>CANSNZ010000514.1:0-402500 GCA_947646795.1 Beta lomatogona
GTTAATTTTTCTCAGACGCTTTTTATTTAATTACTATGAAAGTGTAGATTATAATGAGTAAGATGTAATGATAATAAAAATAAATATTATTGATCCCGAAAGTTACTAATCGTTATTTATGTAAATTACTAAGTGTAATATATTTAATATTATAACAACAAAAATTTACTAAGGCCAAATTATGCAATACATGATATATATTAATATATCATTAACATTCCTCATCGACTCATGCAATTAATTAATTTGTTTAAACATTTTAATTTTATAAATAAATCGCTACCCCGGTCCAGTCCATAAAACTCATGGTCGACAAACCCGCGCCATGAACCAAGAAGCCTGGACTAGACCGTCATGGCCGAGCAACTGGCTCACCAAACCAGCCCCCCGCCTTGACCTACCAAACTCGAATGCCGAGCCAACCCGCCCGTCGAGACCTCGACCCTAGCCAACCCGAATCACCCATTGGCCACCTCTAGCTCAAGGCAACAAGCATTGCTTGTGATAAAACGATAACTAACGAACTAGAGCTTGCGCTCCCCTGAGCGGACGCTCCATGAGTCTTCAGTCTTCTCCTTTTCGGGCGTTTTCTTGTTTTCTCGCCAAAAATTTTGTGAAAGTTCCATATTGAAAGCCTCTATATCCTACATAGTTTAACCCACTAACACCATAACCAAGCGACTTAGACAAACGTAACATGTATCAAATCATAAAATGTTTTAAATCTCCAACAATCATTTTCCCTAATCTCCAATATATAATATTTTAGATTGAACCCTACCAAACCTTCTTAGATCTTTTTTAAATTCAAATATAACTCCTTCCTAGGTGAAAAGTAACATAGAACAACTAAATTAGAAGAAAACTACGATTCAATGGACCAGCTTCCTCTAACCTTATTTGTCGTGGAGAAATATATATGAGTCATCCTTTATTCCCATGCTTCTCCATATGATTAGATTTGTCACGTTCTTCCTTGGATTGTGGACGCTTCTTTTAGGATGACTCTTACCACCCGTAGCGTGTTTTATTTCGCCTACGCGATGCTGCAGCACATGTGACTACCTCATCGCAAAGGTTTTATTGAAAATGTTTTGAAGTCGTCAACAAAAGTCTTTTAAAGGAAGACTCATAAATCTAATCGATATTGAGAAACCGTAGGGACAAATTAGGATTTATCCAATGTATATTTCCCGTCTTGACTCCATGGGATGGTCACTGAACCAAAAATTGAGTTCGGGGGCAGTGGTACGAACACAATCATAATGAACCATATTCGCCCATTCTTGGCCTCCACTAAAGATTGATTCATGTCAATTTTTTATGCAATAGAATAAACAAATAATATTTTCATGCACCCTAAACTTAAGTTAGCCTAGATTGGTTGAGGAAAAACTCATAAAATACTATTCTTTTTAGTGATATGTTATTATGCAATCAAAATTACATACAAGGGAACTCTAACAGGTTGTCCAAATTATTTGCTTAATATTAGAACAAGTTCTTTATGTCTTGATTAGCAATAATAATAACATGAGGGTGATGAAAAGGCATGCAAACAGGATAATCATAACAATGTATATAAGAAAATAAATAAAAAGAAAAAGAAGGAGATTAGAATATATACAGAAGAATGATTTTTATATTATAGATCTACATCATAAAAAGAAATAGTTAGTAACTTCAATATAAAAATAATTTATTCAAGGACTCTCATGATTATACCGTGGCTCGGGCCCGAGAGATTGGACAACCTTCGGGACGAGCAATCGTGAAGCCCGGAAAATATGAACTTATATGTTTGTTCGAATGTATGTGTTTTGTAGAGAGGATTCGTAATTGTATTCGTGAGTATTGAAGTCGAAGTGTTAAAAGTGTATGGAAAACCGTATTTTAAATTCAGAAAATCGAAGCCTATTTATAGGAAAACCTAAATCGCGCGTCAGGCGTGCGCGCCAGCGCAGCACCCCCGTGTGACGCACAATCACACGTGTCGCGCGCATTAGTGCGCCCGACGCAAGACACAACATGCCCAATCGCCTACGTACACGTGGCACACGCTTTAAAAAGATAGAATTGACAAGCTTGGTTCGAGCGTTCGGCGCACCGCCTGCTTTTGACACGTTTTTGACACCTTATTTATAAAACGTGTTTTAACGATTTTCTTTAATCTTTTAACTCCGGAGATTTGATTTTTACGGGATAAAAATCGATTTTGATTATAAAAATATCTTTGAAAATATTTATTTTATTTAAATAAAATAATTAATTATTATTAAACAATTTATTGGGATTTTTCAAATAAGTCAGGCTCAAAATATGATTAGTTATCATGAATAATTAAGTGGGCTTTTAAATACGATTTTGGATAATTAAAATATGCTTTAACACTTTTAAAATAGTTTTGGCTCTTCGAACAGCTCGCCATTGGGTCGGACCAATTAAGACCGCGGCATATTTCATCATTGGGTCCTTATGTCTACGTAAGCCCCCACTTTGACCGAGGTTCAGGAAACCAATAGTTAAAGTACACGGTGTCGGGACCGAGAACGATTCTAAACGCTTTTCATTTTAGAACCGATCTATATACGCCGGTCTCCGCAAAGGAAAGTTAGTATGCAAGACAATAAATACAAGCAATTTGATTACCTCGGTGAAAAGATGTTAGCAGATAGGTGCAAACAACTCACATAATAATGCACATAACGATGCAAAGATGCAAACTTAGACTCTCTAAGGATGCATGAGACGCTATGCAAGGATTAAGGTTATGCAAAGCTAAGGAAGATGACACGTCACGCAAGGTGAGGGTTATGCAAGACTAGGGATGTATGTAATGCAAAACAAGGTCGTGGTTTTGCAAAGTTAGAAGATCCGGGACATGTAAAGAGAGATAGAATGATTAGAAATGAATAGAATGATTTTCGAAAACCCGTTTTTTAGCAAATAATCGGGGTACGTGAAACGAGGTCCGCAGATTACAACTTTTCGGGAGTTTGATTTGATTTGGAGGAACCACCACTAGAGGAAAAAGCCCAAGGGTTGCGGTCAAAAGGGGGCCCAAGGGCTACGTTTAGCGTACCATTAGACTAGCACCCTTTGCATTTAGGAAGTGGTTGCGGTTGTTAACCGCAACCCTTAGCTCGTTTAGGGGGGGTCAAGACAAAAACCGCAGCCCTTGGTGGGTTAAAATTCGCCAGTTAAGGCCAAAACCGCACCCTTGGTGAGTTAAGGGTTGCGGTTTTGGCCTTAACCGCAGCCCTAACCCACCAAGGGGCCGCGGTTATTGCCCGAGCTCGCACCCCTTGTGACGCCAAAAAATAAAATTTTTTGCATTTTTTAAACCCTAAATGTTCCCAAACAAGTTATATATATATATATATATATATATATATATATATATATATATATATATATAAGTATCATTTTTCATTACGAATTATGTTTTTTATACAAAAACAAAGAAAAAAATACGAATAAACATACATAATAAACACAAGTTCATGGGGCTTTTAACTTTTGTCATGTTTGTAAAGGTTGAGATTGACAATGGTCTAAAAACTAAGCCCAGGCCATATTCAATTGCGGATATCCGTGCAGGTTGTCACCGGCCCAAAACCAAGCAGTTCGAACCGCTTCATCACATGCCTTCAACTTCTTTTTATGTTTCTTGTCCATCTCACTCATGGTATCAACCCATTTTATCTTCTCTTGAATTGTCGGAGCTAGTTGTCCGAAGTCGACAACCTATAATTTATTAAAAAGGCTCCCATCAAAAGTAGGCTTACTCAAATAACAAAAGAAATCTCCAATCATAAACAGCGGTACTTATGTACCATACATTCATTCACTACATAGATGTATGAGATTCATGTTAAAAAAAAAAAAAAAAGAGAAGCATTGAATTGAATGAAATCGGACCGCTTAAAGGAGTTACGAACACCATAAAAATCATATCATTATAGAATATAAAGTAGTCAACAAAAAGTAATGTGGAAAGTGGAAAAGGGCAACCGGTAAAAAAAGAAAGGCACAAATCATCTTACCTCAACAAGTGATGTAGATCACCCAAGCCGCAAGCTTTCATAACATTGAGGTAAACTAATCAACTCCTTTTTAACATTTTCCATAACATTGAGGTAAACTAATCAACTCCTTTTTGTCATAGTTCTGAGGGAGTGTAGGAAGAGCAGATGTAGTTGTAATTCTGTTTCAAACAATCAACATATGCATTATCATCTGTTCGAAGAATCCATTATTTAGGTGGGGATCGGTACTTGGGCAGCAGTGGGGGGTCGGGGGCGGGGTGCCGGCGCTGGGGAGGCGAGGGGGTCTTTGGTCCGGGGTGGAGGTGTCGGGTAGGGGGTGCTCGCTGGGCGCTTGAGGGGGTGCTTGCGGGGGGTGTAGCAGGGGGGGGCAGGGGTGGGGGTGTAGCAAGGGGGGCGCAGGGGGTGTAGTGGGTTAAAACGATCATTAAAAATTGATTTTCTAAGGATTCGTGTCAATAAAGTGTAAGCTCAAATAAGATTTTAGAGGAAACTTAGTTGACTAGAAAAACACACCGAGGAAAAAAAAAAGCGTAAAGAAGCAATGAAAAGAAAACTCGCCGAGAAACACAAAATCGGATTCCACACTTCAAGTTCATCAAAAGCTAGAATAACAAAATCAAATTGTCAACTTAAAAAATCCAAGCATATCCATGTTTTTGCACCATATAGATTGAACATATTGTGAGCATAAATACTATACCTGAATTACCCTAATGGTAGAGGCTTTGCGTTGGCAATCAACTCCTTGTTGTTCAAGCTTCTCCTAGCAATGGACTCATTGATACTCCCGCATAGACAAGGGAGAACATGTAAGATCAGCAGTAAGACATTTCAATTTTTATAATCAAAAGACCATTTTCTTAAAAGAAAATAAAGCAAAAGTTCAACACATCCTAAAGGCTTGAATTCTCGAGAAAATGTTGAGCATTTTAAGGACTCTACAAAAAAGTCTAAACTTCTAGGATTCAATTTTGTACCAAATGGCAAAATGGTAATAACTATAATAAAGGTACCATCTTCATTAACCTTTAGTTAAAGATAATGTGACACATTTTACTACTCCTTTTCTTCAATTGTTCCATTTGAACTGGTAATGTGACAACTACATCCAAACAGAGATGGTACATTGTAAATGCAACTAACGAAAAACGGACCCATCATTCAAAAATTCCCGAACTCCTGAACTTGAGTTGATTAAACAATGCAAGACATAATAAAGAACAAGTGGAGCCATGAGAATGCACCTACCTATGTACCTCGTGTACTACAAGTTCAGGATCAGAGGCAACTGTTGGTGAAGAAAGAACAAAGCAAGGGGAAAAAAGAGAAAATAAGAAGAATAACATTGCATGGTTTGCCATTTAGCACTTCATTTTCTTAGCAAAGTACATTGATTTCAACTCAAAAGCGTATTTAGCAAAGTGGGCATTCATTATTGAAGATAATTGCAGTTTATTGACATCTATAAATCAACTCAAACAATCATACTATATATTCCAAGAAAAACAAGGAAATTCAGGGAGCCCATAAAATCCAGAATCCAATCAACGAAATATGCCCATAAAATTCAATCAATGAAACATGCCCATATCATCAAAAATAGAAAACCTCCAAATAATATTCAGTAAAATGTAAAATCAAATTAAAATGGGAGATCAGCCAAATCTATTTCAACAAAATTAACCTAATCGAATCAATTTCGGGAGAAAAATCAGATAATCATAAAATCGAACAACAACAAATTAACAAAATCAACACAGATCTCATTCATACTTTAACAGAGTGACATTTATGTACAGAATAATCTTTATCTTAATTCAAAACAAAATAAAAGTGAGAGAAACCTTGTTGGTGGCCATCTCGACAGAGAGCAGCACCGCACAAAGGGGAGAGAGAGAGAGCAGCACCGCACGAAGGGGAAAGAAAGAGAGCAGCACGGCGAGCGCCGACAAAAGGGGGAGCGCCGGCGAACTGAATGGGAAGTAACGGGGTGGGGGAAGAGAGGTAGGGTTTGGGTGAGAGAAGAGGACCACGGGAGAGATAGAGAATGAGAGAGGGTCTTGCAATGAGTGAACTGGGCTACGAATGAATGATAAACGCGGAATAATTAGGCCCAAGGGGTTGCGGTTAGCCCAAAAACCCATGACCCCTTCACAAAAGGGTGCGGTTTTTCAATAACCGCAACCCTTCACTATTAAGGGCTGCATTTTTCAAAATAACGCAGCCCTTGTACCGTAAACCCCTTGCGTTTTTTTTCCACTAGTGCACCACATATATAGGAACCTCCACTTTGGTAAGCTTGTCTTGAATTAGGCGCTATGAGCCTTGATTGAAATGTTGTTGATCTGTCTTAAATAGTTCAAAGTTCTTCATTGGGAATTCTTCTATGAGGAGTTGTTACAGGCAAAGTCAAATATCGTTAGAGACCATGGAATTGTCGGAGAGTCCTTCAGGGAAATGAGAGCTTGGATTGGAAAAAAAAAAGTTTAAATTTGTGACTCATATAGATGTAGGTGGGAAAAAGGCTTTGACGATGCTAGGTTCAGAATCGAGTCTATGTCGGGATCTAGAAAGAGTATGCCCCTGAATTCTAGAAAGTCAGATCATTAGACCTTGATTAATTTATTTTATTGAAGCGGTCGAACCTCGAGATGAGGATTCCCACGTATCCTTGCGGAATTAGACCATTCGTAATCCCCGAATCCGATTTCTTTTCTTTTTTTGTGCCCTAACTTTTGCCTAGGCCGCCTTTTCGGGTTTTCAACCTAGCGGGCTTGGACATACCTTGAAAAAGGAGTTAGGATTGAATATGAAAGGTTGAAAGGTTGAGGTTTTAGGTTTTGATAAAGGTTTGATTGGCTGGGCTGAGGTGGGATCATGGATTTGAATAATATGGTTAGAGTTTTGATGGATTGGAGGATCTGAATTAGGGATGGAATTTGTGTGTAAGCCCCCTAGCTTGACTTTTTATTTCTTTGCCTTTGGCTTTTTCCTTTTTGCATTTTTTTCTTTTTGTCCTGTGCATTTTCTTTTGTTTTTGCTTTTTACGCACTTTGATTTTTTTCATCTTTTTTTTTATTTTGCTTGACATTGATTTTTTTTATATTTGAGGCTTGCACACAAGTTTTTATGGTTTAGGGTATTGAATGTTTGAAGGCTATATGTTGAGCTCTGATTTGAAAGGATTTTTGGCTAATAGAGATGATGGCTTAGGGGATTTTTTTTTGGTTTGCATCAGGATTGCCTATGAAAGGTAATGGAAGGGAGAGGGGAATAAACTCCTGATCCAAAGTATGTCCTTTTTTTCATTTTTTTTTTCATATTTTCTTTAATTAGTCAAGATTATTAGGTGATTTAAATTTCATCATTGAATTAGAAGCATATATGATGATGAAAGGCCAATGAAAATAAAAAATATATAAAATGAAATGAAAATAGAAAGTGTATAATAGATGAAGTCCTATAGTGACATAGACTCGATGGCAAAGGACAAAAATGGTTTAAGGTAAGGACTCCCTGACTCAACCTAGAAAGCCGGAAATAAATGACTAAGCCTATTGAATTGTTGATGCACTGTCTAAGGGATTGTTGATGATGCTGATTCTCGTTGCAGCAAGTATTGGAAGTCTATTGTCATTGTTTCACGGCGTACTTGATGGTATTCGACACTAGATGTTAGGTGGAATTATTTCGTTGGAATTATGCGGTAGAAATGTAGGTTGCACCTTTTGAATTTTCTTTTAATTGCAGAGTTCGGCGTAGACCCTATGGAAGTGATCACGCCTGTAATGTGAAGGCGGTAGACCCTATGGAAGTGATCACGCCTCTATTGTGAAGGCGGTCATAAGTAATCTTCATGACTCTAAATGAAGTTGGGGTGGTGATAGTGTGATTGATAAATTTAGAGTAGGCTCACATTTGTTCCTCCATTAGGCGCTCCTAATGTTGTAATCTCTCGGTCATGGATAGAATTGAGTGGACCTTGCTTGTAAGTTTAAGAAATGATTTTCGAAATAGGAAATAGAAATAAGGAATGAGAAATGGAAATGGAAATTTGAAATGAGAAATGAGAAATGATTTTGAAATGGAGGATTAGAAATGGTTATGGATTTTGGACTAGTATGGGATTGACCATGATGCTAACATGTGCCTAATTATATGCATATGCGGTATGACTTGGACAATGTAAGTAGACTGGACTAGACTTTGAACTTACAGGAGAGCGAGCAAGCTAGGCCTAAGGGTATGAAATGATCTTTTATAGTCCAAGGACTTGACTAGGGCTTACATGGAGATGCAAACGAGACCTAGGATTGGGCTTTTATAGTACGAAGACTTGACTAGGGTTCACATAGAGATGGAAACTAGACTTAGGATTGGGCTTTTATAGTCCGAAGACTTAACTAGGGTTTACATAGAAATGCAAACTAAACCTAGGGAACTTTTATAGTCCTAAGAATTAACTTTTATAGTCCGAAGACTTGACTAGGGTTTACATAAAAATGCAAACTAGACCTATGTAACTTTTATTGTCCTAAGACTTAACTTTTATAGTCCGAAGACTTGATTAGGGTTTACATAAAAATGCAAACTAGACCTAGGGAATAAACTTTTATAGTCCGAAGACTTAACTAGGGTTTACATAGATGCAAACTAGACCTAGGGAATGAACTTTTATAATCCGAAGACTTAACTAGGGTTTACATAGAAATGCAAACTAGACCTAGGGAATGAACTTTTATTAACCCGAACACTTAACTAGGGTTTGCACAGAAATGCAAACTAGACCTAGGGAATGAATTTTTATATTTTTATAGTCCTAAGACTTAAATAGGGTTTACATAGCACTTGCAAACTATACCTAGGAAATGAACTTTTATAGTCCTTAGACTCTAACTAGGGTTTACATAGAAATGCAAACCAGACCTAGGGAATGAACTTTTATAGTCCTAAAACTTAACTAGGGTTTACATAGAAATGCAAACTAGACCTAGGGAATGAACTGGACCTAAATGGACTTAAGCTTTGACTTGGATTAGAATTAGACTTATATTGGAATGGACTAGGAATAGGCTTGGACTAGACTTCACATAATGATGCAAATGGGCCTAGATTTTGGCATGAACTAGACTTATATGGGCCTAAGATCGACTCTAATGCTAGTGAATGTATGGACTCAAATTTAGACGGAACTATGATGAATGCAAAATGGACTCTAATGTATATGGGCCTAAAAATTAATGCAAATGGATTAGATTGATTGGATTGTATTGAATTAAGGTGTTTGGACTGGGTTAGAATTTTCGAAATTCGTTTTTTTAAAGGAACCCTTGTTTCTATCTTTTATTAGGAAAAGATAATGGATTGATTTTGAAAATATTTTGTAAATGTCTTGTATGATGATGATTAGTAAATGCTTTTTGAAAAAAGGTAGAATAGACATGGGTGTAGGATTGATTTTGAAAGATGTAAGTTTTTTGAAATTGGTTGAATATAATTAGGTAGAATTAATAGGCAAGATTAGTTGGATAGCAGGGATGAAATGGGAAGAGGTAGACATGCATGACGACTCTAACTCTACCATGACCACTTATCTAGATGCACTTTTTTTAGGACAGTCTCGACCTTGCATTAAAACACTGGTGAATTTTTTTTTTTGCTTGAATTAGGTGAGACCTCTAGAATGACCATGCATTTACGCGAATGGAGACGGACTGAACATAGGATCGACAACTACGGCAACTAAATAGATGAAAACCATGCGATGCACATACTGCATGCCACGCTGCATTGCTTGCGCGCGGTGCACGATCGTGCGTCTAGTGCGGAGCAAGACGCCAGGCGCAACTTAATGCGCTTGGCGACCGCTACCCCGACATGTTTTTCGGGGGATTTAGGCGAGGTTTTGGTCAATTGAAGACTTTTATTTGTTTTTTTAGATGAGATTTTAGATGCAATGCATAACAATGAAAATTTGACATGTTAATAACAGGCAAAAATCGCAATCACAAACAAATGTCATGTAACATGGATGCAAAAGTTCTCAACCTAAAGTCCAGTTCTATGTTTGAAACTATGGTCAGGTTTAGGTTAAGGCTGAAAAGGGTCCATGACTAAGAGATTGATCCCACGCGTCGTACCTCTACTTAAAGAGGTGGCCACGTGTAAGACGCACTCCAATTCTCAAGTCAGGAACAAGAGAACAATGTCATGGTTGGGTAGATTTGCTTATGACTAAGATCCAACACGCAAACCTCCCGGGGGTGATCTCACGCATAGAACATGCACTATTGAGGCAAGGTAGATTGTACTTATGGTGGCTTAAACAATAGTCATGCATATGAAAAAATGTCATTCTAAAGCATAAAAAGAGTATGAATCGTATTTTTCGAGTTTCACATACTCATTTTTTTTAAAGTCCTACCCCAATGAAGTCGCAAAATTGTAGGCGTGTTTTCATTTCGCCTACGCGGAGTGAGCGCCTATTTGACTACCTCATTGTAAAGGTTTTATTGAAAATGTTTTGAAGTCGCCAACAAGTCTTTAAAGGAAGACTCATAAACCTTATTGGATATTGGAAAACCGTAGGGACAAATTAGAGAATTATCCAATGTAGATTTCCCCATCCTGACTCCATAGATGGTCATGAACCAAAAATTGAGTTTGGGGCTGAGGGTACGAACACAGTTATAATGAACCATAATCGCCCATTGCTGGCCTCTACTAAATATCGATCCATGTAAACTTTTATGCAATAGAATAACCAAATAATATTTTCATGCACCATAAAAATAAATTAGTCTAGATTGGTTCAGGAAACACATAAAAGACTATTTTTTTAGTGATATGTTATTATGCAATCAAAATTAAAGGGAACCTAACAGGTTGTCCAAATTATCTAATTAATACTAGAACAGTTCTTTAGGTCTTGATTAGCAATAATAATAACATGAGGGTGACGGAAAGGCATGCAAACAAGAAAATCACAACAATGTATATAAGAAAATAAATAAAAAGGAAAGAAGGAGATTATAATATATACAGAAGAACGATTTTTATATTATATATCTACATCATAAAAGAAATCGTTAGTAACTTCAATCTAAAAATAATTTATTCAAGGACCCTCAGGATTATACCGTGGCTTGGGTCTGAGAGATTGACAACCTTCCGGATGAGCAATCGTGAAGCCTGAAAATATAGACTTGTATGTTTGTCTGAATGTATGTGTTTTGTCATAAAATATTTGTTTTGTTTAGAGGATTTATAATTGTATTCGTAGAGTGTCGAAGTCGAAGTGTTAAAAGTGTATGGAAAACTGTATTTTTTAATTCGGAAAATCGAAGCCTATTTATAGGAAAACCGAAATGCGCGTCACCCGTTGGGTGCACCACGCGCAACACCCGTGTGACGCACAATCACAAGTGTCATTGGTGCGCCCGACGCAACATACCCAATCAGCTGCGTACACGTGGCACACGATTTAAAAAGATATAATTGACGAGTCTTGGCTTGTGCGCTCGGTGCACGCCAGGTGAGCTAGCCGCACGTTGGTGCCCTAAGGTGCACCGCCTTGCTTTTGACATGTTTTGGCATCATTTTTTATAAAACGCGTTTAACGATTTTCTTTAATTTTTTAACTCCGAAAATCTGATTTTACGGGATAAAATCCGATTTTAATTTTAAAAATATCTTTGAAAATATTTATTTTATTTAAATAAATCATTTAATTATTATTAAACAATTTATTAGGATTTTTCAAAGAGTTGGGCTCAAAATACGATTAATTATCATGAATAATTAAGTGGGATTTAAAATACGATTTTGGATCATTAAAATATGCTTTAACACTTTTAAAATAGTTTCGCCTCTTCCGGATTGCTCGCCTTTGGGTCGTACCAATTAAGACCACGGTATGTTTCATCATTGAGCCCTTAAATGGGGAGACACAATTATGTGTCTACACCACCACATCTCCAACATAGAGTACCTATCTCTTTTAGATTTACTCGATCCCCTTGACTTTGGTCTACCATAAGATAACTTTCTCTCCCTCTTTTGTTTTTCCTTACCTCTATATTATGCATTATATGCCCTTAAATGATTCTCCTCTCTTGTTTGGGAAAATACTTTCATCCAAATAAAATCAAGAAAAGAGATATAAGGATTTATCGTGGCAACAAAAGATGTTCGACGATGATTACAGGAAATAACTATCTTGAAACTAGTTCTCTCCAAATCAAAGAATAACGAGCATAAAAGGGTCCAACAAGCATTACGGTAAAGTTGTCAAAAAAAGTATTTCCTTTGTTTCTTAATAGATGTATTATATTGACTAGACACACTTGATGATGCACATCTTTGACCATCAATATATTTGATTATATATTACTAAAAATCAAAAAAATAATTGAAAACAAACATTGCTACTAACCCATCAACAATTAAAATTCTGACATTTATCTTTATAAATTAGTAAGTAAAAAAGCTCAAAGTTTATACCTAAATAGTATAAAAAGTCAATGTGATGCATCTATTAAGAAATGGATGAATTATTATATTAAGAAAAATCTTAATTTGATAAGAAATCGCAATCTCGCACTAACCAACGTGCAGACAAGGAAATGGACATTTGACGATATTAGGAGCGATCGATCCTATGTTGCTCCAATTTCCCACTCGATTATGTGAAACTGGTATACACGTATGAGGAATATATGTGAGATTACGATAGAAGAAAATTACCCTTGAGAGTTTATTTACTGGTTACTATATCGATTTTTTCATCTGAAAAAATTTTGAAAGTTGGAATGGGTACTGAAATCGAATCGGAGTCTGTCAGTTCCTTGTCCTTTAGAACAAGGTATGACCAATTTGAAAATGGTTTCTAATATTTCATAATCAATTCAAAATTATAATCACACACTCTATTTGCTCACTTAAGGTCACAAGTCATAATGCATTATAGAAAAGAACCATATTTAGTTGTTTAAAATGTCGTTTTCCTAAACCAAGATTATCATATCACAATGTTAATTCACTAATCAAGTTAGAAGATATAATTTTTTATATTTTTAGAAATTGGTGTTGGTATAAGTGGTGAGCTTTCCAATCTTTCCTACCAAGGTCTAGGGTTCAATTCCTATCCCAAGCATTTGCTTGTGATTGAAGGAGGGATGGGGGTTTAGAGGGTGTCTGGCTTATAATGGACTTATGAGTGGAGGCTCTGTGCGATGGCTAGGGGGTCAAAGTTATTCGGATAAAATCCAAAATCCAATCCAATCCAATCCAATCCTAAATAGTAATTCGGATCGAATTCGAACTGTGTTCGGATTGAGATTTTTTGAAAATTTGGATTTTCAGATCGAATTGGATTATCCAATATAACCGAATAGTAATATGCCTTGCATTATGTATCTGGATTGGGCTTAAGTACTTAATTGAAATTTTTTTTTAAAAGCCTAGCCCATATCCTAGTAGGCGTGGCACTTCAACCCTTCCCCTAAAACCCTGACAACACTTATTTCCTCATTTTCTAAATCTACGATGCTGCTGTTGTGCTTAATTTATTTCATCGAAAAACTAGAGTTTAAAAAAAACGGATTTTCGGATCGGATCCAATTTAGAGTATGAAAATTCGGATTGGATCGGATTTAAACTCTAATTGTTCTGGATTCGGATTGGAAAATTAAAATTCAAATTTTGTTCGGATCAGATTAAATTAGGCCCTAATCTAAACCGTACACCGAACTTTCACCCCTTAGCGATGGCAGCAGAGAGGATTTCTTCCTACCGAGAAAATTCTTTGTTCAAAATAACGGGAAAAAAGTGACTAAAAACATAAATTCTCCTCCCTTCTCAGTTCTCACTAGTCAGTACTCACTAGTCACTCCTCTCCTCTCCTCTGTGGCTCTGGGTTAGAAAGCAGCAATCGCGCGCACAAATGTTGCAGTCCATACATCTTCTTCCTCCAAAATCATTCCCGACTCCCTCTTATCCTCTCCCAAAACCCTCTCTATCTCCTCTCACTTTCCTCCACAAACCCACTTCAACCCACTCTCTCTCCTCCAATCTTCGCACACCATGGCCGATTTTCGCAACTTCCATGGAAGAGGAAGGACCCATCGAACTTTCGCCGGATGTTCCCTCCATTTTTGCCATAAATGATGATCCTACTCCTCTCCAAGTTTCCACCAGTGTTCTTCTTACTGGGGCTATCTCTATCTTTCTCTTTCGTTCCGTTCGTCGCAGAGCTAAACGAGCTAAGGACTTGGTATTCTCTCTCTTACCCACTTCCATCATTTTCTATCTAAATATGTTTTCCAGTTGAATTGGGCTTTTGGGTTTTCTGGGTTTCTTTTGAATTTTTTACTTGTGATGTTTGAAAGAGGGAAGGAAGTTGGGAATATTTTCTGTGTTCTGTGTTGTTTAAGAATTTGAGTTTGAAATGTAGAATTTCATTACTGCTTATGTTTCAATTTTCAGTTTTTATTTTCAGGCGTGTTAGTTCAGTTTGGTTTAGGACTCTAGGTTGTATATATGTTGATTTAGTGATTAATGGAAAGATAACACAACTTGATTGAAACTTGACATAGAGTTATCTGTTTTACGTATCAAATTGCTAGTAGGCTTGTTTATTCTAGAATGTGTTATTGAGATGTTGGGTTTGGGTATTGGTATCTTGTTAATTGTTGATAAAGCTTCTCTTTGGAGAAATGTCGAGTTCCTATACGATTTTTACATGTCGATTTTCAATGGTAAATTCAACAAAAGGAGTAGTACATTGAATCGTACATGTATATTGAATGTAGAAAGGAGTATATGAAAACCTACATATGACCACCATCTATGAGCTATTTTTGGACAATGGTAATTTTGGTTTCAATATACTACTTTTTTTAATTATGATAATAACAAAAGATGTTCATAAACGATATGAACTGAGCAAAGCTCCTTCTTTTTGGGTTCGGTTCTCTTCTGTTATAATGACACGCATTTTGTCAATTTTTGTTCTCAGCAATATGCCCTCGTGCACGGCTTTTTAATTTTTTCGATGATCTTGGTTTTTATGAATTTTACCAGTTGAGACATGTAGTTTTCAGGGCTTTGTGCTTCTAGAGCCTATGTTCATTGTTTTTTCAGATGGCAATTTATTGTTGTTGTTTTGTGATATTAGAGAATGAGATCGTCTGGCGCGAAGAGTATGAAAGAGGAGGCATTGGACAGCTTAAAAGCAATTGGATCAGTCTCGATTGAATCTAAAACCCCATCCCCTGTCCAGGCCTTCTTGGGAGCGATCACTGCAGGTGTGATTGCAGTCATTTTGTATAAATTTACAACTACTATCGAGGCAGCTCTTAATCGGCAAACTCTTTCTGATAGCTTCTCGGTTTGTCTTTTCACTTCTTTGAGTTCTTTCCTTTTCTTCTGACGAGAAAATTATTCCTGTTGTGTACTTGTGTCTCCTGATTAATTTCCATGCTTTTGACTTTATCTTGTGCTTTGGAGCTGAGATGATGATTTGATGCTAGAGTTTTTTAAAGGATCTTCATGCTATAAGTAAATTAGAATTTCAATATGTCAATTGTATTTATTTTTAAGCATGCAGAGAACTGATTTATTGTTGTTATTTCTCACTACGGCATTCGTAGCTTCACTGCAATACGTGTTACTAAAATGCTTTATTGCTTGTCACTACTACTACCTACTACTGAAACTGAGCATATTATTGCTGCATACTGTTGGTGTTCTTAAATTTCTTTCCCTTTTGCCCATTGAGCCTCATCATTTTGGAGATAACATCTTTGTGTACACCTGTGTTACTCTTTCTTCCCATGGCTGTACCTTTTTTCTGTCTTATTATTGTCTTGAGAGCTGTTTGTTTCAGCCTCCACCCATGCAATTCTTGGCTCTTAGTAATGGATGAGATTTATCTGGGCTAATGTATTCGCTTCTCTGAGTTTTGTAATGGTCTGTCAATGTCCATCACCCTTAGATAACATCTTTATAATCTTTCACTGCTTAATTATCCAATATTAAGAATAAAATACTGATCACTTTATCAGGAGAGTTGTGATGACACTTCTGTTATGTGGCTTGTAATATTCATGTCTTTTGCTGATAGTTTCTTTTTTCTGTCTCCCCTGTTGAGGGGGGTGTCTTGTGGAGGGATTGATGGACAGATGGACATGTTTTGTTTAATTTATTAAACAAACATGGTGGTTGGATCTACTTGCCCAATCATCTAACTGCCAGTAATTAATTTGCTTATTTTTTCGTGTCACTCTTTCGTTCCATATGTAATATATCATATTGCTCATCTCTCTGAGTGCAATGTAATGTAAGTAGTGTTAGGAATCTGGGTGTTGTAGTTTGATTAATGCGGAATAAAATCAATGAAATAATAAGGATGAGAAAAGCAATAAAGAAGAGAAACAAAAGAACACAAGGATTTACGTGGTTCGGTCAAAATAGACCTACATCCACAGGTGGAGGATTCGAGCTTCTTCACTATGATGGAGAAAAACAGAGAGAATAATACAAGGAGTCCTAAATTCTAGAGGTTAAAAGTGTTTCATAAGTTGTGTGTTAAATAATGAGCACTAAGAGGTCCTATTTATAACATAAGGAAACCTCGTACAAAAAACCCTAGAAAAAACTCCATAAAAAAAACCCTAAAAAGAATCAAATTCGTAGAACAGCCATAACTTTCTCGTTTCTCAGCGGAATTGGGCATATGACCTGTCGTTGGAAAACTCTTTGAACAAGCTTTCACCTCCAATTTGAATCACATCAAAATCATTTATAGATTGAAAGATATGTGCATTCAAAGTTAGCCTTATGCCATTCACAAGATTTCAAGTCACAATTAACAATCTCCACCTTGACTTGAAACCAATCAATCAAGATATCTCCACCTTGAACCAAAAGTGATGCTCACCCAAAACAAAATCATAAAACCTCCACCTTAAACAAAATTCCATAAGCCTACTCACTTTAGGCAACCCAGAAAACGGACATCTTCTATAATTGTGTACCGATGCGTCTTCGAACACAAAACTCCGTATACGAAACCATCACATGGCCTAGATTGAGAGTATAAAGTCACCAACGCCAAACATGTTTATTCAAATTGACCAAACTCTCTTCAAAGACTTCTTTATCTCAACAACAAACTCAAGCAATTCTAGAAAAAACCAATTGACATCAATAACTTTTAAATTGCAATTGTACTTAACAAAACACAAAAGTACCAAATTTGAGATAAGAAATAGCATAACTAGAACAAAATCTAATGCATAACCAAGATTGTTACAAAAAACTCAAAAACAATCTATCATAGACTCCATAGCAAAAAATCCACACAGTTTCTCGTTTTACCAAGAGATCTTAAAGGGCACCAATCATAAAGAGATCGTAGAAACCGCAGCCCCAAATCTGTAACCCTAAAGTGCAACATCATCATCAAAGCCATCGTTGACAATATTTGCGGATTGGTCCTCATTGGACTTTTCCCCATTCTTCTTCTTTAATTTCCAACACTCAGCTTTGATATGACCCTTCACATGACAATAGTTACAGATTTTATTCTTACCAAAATTATTTCCACCATGAGCAACCAAAGCATTAGTTTGAGCATATTTATTAACCAACTTATTGTCAATTAAATCTCTTTGAGTTAAGGCATCCTTAACATCCTGCAAATTCAAATCATATCTACCATACAATAAAGTATCTCGAAAATGCTTATACGAAGGCGGCAAAAAACACACAACCTGATAGCCATATCCTCATCATCGATCTCAACATAGATGTTCTGCAAATCCATAATAATAGAGAAGAATTCATCTAAATGAGACTCAAGCGGTTTACCTTATTCTAGACTGAGATCATGAAGTCTAGATTTGAGTAGTAGACGGTTGGTCACGCTCTTTGTCATATAAAGTGACTCCAACTTCAATCACAAACCCGCAGCAGTTGTCTCCTTGGCAACCTCTCTCAAAACTTCATTAGATAAACTTAAATGAATCGCCGAGAGTGTCTTCAAATCGATTTCCTCCCACTGATCATCCGTCATACCCGAAGGCTATTTGGATGCACCTTCAAGAGCCTTGTGATAGCCACTTTGAACCAAGATGACTTTCATCTTCAATTGCCATAGGCTAACATTTACTTGCCTATCAAATTTCTCAATATTCAATTTCATTGGCATAATTGAATCAAACTCGTTCTATAAACACCTAAGATCTTAAACAACCAAGCTCTTGATACCAATTTGTTAGGAATCTGGGTGTTGTAGTTTGATTAATGCGGAACAAAATCAATGAAATAATAAGGATGAGAAAAGCAATAAAGAAGAGAAACAAAAGAACACAAGGATTTACGTGGTTCGGTCAAAATAGACCTACATCCACAGGTGTGGGATTCGAGCTTCTTCACTATGATGGAGAAAAACAGAGAGAATAATACAAGGAGTCCTAAATTCTAGAGGCTAAAAGTGTTTCATAAGTTGTGTGTTAAATAATGAGCATTAAGAGGTCCTACAAAAAACCCTAGAAAAAGCTCCATAAAAAAAAACCCTAAAAAGAATAAATTCGGAAAACCGCAAAACCGCGTCAAAACCAAGTCGCCTGATCGGGCGGTCGACATCCGCCTGATCGGGCGGTCATTAAAATTAAACTGGCTGGCGTTTCGCGCCCGATCGGGCGACATCCTCTCGGTCGCAAATCGCTAGGGCGCCCGACCCGGTCGGGCGGAATTCCAGCTCGACAGCGCTTCGTAACAGCCATAACTTTCTCGTTTCTCAGCGGAATTGGGCATATGACCTGTCGTTGGAAAGCTCTTTGAACATGCTTTCACCTCCAATTTGAATCACATCAAAATTGTTTATAGATTGAAAGTTATGTGCATTCAAAGTTTGCCTTATGTCATTCACAAGATTTCAAGTCACAATTAACAAGTAGCACCTTGTTTTTTTGCATGTCATGGAGTTTTACAATTCCCATATGGCTTTAGTAACGTGAATGGCTACAATCACGAATCTGCCACAATTTATTGACTTGCCTATACTCAGCATATCCGTGTCTATATATCTGGTAAGTGACAATGATACTTCAAGGTTAAACGGAAAGCCTAAGTAGCATGTATCTTGCTCCATGTTGCCAACTGCTTGTGAGGCCTGGTTTTGGAAGAGCTACAGTTAGCTATGAGTTGAAGACTTTCTTTTCTTTTTGTGGGGAGTTGTGTGAACTTTTCTTGTCAGTGCCTCCATTTCGGCATAATACTAAATCTAGTCCCTCCTAGGCTGCTATAAAGGTGCTTCATTGAGGAACTTAATGGTTTAAGTATTCTCCCCTTCCAACGATATTTGTTGGAATTGACATCAGTTGCAACTAACTAATAAACCCATGTGTATAACATTTTGTGAAACTAAGAAATTCGGCATAATACTAAATCTAGTCCCTCCTAGGCTGCTATAAAGGTGCTTCATTGGGAAACTTAATGGTTTAAGTATTCTCCCCTTCCAACGATATTTGTTGGAATTGACATCAGTTGCAACTAACTAATAAACCCATGTGTATAACATTTTGTGAAACTAAGAAATTCATTTGTAGTTATGTACCAGCTTAGGAGATCTTTGTTTTTGTTTTTGTTTTTCAAGCTATATTTGGTTTTCGAGGTCAGTTCTTTTAGAATATTTGAATCCCAAAATTGGTTACGTTTAGCATATTAGATAACTTTTTCTGCCTGCTCTTTTATTGGAGTATTATAAATGAAATCCACATTAAAGAAGCTAGATAGTCGGTTAAACTTGCCATTTCTTAAAAGCTAGTGCCTGAGGTTTCTTGGTTAAAATTCAAAAATCTTATGTTTTACATGGCATATTTAATTGAAAGTTACTCAACAGGCTACTTGGCAAGCGGTAATAAATGATGGTAATGGTAATGATAATGAATTTATAAGTAAATTTGTCAAGAGAATTTCCTGCCAATGACCATACTAATTCTTGTACATTCTTCAATACCACTTTACGATGGAAATTTGATGTATAAAAAAATTGGTTTCCATGAGCATCAGCATGAAATTTCCTTAAAAACTTGCATATAAATTCATTACCGTTACCTTTTTGTACCTGCTACCAACGGACTATAAAGGTCACCAAGGTAAAATGTTAGAAGAGGATTGAATTCTAGCGTCTACATTAGCACAGGTTTGTGGCAGTTTGATGTATTGTAGTTTAAAAATCAGTGCACAGCTCAGAATTAGTGTATAAGCTTATGGTTCTCGACGTAGTTGCATTTTTAATGAAGTATCTGAGTGTTGTCGTGCTGGACCAATGGACACGTATGCTCTCTGAAAAATTTGTGAATCAATACTTAGCTCTTACTCATGCTTTCTTTGCTGATGTATTATGTTTCCCCTACTTTTCAGGTTCGTCAAATTACTGTCACAGTAAGGTATGATTCCTGACTTTTTATTTTTCACCGTAAACTTCTAAATTCTAATATGCATCAATTTTGAATATTTTCTCTTGCCATTTGTAGGACTATTATCAACGGATTGTGTTACCTTGCAACTTCCGTTTTCGGGCTCAATTCTGTTGGCCTATTCCTTTATTCAGGACAGCTCACTCTCAACTCTTTTTCTGAAGGCTCTGGAAATAGTGATGTGAAAAATAAAGATGAGACAGAGTCCCGTTCCCTTAATATGTCATCTGAAAACTCTAGTACGGAAGAAAATAATGATACGGATCAAACTTCTTGATATATGCTGTCATAGATTAGTACAGTTTTCCTTTTAGTTTATAGGAGCTATCATGTACTTCTATGTTGATCATTCTTTAGATACAACATAAGCTGCACTAGGTGAAGTGCAGATTTTGTATGTATGAAACTGGTTCAATTTATAACCTGCACGAAGCTATATTACGAATTACGATAATGTTCTACATTACCTCTATTTCTTTTATGCTGAAATGATATGGAGTTGAGCCATGAGTAAAAGATGAGATGCGACAATCTGGGGGTGCACTTCGCCTAACTAATGAAGAAATTACGATTTTAGTCTATTTTGGAGTACGCGAAATTGTGGACCTTTCATTGAAGATCACGTCCTACTGTCCTAGTACGTATACTACTTTCACACTCATATTAGGAGGAGAATATGCTAGGTGAACATATGGATCAATTTAAAACTTTGAATTGGGTAAGAGAAGTGATCAAGCTATCCTTTGTTCATATTACTTTTAAGTAGCTCATCCTTTTAAGTTTTAAAGACTCGGCACATAACACTTTGATGTGCACTGTAATAAAGACAGAATAAGCAAATGAATCAAATTAATTAATTTAACATAGATAAGAGGTGTGATCAATTTATATTGTATTCAAATATATTTAGGTGATTTTTCCATTTGCCTGGTCTATCATGATTGAAATTGTGCAATAAATTAAAGTTTTATGAACATATGATGGAGGATAGGGGTATTAACGAGCCTAGCTGGCTCGCAAACTATTGATTATTGAAGCTCGACTCGTAATTTTCTAGAGCTGAGCAAAGAGAAGTTCAT
This sequence comes from Beta lomatogona, assembly GCA_947646795.1. NCBI lineage: Eukaryota > Viridiplantae > Streptophyta > Magnoliopsida > Caryophyllales > Amaranthaceae > Beta > Beta lomatogona. The sequence goes on from CANSNZ010000514.1 coordinate 21,616, forward strand.
GAGCAGACTCGAAATATATTTTAACTTATATTACTTTACATATTAATAAAGTATTATAAGTACATTTTTGCACAATACTTGTGTATAACTCAAAGGAAGTAGTTTAAACTTAATCATGGAAAATATTATGACGCAAATTTTAACCACAAGTTGAAATTTAAGGTTAAAAAAATTAAGATAAAAAAGCCTCGAGTTCAACTAGAATGTTAAGAGTATAACCCACATGTAAGTTAGGAAATAATTGTCCCACGTTAAAGCATTAGAGAGATAATGACTAACATATAGATTGGTGGGTTACTCCACACCTATCACCAATTGGTTTTAGGATGGAACCCTACGAAGTTTGTCATAGAAGTATTACGAGCCAAGCCGAGCAACCCAAAGCTCAGTCTCGGTTCGGCTCGTTAGTACCGATAGTTTCTAGAGTAAACTTGGGTTTACCATACTTTCTACAGAGCTTTACGCCATTGACAAAACTCTAAAGAAGTCCAAGCAATGGGAAGGAAAAAGGAAGCTAGCATCAACAGTGTTGTTATTTTGACCAAGAATTTTAGCCCATCGGCCAACCTGTTAGTAGTTTAGTACACAGTGTTGCTTAGGATAAGCTTGTTTGTTACAAGACCGTGTATACTACAACAGTTAACTATACTAGAAGGTAGAATTTTCAAACACTAATACAATTCTCCCACTACAAGGGCATTCAGGTAAATCTCACAACAAACTCATTCCTATAAATAGGAAACACTTTCTAGCAAAATATTCAAACAAATCAAACCTATAAATATAGTTGGATCATATTTGAGAGATATGGAGAGTAAAAGTGTTTTGGTTATGGTTGTGGTGTGCCTTGCACTAGTAATTGGCACTACAGCACAGAGTGCAAGTAATGTGAGAGCAACATACAACAACTACAACCCACAAAATATTGGGTATAATTATTTTACTGCGAGTGTATATTGTGCTACATGGGATGGTAACAAGCCTTTGTCTTTTCGCCGACAGTATGGTTGGACTGCCTTTTGTGGCCCAGTTGGTCCTACTGGCCAAGCTTCTTGTGGCAGGTGTCTCAGGGTAAGCATTTTCCATTTCCTATCTTTTTTTACAGTCTTTTGTTTTTCTCCTTCCGATTTAAAATGTCTAGATGGTTGAATCAAAATTTTAAAAATTCACTAATCATTATATAAAAGAAAAAAAATGTAGAAATTTCTTAAATCTTTTCCTTAATATGTAATTTTAAAATACTATATTTTCATTATTTAACTTATATTTAATTAAAGATATTAACGTTTAAAATGTGCATTAAAAAATGTGCAAAAAGCAAGTAGGCAAAAAAATACTCCCTCTTTTTTTATCTTTCTCACTTGGAATCTTGGCACTATTCATATTTAGAGGGAATCTTCTCAAATTTTTTCAATTTATAAGAAAAAATATAGTCACGTGGGGTCTTGTTTGATTCATCATAATTAGTACTTTATTAACATTCAATCGTTATAACTTTTACTAATATATAATGAAAGATATTTTAAGTTCAAAGATGTGCATTGGGAGACGCGCACAGGAAAGTGAGAAGGATAAAAAAAAACAGAGGGAGTATGAAATAGAGAGAGTGGTAATTTTCAAAATTGCATAGTTAAAAGTAATTGTAATTGTTATTATTTGAATCTAAAATATATTTTTGATACTATATTAAAAAAAATTGATAAAATCCCATAATAATTTTACTACTTAACCTTTTCTATCAAGTTAACTTGTGTTAAAGTATTCTATGGTTCATTATGGAGTTATTCACAGTAGGAAACGGAAAGAAAATTAAAAACTGATTTTTGACAAAAGGTAGCATTGATTGCTTTAAGCTTCGTTTGTTTTGTAGGAAAACAATTTTCTCCATTTTCCGTTATTTGATTGGACAAAGGATTTAAAAAGGAAAATTAAAATGGAAAAGAGTTTTCAATCCCTCTGTAAACATTTTCCTCCAAGATCTGAGGGTCCGTTTGGTCTGATGGAAGACATTTTCCATAAAAATGGTTTTCCATAAAAAATCACTAGTACAGAATCATTGATTTGTGTCGGACTTGGGACCACCATTTGCGTCGGACGTCGGTCCGACAGTACAGGTCTCGACGCAAATGACGGAGACATGATCTGTGTCGGATGCGGACACGACGCAGATGAAAGTTATTTGCGTCGGATGCCAAGGGGAGTGCGACACACATGACCCGTAAACCCAGACACCATTTGCGTCGCATGTTGCACTATGTGTGACGCAAATCTAGCATTTTTTATTAGAAAAAAATAGAATGTGCGCCGCCCATTAGCAACATCCGACGCAAATCGGCATTTTTTTATAAAAAAATGGAATCTCAAGGTCGGACCATTTAGCATCATCCGAAGCAAATCTGGAATATTTTATTAAAAAAAATCATTTGTCACAAATGAGGAAATGTTGCACAAATTCGTTTACAGCATGGTCTACAAATTAATTTGCAAGAATTCGTTGACAGCAGATATCAAGATTGTTCACAATACAAATTCGAATCAATAAAATATAGTAAAAAATTGGAACAATAATACAAATTTTATTGCAAAAAAATTCAAACAACCAGTATTCCGGCGAACTTCCTAGGATTCTTCACTGAACTCGGTCTTGACCAGGCGAGTTACTCAGCTTCTCTCTCTTCCATTTCTCCGCTCTCTATTCCTTGGGACTCTTGTTGAGTTTTATCCGCCTAAATCCATAAAATCGAAAAAAAATTATGAGTAACAGAGTAAAAGAAGAGAGAGAAAAGGAGGTGAGAGAGAGAAATGTAAAGAATGAATGGTGGATTGAAAAAAAACACCCTTTCTTATTTTCAATTTTCAATTTCTTTTTTCCACAATCTCAAAAATCTGAATTTTTTTCCCCATTTCATCATGTTAATCTCTGAATTTATTGATTAAAACCATCGGAGATCGAGCATTGCAAAGATCTACGAGAATTGTGCAAATAAAATCTAAAAACAAAAAAAGATCAAAACAAAATGATGAGAGAGGAAAATTAACTGAAAAAATAAATGAAACTAAAATTGTGAATTATAATTTCGATGATAATTTTGCAATTGAATTTACCTCGAATTTTCTGAAGCAAATCGCTTGGTTTGGGTGTTGAACGTTTTCTAATCTAATCGAATTTTCTGAAGCAAAACATGAACTCTACTCCCAGAACTCCCAGCATCAAAGATCATGTTGTTTGAGTGAGTTTTTTCTACTCATCGGAAACCTCTGCTTGCAAAATCTCATATGAAGCTTCGTGGTCGTCGTCCCCTCCGACCAACCAACACAAACAACTCGCCTCAACTCGCTCTCGCTCTCGGGATCCCTGATTCACAGATCGAAGACCCAAAAAGTTTCACAAAAAAAACCCATCATTTTTTACAAGAAAAAAAAAAGAAATTACAGAAAAAAAAAACCAAGATTCCACCTTCAACAATGAGAGATTGTTGTTGTTGTGATTTAGGCCATTGGAACTTTAATTTATCAACCCATGAGATATTTTTGTGATATTTTTGGGGTTGAAGCAATTGGAAGAGAGAGAGGGGGGAGGGGGTGAGAAAACGGCTAAGTGTGAGAAAGCGGCTAAGAGTAATTTTTTTAGGGTTTGAAAATAAAAAGGGTAAGAAGACCTATGTGCGTCGCACGGACAAAATGATCCAACGCAAATCAGATCTAAAATCAGGCCTGATGCAATAATTCGTGACGGGCACATTTATGTGCGTCGCACATACCATACATCCGACGCAGATCCTCGTGTCTGCGGGAGAAGACATCTGCGTCGCACATAGGCCGGATTCGACGCAGATGCTAAGGTTCAATTATGTGCGTCGCACATACAATACATCCGACGCGCATAGCTTGTGGATTAGAGGATTTGGCTGCTGTTATGTGTGTCGCATGTTTTGCCTATCCGACGCACATAGCTTGTGCTATGATATTTTGCGTCGCACGCTAGCTAAATACGACGCACATATGGAGTCTTTTGCGTCGAGTCCCAGTTGCATGCGACGCAAATGATGTCCCCATTCACTTATGCGTTGTTTTCCCTGTCGTGCGACGCACTTGGGGAGACGCAGATCGTCGTTTTTCTACTAGTGAATATTCTTGGAAAACACAAATAAATATTAGTTTTCCTTTGTTTGGTTCGATGGAAAACTATTGAACTAAGAAGAGAAAAATGGAGATGTATGTTGGAAATGAGATCGTTGAGGAAAATGGTAATCTATCCTTCAAATTTTGGAGGAAAATGTTTATAAAAGGATGAAAAACTCTTTTCCACCTTACTTTTCCTTTTTAAATCCCTTGTCCAACCAAACATTGGAAAATGGGAAAAATTATTTTCTTGGAAAACGGTTTTCTCCAAAACAAACGGAGCTTGAAGGGAAACCACATTTTCTGCCACCCTCTCGTTCCCAACATCTCCATCTTTCCCTTCTTAGCTTAATGGTTTTCCATCAAATCAAACAAAGAAAAATTAATGTTTATTTGTGTCTTCCAACGTAAAATATTTTTCGTGGAAAACCATTTTCTATGAAAAATGTTTTCATCAAACCAAACGGACCCTTAATGTTAGTTAAATTGTACTTGGCTATTCGTATATGTAGGGCTCATATTGGGTTTATGGGCCTGTACATATTGAACGCGTTGATTTTACTTCAATTGTGAAGACATTTCTTTTTCAGTTTAATAAATTGATATACTTCAACCTCAAGTAATTGTTGTGCTAATGCATCAACCTCGTGTGAAATTCTGAAAAGATAAAAAGGAAAAGAAAGTAGCATTAGTACTACTATAGTAGTGTATAACCCTTTTTGCTATACCCACGTATTGTTAAATTAAAACTATATTATTAAATTATTGAAATTAATTATGCAATGGGGTGTGCAGGTAACTAACATGGCAACGGGAGCTCAAGTAACAGTGAGAATAGTTGATCAGTGCAGTAATGGAGGGTTAGACCTTGATGTTAACGTATTTAACCAAATTGACACCAATGGTCAAGGCAATGCTCAAGGTCACCTTCAAGTCAATTACGAATTTGTCAATTGTTGAACCACCCTCACCCTAGAACGCTAATAACATATTGCTGATGATCCTATCCTTCTTTTCTTTTATGTGGTACGGTGCTAGCTAAATAAGTCTTGGTTGTTTAAAGCTTACTTTGTAGGCCTGCTATATATTATTATTAATAAAGATCATCAATGGGCCTATCACCAAATTTTCTTGGGTTTTTCTCTTTTATTTTCTCTTCTTTTTTACGGTTTTTTAATTGAGCCACATTAAGTCGTTGTAGGGATCTTCATTACCATGAGCCCGACTTCTTGAACACCTGAAAAGCAGGTATCCACTTAAGTAGTTAAAAAATATGGTCCGTAACCTAACCCAAGAAATCCGAGTCCGCCAAATCAGATACCCGAATTTTCCAAATAGAGAGTCACGGAGTACCTGGAAAAATTGGACCTTGTGATCAACACGTTTACTCCCTAACAAACTTTTAAAAATAAGTATGTGCCAAACTCAAATAAGTATGTGCCAAACTCAAACTCCCTGCCGTATTCTTAGAAACAATGTCATAGAATCAATTCAAGCAGGTTCCCTAGATCAATTTCTACAACTTATTTATCATGGATTATATATGAACATCCATGTTTGTGGAACAGTGGAAGTCGTGGATGAAACTTAAATCTTCAGATCGATATTTGACGCCAAACTTATAACCATAACCAGAACATGTACTATTCTGTCAGTCCGTGTTCATTGTCCATCAGATTTTAACTGGACCTATATTTTCCAAATTCATAACAATAATATGAGGCTTCCTGTAGCTCTTAGAACAAGGTCTATAATTTTTGTATATATATACTTTTTTGTTAACTTTGATTTCCCAAAGTGGATACATATAGTTATTATACAGTTGTAGATTTGAATATACCATCACGGTTCTCAAGGAGATAAACTGAAAAGTCCCCCGATGAGGTCCGTCCTAGAAGTTCCGTTATAGATGTTGAATAGGTTGTAAATTCTCTTAATAAGCTTAATATACTTTCCTACTTACCAACTTTGACCTACAATTGACGTGACGTAAATTGGAGCAATTTTCTGGTACAAACGTTGCGTTACGTGAATATACAACCCTCGCACAACCCCGGAAAAATAGGTAGCCTTTGGGAATTAATGAAAGACAAGTAATTTTTAAAATATTTTGATTGGTTAAGAAAGATTTGATTGTGCCATATAGAATTTACAACGGTTGTAAGGGATACTTTCTATATAAATTATGGCTTACTATTATTTAGGGACAACCGAATATTATTCCTTTGATCAAGAAACAGTAGCGGTAGACAGCACTGCTGTGTTAAGTACCGTAGCTTGAAGTCCACAATTACCATCACCTGACCTTCCTTGCTGCACAAAACGCTCAGCCACACCTTTCATTCTCTCATCTTCTTTCCTAGTTGACTCATTAAAATCATGCAAATACTTCTTATTAGCATCAAGAACATGCAAAACTACCACCGTAGCAACCGAGGAAACAAACATAGGAATCGGACCAAATATCCACATCAACATTGTTATAGCAAAATAAATCCCCCTTAAACCCAACTGCCAGAAATTTAAACCATGAACTAAGGCCTCGACGACGAAATCTTCAGGAACCTCAGCCTTTGGCATGCTTAAGAGGAGGTTAGCCTGCACATAACACCTTGAAGATTGGACAAAAGACGCGAATGCGAGCAAGAAAAACAAGAGAATGCTGATATATTTGATGGAAGTAACTGATATTCTTGTATCTCCATAGATAATTGTCGTGATTCTTTCATTGCTTGAAGAGCTTCCCACCCATGCTCCTATAAAAGAGCTTAGGGTCAAAGAGGTGGATGCCATAAAATTTGATGCTGTTATTGTGCTGTTCATTACTGTGAAGGCTGGTCCTCTACTCATTGCATCAATCTGAGATCAATATAGCATGTCAATATGTCATCATTATCATACTTTTAAGGCATTGCCTTGACCAATTGTGTAAAAAAGATTGGATAGACCTAAGAATTTGTACAATTAGTGTAAAATGGCTTAGATTTTGAAACCAAATGAAATGGGCCACAAGAAGTTTAGTCCTAACCGAAGTAATGCTTGGCCCTACACAGGAACTACTGAAATACTCTACCCGTTTCTCTTTTACTTGTTACACATGCATTGTTTTTCATGATCTCCAATATATATCTTTATTCACTAATATCTTTAATTGTGTACGATACTCCTATTAATTAGTTAACATTTTCAAATAGATGTTATGTTGAAAATACGCATTAATACAAATCTAAGTATATCCCACATAATAATATTATGATATTTATATTTAGAATTAATTATTTAAGGTTAAATTTTATGATTTTGTCCACAGAAAGTGAAATATAACAACTAAATATATATATATGAAGATGGTAAGAAACAAAATATTAGGCCAAAGTCTAAATTATTATTTCCTCTACTTTAAGTAAGAGTTGATTTAGTTTAATTTGATGGTATATTGTAGTGGTGATCACGGATAGAGAGGCGGGCTTCTGCCGAGAGATAGTGACTCATTTTGGGCCAAGGTGTCTGGCTTAATTTTTGTTCCCAAAACTGGTGTAACTTATAGCCCCCTTTTTCCCACAATTTGAGTCGAAAAATCTATCCAAGCCCGACCTTTTTCCACGCCTGGCCAAGTTAAACTTGATCACCTTCAATATATTGCTCTCAAACTATATTGATTTTAAACTATAAGAAAGTTCTTTTAGTACAAACCTAGCAATATAATTTCTATAATATTGATCAATTTAACAAATTTCTGTCGAAGATGTAACTTAAAATTACACAACGTACACGTATCTAGAAATGGATTAATGGAGTACTAAAATGATCAAAATGAGAGCAATTTGCTGTGAGAGAGAGTATTCTAACTAACCTGCATAAGTTTCTTAACCCATGCTTTTTGGCAGTGGTTTTCAAACCCAAGAACTGTGCATTTTGGATTTCTGAGGTATCTGTATAACAAGAAAATATGATACCCAAACATAATTACAAGCCCTCCTGGAACCAGGATCACATCTAGTTCCTCCTTATGCCACTTCATTCTCTCTCTCTCTCTCTCTCTCTCTCCCTCTTATGACTTATGGTATCTTTCTGACTTTCTATTTATAGATCCACGTGGAGTATAAACAGCAGAAGTAACTATGAAGGTTTAATTAGCTCATCTTAGATCTTGCTTAAACCAAAAATTACAGAAGAGAAAAAATTAGTTCGGGAGGTCAAGTGCTGACAATTAAATGTTTTGTGATATCAAAGTATTTGATTGCTTTTCTTAGTACAAAAAAATATGATTTCTTTTAGCACAAAAATATGATTTCTTGTAATACAAAAACTAAAACAGCACAAAAGTGGTGGAGTAGTTGAGTTGGATGATGCAACACTAAGATTGATTAATTAATGCATGCATGACAGTTGCTAGTGATGAAAGATAATTAGCACTCATAATGCATCCTATGGATGAGTGCTAATCCAGGATGAAATTCTGTGTGTTTGCATTTGTAATCGGATTCCTAACACCAAAAGTTTTCTTAGAGGAAGTGATTCTTTTCCTAACAAGATTGGGTATTGGAAAGTGAATTTTTTGGTAACCTTAAACTGCAAAAGAAAAACCTTAGCTTCTTGCTAGATTAGATCATTAGATGGTATTCAAAAATCCGTTGCCCTTTTTTTTGTGAATAACCGTTGCCCTTGAATTATCTCAATTTTCTCCAATCTTGAAAATTTATCTTTTGTCAGATTTTGAATATCTTCTTAAAATTGTAAGGGTGATTTGGGCTTAAAGTTTTGGAATGGTTTGGCAAAAATATGCTGATTCAATACTACATATTTTTGTGTCCTGGCCTAGATGGTATACAAAAAGATTTTTTTACATTGATATTTGAGCTAAAGGAGCTCTGTTACCTGGACTCGGCAAATTTTGCCATATACCGGTGTCGGTACGACGCGACGCCGACACCGGTACGAAATACATGTCAGATCCGGCAAAGTTCACTCGGACACGGCGGCTCTAAACCCTAGATTCTCGAACCCTAGAGTTCGAAGAGGAGAAGAGAATAAGAGGAGAAGAGGAGAAGAGGAGAACTCACCTTGACTCGCTGACCGGAGCTTCAAACTAGCCGCCAGAGCTTCGAACTCGCCGGTATGTTCCATCTTTCTTCACTTCTCTTCTCTTCTCTTCTTCTCTCTCTTCGAATCTGTCGCTTCTCTTTGTTTTTCTTTTGTTTTTCTTTTCCTTTTCCTTTATGAGTCCACGTGACTCTTTTTCTTTTCTTTTTTCTTTTCTTTTTCTTTTTCTTTTTCTTTCTCTCCTTCTTCTGTTCTGTTTTCACGTGACTTTCATTTTTTTTTCTTTTTTCTTTTCTTTTTTCTTTCTCTCCTTCTTCTGTTTTCACGTGATTTCTTCTTTTTCTTTTCTTTTTTCTTTTTATTTTTCTTTCTCTCTTTTCCTTCTTGTGTTTTGTTTTTTTTAAATCATTTTTTTCTTCTTATCTTATGGCTAGGTTGTTATTCTTTTTAAACAAATACCTTAATTTTATTAGTATAATACAAATAGACAATTATAAAATCTAAATTACATAATTAATTATTGAATTTTATATTATAAAATATTAATTTTGCCATACCCGTACCCGTGTCCAAAATCCGGACAGAGTCTCCGTGTCTTGATTTTTTGGAAGTGTCGTACCCGACACTCGGATCCGTACCCATACTCGACACTCCTAGCCGAGTCCAGGTAACTATGTAAAGGAGTCACTTGAAAAGTAGCGAAACAAAAAGTGACCCCCTTTAAAATAAATAGTGAGATGGTTGTAGGAATTTGGATGCTTAATGCGGAAAACAAGTATCATATACTCAAACATCTAACACTAAGATCTTTACATAAATTAACATTAATCTATAAAGAGTATAAAATATACCTCTTGATGCGTGAATTCCACTTCCACCCCGAGCCTTCTAGTGGAGATCCTTTAGAACGTCAAACGCCGTTCCTCTAGTGTTGGTCCACGAACAACCCTTAGATCACCTCGTATGCTAGCACTAGTGGAAAAATGCTCAAATGCTCCGGTTAATAAGCCCACAAATGCTCCGTTTTTGGCTCGTAGCAGACGTCATACGAGCATTTAAGCATTTTACAAATGCTCCGGTTAAGATCCGGAGCATTTTCTTTCTCAAATCCTCCGGTTGTGCAAAAAAATCGGAGCATTTGAGACTTTTTTAGTATACAAAAACCACAAATGCTCCGGTTTTTAGGGGAAATCGAAGCATTTACACGGACAAATGCTTCGGTTTTTCATAACAACCGGAGCATTTGTGTAATTATTTATGGTAAAAAAAAAGGTTCCAGCTACTGCCAGCATGCGTGCTAGCAGCAGCCACTAGCAGCTCTTCTCTCCTCACTATTCTGCCTCACTGGACTCCTGTCCCCCGTGACGGAAGGGCTTCTGCTTCGTCCTCTATGCCCTGGACTACGGCTTCTAGGCCTTCTTCCCTAGTCATGGTACCGCTGATTTCTATCATCATCTCTTCTACCATAACCACAGCCACCATGGGGACGGTCTCCATACCTCCTTCTGTACCTTCCAAACAACTGTCGCCTAAGCTCCCTGAAATTGATGTAAAAATAGCATGTTACTATGAGCTAACAATACAATCAAATAAGTCGAGACTACAGAGGGTAACACCACAAGTAATCACCTGCTAATTTTTTTCAAATGCATAAAGTTGCAGTAACCTCCACGATTGCACACGTTTTCCTCATACTGTCTGCAGGTTGCTCCTCTGAAGTTCGTTACAGGAGAAAAATCGACAATGATTGGACGTTCTACAGCATGTTATACAATGCCATCAGAGTTCAGAAAGTTGAATATGAGGCTAGATTAATCGGAGACAGTTTAAGCAGTGATAAATTAAAATACTCTATAAAGGCACATGTTAGGTAGCTTAACACCAATTGATGTACAGCATTGTCACCCTGATTCAATGAATTAAAACGATGCACAAGAAAGGGTTTTGTTTTCCATTAGTCAAAATATCTTAGCCCTTGTAGTCGTGCAGGACCCACATATGGTAAGAAAACACCAATAACTCTCTGTTTCAAGGCAAGCTAAAAAAGGTAAAGGTCAAACAGAAAAAATTGCATCTCACCAAGGAGCATAAAAGTTGACAATTAATATATCATGCCTGCAAAAGGAAAACTTAATATTAATCAAATGAATAGTCTATTCTATGTCATAACTCACATGTGAGCAAAAAGCGATGTTAGACATAGACTTTTAACTTTCAATATTATTGCTTGATTAATAAACAATAGTGAGATCAATACTATTAGGGAAAGAGAAATATATCAAGAAAAAAGAAAGCCTCTAAAACCCATTTTTCGAATTGTTTGTGGACGGATAGCTGAATTGTAAGTAATGTTTAGTTTGTAGATTAGAAAGGGAAACAAACTATTTCTCTAATATCCCTCAAACCCCACCAAACTCCTCTTGCTTTGTCCATCGACCTTGGGCTGGCTTCCTCTCTATACGGCAGGTGCACCAAATACTCGATGAGCTCCACTTGCCGGGCAACAACCTTCTTCTCGTTTCGATACCTGCTTCACAATAAGTGTCTTCATTCTCCCCCTCCCTCACTCACAAGTCACAACCAAAATGACATAGATTAAGACCTTGTATATTTCTACTGAATCACCAAGGTTTTCAGCGAGGAACCATGATGGTCCAATCTGGCCACACCAAGGTCAATCAAGCACAGAAGTCAAGATACAAGAGCATGGGGGTGAAGTGAATTAGTAAGGGGCCTCTAAAATGATCTCAATATGCCAAAATGCAGAAAAGGGGTGCAAAAGCTGTGAAACAAAAATATAGAGAAGGGGTGAAGAATCATTATGATTATACATAAATATGGAGAAGCGTTGATCTTATGATGCCAAAATGCAAAAAGGGAGTGCAAAACTTTTGAAACAAAAATACAGAAAAGGAGTGAAGGCTTTTAATTCCCTTGCCTTTTCTTAAATACATTGTGACGAACAACCCCTTCATAACACTTGAGAAATGAACAGAGCCTTTAAAAGGAGAAAAAAAGAAAGAAAAGAGAACAATCAGCATTGAACGGGAACTCACTCTTGTGCAAGTCTTTCAAAATTTTGCCCATTCAAAATTAGGGAACCTTCACCGTAGTCTTCCTCACCATCATCATCATGCTTAACGAGACCTGAAGTAGGTCCAGATAGGAACTCGTCCCCAATCGGTCTCAAATGAGAATCTATTGAAAACTTTGGATCTGTTTTTGTTATGTTCAACTCTGTTCTGCAGATTAAACATCAAAACTTTAGACAGCTAACATTATATTGAAAAATGTAAAGTAAAAAAGAAAAATGATGACCAACCAAGTTTAGAAGTAAAACTGTAGTACCTAAAACCTTTTAGCAACTATCCACTTAGAAGAACTAATCTACTTTTATAAGAAGAAAAGAAGATAAATATAAAAATGATTTTCAAGAATAGAATAAGTCAGCACGACATTGAATTTAATGAAGACAAACATGCAACTATATGACCCACCATACATATTACACTTAGCATCTGACTACAATGATCTTTCATGCCACAAAAGGTGTGAAAGCAATTTGTCCCAACAAATTTAGAAACAATTTCTCGGACAGCAAGTTTTGAGTTAAAGGCGGACTCACAACTCACACAAGAATAAGAGAAATATTAACTTGGTATCAGTTCACAAACTAGAAATTGATTCAACAACAAAGAAGGGAAGTTTGATTGTGAAAATTCGAAGTGACATAGAGAAGCAAAAACTATAACGCGGGGCATTTTAGAGGAGAACAACAAGTCGGAGAGGCTCCTCAACTATATCAACATCCCATGACCTCAGTATCTCTAAAGGGTCTCTCACATAGGGTGAAATAAGGGATTCGGACATACACAACATCACCCCTCGGATAACAAATAGTGTCGTCAATACCATTAAACCATTGAATTAAAAGACAATGAAATAATAAAGAATAAACAAGAAATGTGTAAAACAGTATAAATCTTCAGGCTACCAAATACATCTCATTTATGACTTCCAAATTACATAAACAGAATATTCAACACCTATTCTACTCACCCAACAGCGAAAAGAAAATCTCCTTTAAACTAGAAACTAACGAGCACAAGACAAACTGAACCTTTGAATGACAATATTTTTAAAGATGTAATGTTCGTATTTTAATATTCAGAGTACAAGACAAACTGAACCTTTGAATGACTTTTATTTTAATATACAAAATACGTGAATTCATATTTTGAGGTCGATGACGGGGTTGGAGAGAAAGAATCAGATATGAGAAATAAAATTTGCTAGGGTCATATGAGAACATGCATGCACTAGAAACCAAAAATTCACATGTCTGGCTCCGCTGTTGAGACTACCCTACTTGCACTCACCTTTACTCTCCTTGTTTCCATTGTCAAGCAGTCAAGAAAGCTTGGTGAGACATATTTGAGTGCTTACAATCGTTCTAAGGTTATTAAACATTTCTTCATTTTAGAGCCACCTTAAAGGACAACAAACAACATTATGGCCCTTGAACTAAGAGGATTATGAAGATTACTGGGCTTCTAAATCACAAGTACAACTGCTAAGCACAACAGAGAGGCTTATGATTTCTCAAAAAAATTTGAAATTCAAACCTAGTGTTTCCAATATAAAGGCACGCTGGTGTATTTTTTTCTTGAACACAAGACAATATGCTTTTTCAGCTAAACAAGACACCAACCATCGAAAAAATCACAAACTCACCATTTTTAGCTTCGAATCATCCTTAAAATCACCCGTCATGGCGAAATTCTTCTACTAAGATTGAAAAAAGTTGAAGCTAAGTCAAAAAGTTAAACCTAAGACAGAATTTGAACCAAAATCACCTTGAATTAAGCAGCTAATGAAAGCAAACACAAGCTATGTAACTAGAAGTCTAGAACTAACCGTAAATTCAAGTAAGCTTTGCCACTAAGAGCTATGGCAAACTAGGAGACAATCTAAAGATCAAAGAAAGGACAAAATTGTAACTCCATTTAACAAGTTTGACTCCAGCAAACCATGTAAACCCAAACCTCTCTTTTAAATCGTCTGACTTTAAGTCTGGACCTAGTAAGCTTGTAAGCAGCATAGTATGAACTGGGACTGTTCTGCATCAACATGAACAACATTATTTACAAAATTCAAGCACATAAACTACATATAGAGCAGTGTAGATAAAGCATAAGAGGATCTGAATTTAACAACATAAATGACACCAGCCCAAATCTATTGTTGCACTCTCACTACTATTATCATTCTCGTGCATCAGCTTTAGGTACAAAGAAATTCAAGCACATAAACTACAAAAGTTAAAGAGAGGCAAGGAAATTGCAGAAGGACATCAATCAGTTGTTTTCTTTCAATTGAAGAACATTTGTGAAGCTAATTTGAAGGTAATATGAAATTTAGGAGAAGAGAAAAAAAAAGTTAGAAGAAAATTCATCGACACTAAACAACTTTCAAAAGAGGTGTTATTGCACATAACTTCTCAAACAACAAAAATCCTCACAAATTCAAACTGAATCTTTAGAAATTAGTATAATAGCAGCAAGACCTTCAATATTACATTGTCTCAACAAAGTTAGTGGAGCAACTTACCCTGCGAAATTATTAGCAACTTCAGATCCACATACACCTCAAGACAATCACAAACAGGAAAACAAGACTCGCCAAAACTAAACCAAATTCATGCAAGATTATAACCATCAATTCGCAAAACCTAAAATAGATGCACGAAAAGACATCTGAGGTATAGGAATACAACACGAAAAGACTTGTTTAAACAATTAAACACAATTAATTCACACCCACAAATATAACCAATCAAGAAACAAAACAACAACAACAAAAAATTACCAGCCAACCAATGTCTAGTAGCAACGCAAACATCAAGGCGGCTGATCCACCATCTAATCTGGAACCGAATAGACCTTCCACCCCTCAACTTGCCAAACCTCAAAACACATAACACACAGGTATGAAAGTCAGAAGGATGGCCAGAGAGGCGGCAGATATTCTGGAGCCAGGCAGAGCATAAAGATTTTCAAATACCTACAGCTCCAGCACTTATACTATTCTGTCCAAGTTGCTTTTTCACATCAGATGCTTTAGAATCAATATATGCCAAATAGGATTCTGCTTGAACAGGTAGCATATAAGCCTCCTGCTTAGCAATCTCCGCTATAGCTTGACAGAAAAATGAAACATCATCATTGAACATATCAGTATTGGATTTGGAAGTACAGCCTTCAGCATAAACATGCATAGATTATGTCATTTGAGGAACCGGGGGGGGGGAGAATGCAATTTAGACCTGAAGGACCCAATGACAGGATGCATCCTACGCAAACTGAAGCAAAACTTGGAGGTAATAAAAATGGTTGCAAGAACAATTAAAATTAAAAAGCAATCAACAGCAGCAGCAAGCCAGTAGAAGCAACCAGCCAACAACAACAAGCCAGCCAGTAAAATCATACATGTTCAAGTGCTAATATTGCATGATATGAAACCCTTCTAGTTTAGCGCGTTGCTTAATTATGCTTTTTAGTTGTTGCTAACCTTAAAATCTTAGATAGAGGATGTGTAATTATGCTTTTTAGTTGTCGCTCAGCATAAAATCTGATTTCAACTCTTAACGGAATCACTAACTCACTAGATCAGATGACACCCTTCTAGTTTAGCTGCATTATTAATCAAAATCATGTTTTTGTATAATTATGACACATTGTTCTTTTAATTTACTTAAAAATCACCTATGTATGTAATAATTGATTTGTATAACACTTTCATTTTCACTGGACCATCAAATTTTACACATCCAATTTACAACTAAATTGTCAAAACTCACACCCAATTTTCACTTAAACCATCAAAACTCACACACCCAAATACCCAATTTTCACTTAAACCACCAAAATTCACACATCCAAATTTCACACATCCAATATTCAACTAAATCATCAAAATGCACACACCCAATTTTCAACTAACTATATAAACTATCAAAGAGAAAGAGAAACAAAGAGTACCTCATAATCACTGTTCAACATACGACAGATCTATTGGCCAATGGTCGAACTCTGGAGAAATAAAGAAGACCTCATATTCAAAGTTCAACAAATTATATACACCATTACATGAATTTTGCGAATAGAAAGATGAAAAATCGAAGAAATTAGCAATAATCTAACAATCAATCGCAGCACAGATAGCCATCACCATAAAAAAAACATTCAAACAAAAAGAGGCAAGATCGAGAAGCCATAATTTGGTTTCCAGGGTTCCAGATTTCGGACAAAATCAATCAGAAATCGAAAAAGAAAAAAAAAATCGAGTCGCTTACTTGTATTTGTAAAGATTGGGGTAAAATGCGAGTGAAAATGAATTGAAAACCTCGAAATGGGAGATTGACTCGAAATTAGAACTTCTACGAACGAATTTGGGGTTTTAGCATGAAAACAACGGTGATGACAAGGAGAAGGAGAAGAGAAATGGGGGCTGTGTTGGTGTTGTCGGCGTGCTCCTCGAGGAAGAGCTCAGAGAGTTGGAAGACATTTGAGGAGGGAGGAGGGTGGTTGAGTGAGAGGAGGCGTAAAAGAGGAGAGAGAAAGAGGGGTAAGGATTCTAGTGTGCAAATATGGGAAAGAGGATAGAGAAAAAAGTTTTAATTAAAAATAGTCAAATGCTCGGGTTGTTTTAAAAAACCCAAGCGTTTCTGAATTTTTATTTTTATTTTTTAGAAAGGTTATCAAATGCTCGGGTTGTTTAAACAACCAAAGCATTTGTAATGTAGCAAAAGAAGTTTTTTCTACTAGTGTAGTAGGAAGAGAGAATCCTCTTGCTTTTGAGGTGAGAGATGGCCGAATGAAGGGGAGAGAGAAAAGCAAAGAAAATCAGATTTTCTTTACTAAAATGATGTAATCCCACCACCTTTGTAACCCCATATGATTATATAGGGTGGTTACAAAGAGATGATTCATGAGGCTTTATTTTGCCTCATAATGTCATACATTATGAGCCTAATAAACTCATGAGTTACAACTCTTCCATCCATCATAAAAAACCGCCCAACCCACTTCACGAATGGATTTGGGTAATATCCAAGGGTTGTCACATTGTGTGACCTCATAGGACCCAATACATATTAGTAGTTGGCCTAAATATACTAGCCCAACAAACCGCAAATAGCTTCTAGCAAAACGTTGCGATCACCTAATATTATTGAATATATTATCTTTATAATTTGTCCATATACATTTAGTTTGTTACACTTGATCGAGGACAAAATCCTTCAATCTCCCACTTATATGTCCTAAACGACAATGCCATAAGTAAGTAGGATTAGTATTGCTTGACCGATGTTTTTTGCTGTCTATGTTAAGGACATCTTTGTCTAAGTCTAGGAAATATAGACCATTAGACTTTTTAGCAGTGGCATAAAACATTGAATTCAAATAAATAGAGAAACAACCTTTCTCAATTGTAAATGGAAACCCTTCATTATCCAAAACAGGAATAGAAATAATGTTTTTGGTAATAGCAGGAACATAATAACAGTTATTAAGCTCTAATATTAAACCAGAAGGCAAAGGTAGACTATAAGTCCCAACTACAACGGCTGCAACCCTTGCACCATTTCCAACGCGCAGTTCTACCTTCCCTTTAGCCAAGGTTCTACTCCTTCTTAGTCCCTGCACATTCAAAGTAATGTGAGAAACACAACCGGTATCAAATACCCAAGAAGTAGATGTTGCTAAATTAATGTCAATGACATAGATACCTGAAGAAGAAGCCCCATACTTCTTATCATTCAGATACTTCGGGCAGTTACGCCTCCAATGGCCTATTTGACCACAATGGAAGCACTTGGCATTTGCGGCCACCTTTGGCTTTGCCTTTGCCTGTGGCTTATCAGCAGTTTAAGCGGCAACTTGCTTGCCCTTGTCTTGCTTTTTCTTGTCAGCCCATTCCTTCTTAAAACCCTTTCCCTTTTGAACCATAAGAACTTCCTTCTTAGGTGCAACAGAGATGTTTTGCTCGGCAGTCATGAGCATCCCATGTAACTCAGCAAGGGTTTTCGATACCCCATTCATATTGAAGTTCAACCTAAACTGGTTGAAGCCTTCATTAAGTGAGTGTAGTATGATGTCAGTAGTCAACTCTTGGCTATAAGGAAAGCCCAACCTCTCCTATGCCTCGAAATAACCAATCATTTCGAAGACATGAGTGGCGGCTGGCTTGCCTTCGACTAACGCACACTCAAGAATAGCCTTGTGAGTTTCATACCTCTCTATCCGAGCTTGTTGCTGAAACATGGTTTTCAGCTGTCGGATAATACTGTAGGCATCCAAGCTTGCAAACCTCTTTTGAAGGCTTGGTTCCATAGCCGCAAGCATAAGGCAAGTAACAATTACTGACCTTTCTGCAACGGCCTTATGGGCCGCCGTTTCGGCTTCAGTAGAGGTGGTTGTTAAAACCAGGATCGGGGTTTCAAGAACATCCTCTCGACCTTCGGATCTAAGAACAATTCTCATATTCCTTTCCCAATCAAGGAAGTTATTCCCGTTCAACTTATCATTTTCTAGGATTGAACGTAAGTTAAAAGGTGAATTATTGTTGTTACCAGACATGATATCTACATAGAAGATGCAAAAGTAATGAGTATGTTTATCATAATAGCTTTTAACAAATTTTAAACACTTTAAAATAAAAGCTATGCACTTTATTAATTTTCAATGTGTCCCCTTTTGAATCAAGTGATTATAAGATTCTATCAAACATGATTTATAACTGGACTTTGGCCTCAACTTAAAACCAAATTTAAAAGGTAAGTAAACTCTTTTACAAATTACAACAATTGTAATTCTTAGTTGATGGGTGATTGCTAAGGTGATGAAAGCTCCCAGGTAAGGAAGTTACCCACAACGTTGGGGAAAGCCTTCCTAATCCTAGACAGAGCTTGTCACCCAAACACAAAAACCCAACCCTTTGCTTCAAAATCCAAAACCGTTTTGATTATTTTGTTGGGCCAAACCAAACTAAACATGCAAATTTCGGAAATTTACTCTACTTAGCCCAAGATTGGAAGTAACACTCTGCTTTGGCAGAACCTATTACTAACGATCAAGATTTTAGTAGATGTTTATTTGGAATAGCAATTACCCAATATTAGCTTTAGGGACCTAAGTAAATTATTATGTGATTTAATTACTAGTGAACTCATTGCAAAAATAAATCACATGCATAATAAAACTTAGAAAGCATTCAAAAGCAATAATTTAAATGCATAAAGAAAAATGTGATCCTAGTATGGCCCCTAACCCTAAAAACTACTCTTTAAGGTCTCCATTCTTAAATCACCATGGATCTCCATCCTTGTGCTTCATGGGATAAGATTGAATCACCATTCTTCTTATGACAACTTGAATAATCATTTTTGGAATTTTAAACTAAAATTACAAAAATACCAACGATACACAGATCGTATTTAGATTACAAAAATACATTAACGATACGCATATCGTATTTTCTATCCAAGTTTGGGCCATACTAGTCACCGCATGCAATCATAATATCATATATATAAAACATGTATTTTAATCAACTATTAAAATAAATTATTATGCTTCAACAACTTTAAAACATAATAACACCAACCAAATTTAATCTCATATTAAATTAAATGGTTAGTACCTCTAGACAAATTCAATCATATTAGAATTTATCTCCCAAGGGCTTTAAAATATTAATCTAACAAATTTAATCAACTATTAAATTTAAAGAAAAATACATAAGTACTCTAAGCCACCACATATATTTTAATCATATTAAAACATAAAAACATAGCATGATATTTAATCACAAATACTAGCATGAAAGAATTAATCAACTTATTAAAACTAACATCCTAACATAAAATTAAATGTCACAAAATGAAACTCCCATCATAATTTTAATTCATTTAAGTATTAACATATCATGCATAATAACTTATTAATATGCATTAAGGGATAAACGGATTTTAAAGTTTTTATCCGTTGAAGGAGAGACAAGCCAAGGGTGGCAGACCACCGCTCGCGACTCGCGATGTTCGTCGCGGCTCGCGAGAAGCGTTCTGCTTCTGAGTTTCCGATCTCAATTCACGTAATTTTAATCGAAATACGTATGATTTTCTTTATACATTAAAACACTTTTATGCATAACTAAATCAGACTTGGCCTCAAATTCAAGAATTCATGCTATGAAATTATACATAATCAAATTAAGCATAAAAAACTCAAAGCATGCAATTCATGAATCATACATATATACATCATATTCTAATTAACAACTTAACTAAAACATGAAACAATATAACAATTATATATGTATATATATATGTACCGAAAATGTATAAACAACTTTTATACTCCCACTAGATTAAAATCCAATTTTAATCATGCAAACAATATCCTCATGCTAATACCCTCCCCTAAATGAATAAGAATAAAGGAAAACATGCATCAACATGATCATATTAATCTATGCAATAGGCTAACTGATACCACTGTAGGAATTTAGATGCTTAATGCGGAAAAACGAGTATCATATACTCAAACATCAAACACCAAGATCTTTGCATAAAGTAACATGAATCTATAAAGAGTATAAAATATACCTCTTGATGCGTGAATTTCACTTCCACCCCGAGCCTTCTAGTGGAGATCCTATAGAACGTCAAACGTCGTTCCTCTAGTGTTGGTCCACGAACAACCCTTAGATCACCACGTATGCTAGTACGGAAGAGAGAATCCTCTTGCTTTTGAGGTGAGAGATGGCCGAATGAAGGGGAGAGAGAAGAACAAAGAAAATCAGATTTTCTTTACTAAAATGATGTAATCCCACCACCTTTGTAACCCATATGATTATATAGGGTGGTTACAAAGAGATGATTCATGAGGCTTTATTTTGCCTCATAATGTCATACATTATGAGCCTAATAAACTCATGAGTTACAACTCTTCCATCCATCATAAAAAACCGCCCAACCCACTTCACAAATGGATTTGGGTAATATCCAAGGGTTGTCACATTGTGTGACCTCATAGGACCCAATATATATTAGTAGTTGGCCTAAATATACTAGCCCAACAAACTGCAATTAGCTTCTAGCAAAACGTTGTGGTCACCTAATATTATTGAATATATTATCTTTATAATTTGTCCATATACATTTAATTTGTTACACTTAATCGAGGACAAAATCCTTCAATGGTCTCATTGTAACACTATCTCATTTGAGAATTTTAGCCAAGATTAATAAGTCAAGCGCAGAACTTCATCGATGATGGAATTATGGAAATCAAAGAGAGCCTCTTTACCATGGCAAAAACGAAATGTCGTGGCCAGATGGAGTTCAGGCTCTTTTATATCATCACTTTGGGATGATTTAGGTTCTACAACTACTGGTTTCTTTTTCTAGTTCTTCAAAAAGTGAATGCATTCGAGACCATATAATTCTACCTGTTTATCCCTCATTCTTAAAGTTGAAGTTCCCTTTCATCCCATTGGTCTTTGCAATTCATTTTACAAAGTTGCAAAATCATTGCCAATCGGTTTATAGTCAATCCTGATGAGTGGATTGGTTCTGTCTAGTCCAGATTTGTTGGGAATAGGACAATTGTCTTCAAAGAGGTAGCTTATATTTTAACAAAGCTAAGAAAGGGGCCAATGTTATAGCAATCAAACTGGACTTGACCAAAGCTTATGATGGTTTAAAGTGGCGGTTTATTTGGGATATTTTAGTGCGACAAAATCAAACTGTAATACTTTGTATTTTGAGAGCTTATACCATAATTATTTTTACAAAGTAAATTGTTTATATTATAAGATATTGATTATGAAATATATTATATTGATTCAATTATTTTAGAAATTATTTTATTTATTCAATGATTATAATAAAAAAATTATATCTCTTTCAAACAAAATTGTCTTTTATATTAAAATAGTTTGAATATTAATGTGGGCTCATAAAAGAGCCAAAGCACATTAGTTGGACTTAAAAGTAAAAGACTTTGGGCTTTGATGTCATTTTAAAAAGGCCAACATAAATTTTGGGCCATTATGGGCCACTTTTCATTTAATCAAATCCTAATCCTATTAAGACTAGGGTGTAGTGGCCTAGTGGGTCATCAATCCTATTTTCCTGTAAATAGGAACGAATATTATTTGAGTAGTGTTTACCCTCACGGTTGTTTATGAATCATAGAATTGCAATTAAAGTTTATGGAAGCATAAACGGTCTTGCTTGGTAATTAGTATTATCATTTTCATGTTTACTTCATGCAAGGATAAAGGTGAGTGATTAATAAATAGAAGTATAGATCAATCACGAAGGTTCAATATTACTTTATATAGTTAGACGACTTAATAAATGACAGGAAAATTAAAAGAAGATGGATTATTATTTGTTGTGCTTTGTGTAATTGTTGCTATCACATAAAGGAAGATTGGCAATAATACTTGTATTTGGATTCCCTGCAAGTACTGAATAATGGAGAGAGTAAAGAGTTGTAGGTAGCGATCTATATCTCTTGCATAAGTCTAATATGATGAAAATAGTATTTTTTTTATAAAGAATATCTATTTAGACAATCAAAGTAGACAGTAAAGCAGATCGATCTTGATGGTATGCGTAACTAAGGATTGAAATTGGAATAGTATGGTCCCTAGATCCATGTTCATAGTTATATTATATTGGACTTGAAAGTCTTGTAAGAGGATTAATAGCATATATGACTTGTGTGACGACGATACCGTTCATTGCCTATCTAATCAAGAGGTGTTATAGTGTTATGCTAGGTTTTAATATTATTTATGTATAATGTATGTCTTTTGTATTATTTGTTGTTTAAGTTATTAAGTGTGTACTCAGCCTAGCTAACTTTTGTGTCTATTTGTATGTTTTATTGAACCTTTGCATGGCACTGCAATGACCCATCGACTTGCATGGCACTGCAATGACCCATCCACTTGTCAATGAGGAGCAGGTTAGTTTCACATCTTGAAGAATAAGTATGGAGCTCACGCACAGGAATCAGAATGTTTTGAGTTTGAAGTTTAATATTTTATTTATTAATATGATCAATTGATTTGAATTACGGTTTCTGGAATTAAAACAATGTTACGTTGTTTGACTTTGCTTTTAATAATGGGTCACAATGATTCCTGAATGGTAAGATTTTGATTTTTATTTAGTTTTTTTTTTTTTTTTTTGAGGGGTGATTTTTATTTAGTTTAAAGAGAGTTTTAAGTTTATTATTATACCGGATCGATTGACTTTGTCAACCGCTGCGTGCCCACCCGATCCGGACCAAAATCGGATCTGTAAGCCCGATTTTGAATAGTAAGATAACTGATCCGGTTATCCAGAATGACCGGATCAGTTTTGTGTGTTATGAAAATAAATAAAAAAGTTCCAGCCAAATCCCAGCAAGGACGAAATAGAAAACAGGGAACGACGAATCAAAATTGCAGCAAAATTCGAAATCAAAACCAACGAAATTCATTACTACAACAAACGAAACCAACTAAATTCATTACTACAACAAACCAAAATTCGAAATCATAACCAACGAAATTCATTACTGCAACAAACGAAACTAATGAAATCCAAAATTACAGCAAACTAAATTAAAACAAACGAACTTACAACATACGAACTACAAAATCCAAAATAAAAACGTAAGAAAAAAATTGCAGCCAAAAAACGATAATAAAAACAAACAAAACCCTAATCACAAAAAAGAAACCCGAATAACAAAAACTAAATTGAATCGAAACCGTGATTACAAAAGGCAAAATTCAATTGAAGCCCTAATTACAAAACCACATTTATTGAATGTCGAGCATAAAAGACCTACTGTGGCGTTTGGTGGCCGCTGATGAATGCCACGAAATCAAGCAAATTAAATCGAGCGAGGAAGACGAATGTCTCGCCTTACTTGATGAACGCGACGCCGAGAGAAGAAGAGAGAATCAATCGATTCTAATTGCCGGTGAAGATGGATGTTTGTTCTTCCTTGATGAATGCAACGACGAGAGAAGAGATAGATCTTTTAGGTTAGGGAAGTGTTAGGGTTGGGGACGAGAGAGGAGATATTAGGGTTTAGGTGAGGAGGAATAGAGTAAGGAGGGTTGGGGACTTGGGGGTGGCGCGGGTTAGGGTTTAGGTGAGGATGAATTGAGTGAGGAGAGAGAAGAGAAACTGAAGAATGAAGAATAGCGATGAGGAGAAAGAGAGAGGAGGGAGATAGGATTGAGGATGGGGCTGAGGAGTGAGGGAGCGAGTCAGGGTTGAAATGAGTGTGAAGATTGAGGCAACACTGGCCCAAGTATTTTATATGGCCCAAAAGTAACTGATACGGTTATTTGGGCCTTGACCGGATCAGTTACTTGAGGACATGATTGAGGCAACGATAAAGCTGGCCCAACAAACTTTAACTGATCCGGTTTGGGCCTTGACCATATCAGTTGACTTTAGCTGATCCAGTTTGGGACTAACCGGATCATTTATGTTGCGACAGATCCACTTTTTTCCACTAGTCATTATATAGTTTAATTTGTATGAATTTTGGAGGTGTTACACACTAGTGGAAAAAAGCCAAGTGCTTCGGTTAAAATGGTCTTATTTGCTTAGTTTTTTAACCGAAGCACTAAAATGTCATTTGCTTCGATTTTGAACCGAAGCCAATACTCATTTGTTATGAATTAACATAACTTTAGCATCATTAATGGTAGAAAATAAGGAAGAAGAAGAGTATTTGATTAATAAACTGAAAATACAGCAAAATGTAAAGATATTCAAGCTTTCTAAAGGCTTGATTATCTCCCATATGAACTCTTAAAAGCTCACCAAATTGCTCATCTATTTTCAACATACTTTTCTCTCTCTAATAATTATCCCTATATATAAAGTAATTTCCTTAGCACAACTAACTAGCTTATTTCCCAAGCTAACTAATGAAGATAATATCTAAATTACCCTTCCCCCTAATATGGATTCATAGCACTACCGGGCCCCCAAACTTCCAGCTTGCCCTCAAGGTGGAAAGTAATCATGATTATCTGCGTCACCATCATGAAGTAAAAAGAAAATTAATTCTTGGTGTTTGAAGCAGTCAACAATGAGGCATGTTACACAACCTTTGAAGTAGAGTAGGTGTAGCTCCTCGGATATCAGTTGCAGTTCCTTGATGTGAAGAAAGGGGTTAGATGACTTGGACTCACTGGGTGTTATAAACGTAGTGTAGAAAGGGGGATTGGGTTGAATGAAAAGATTAGGTTTAGGTGTTGAGGGTGTTGTTTTGTTGGTGGGAAAAGAGGATGGAAGGCTCAGATTAGAAGAATGTTGGGTTTGTAAGTTGAATGGCTGGTAGAAGGAGTATGTGGAGTGTTGAACATGTCGGTTCTGAAAATTGGGTACAGTTGAAGGAAAAATCCTGGTCCATTGCTTACTTCATTAATTGGAATGGTAGGTCGTGGGAATTGAGAAAGGGTAAGAATTGGCCATTTACATTCTGGATGAGGGAATCGGGCTTAGAGTTGGTATAGGTAGACTGAGGGCCAAGCTTGTATGTGATGATTGGGCTGCTAGTTTAGTGGTTATAAAACTTATAAGGGTTATGTTCTAATGATGACTGGATGGGTTTATTTAAAAATGGGCTAGGGTTTAGGTGATTTATAAGATTGCCCTTACTAACCTCTTTTAGATCTGACTTCCTCCTCTCCTCCCCATTGCTCCCATGCTCTGCTTCTGGAAATTTCTTCCACACGTTGACCAATAAATCCCCGCATTCTTGACCACCAGCAAGGCCACTGTCTTCGGCACCCAACTTATCTTTTCCGGTAAAAAGACCAGGACCACCCCCGGAGCCACTAGCTTCGAATCCACCTTTGACGAACACATATTCTTCCCTGTTCAGGCCACCACTCGTTGCAGTTCCACCACCAAGAACCCCACCACCTTTTGCAAATCCTTCTTTCTGTCAGGCGCCATGAGCGGTGGTTCCACCTCCAACCCTAAACTAGCTGGAATAGAACCTGGGGCACCACCTGATGCACAACCTCCCTTATAACCACCTGAAAATTCTGTAGGTCTTCAAGCAGAATATCTTGTGCACGATGTTCTGTTCCCAAAGTCGTTTCTACGACAAACTAGATCGCCGTCGAAATTTCTCAAACCCCTGGTGGACTCATCCACGAAACTCCTGGGACCACCTCGTGATCCGCAACCCACATATACTTCTTTTTCATTTCTCCCTTCTCTTCTTCTCTCAACCCTATCATAAGTTCCACCATCAGTTTTACCTCCGGCGAAGGTACCCAGCACACCATCATAATTTTCCGATTTACTACCTTGTTCACCATTAGACCCCCCTATTTGGGTGGGCATCCAAAATTTAACAATGATTTCACCTTCTTTGCCCTATGCTCCAGCGCATCTGTCTGGCCCACCATCGGAGCCGCACCCTATGGAATTCACCAGTACCACCTATTTTCTTCTCTCCATACTAATTTGAAGTTGTACCCCATGGTGCTCGTTGATCCCCCAACCAGGTTTGGTTTCAACAGAAACATCTTGCCGGTGATTACTCCTGCAAACTCACCATGTTTTACATTGCTTCCCCCACTAGAGCCGCCGAAAGTCATCGGATCCTTATAATTGGATCTATCACCGCCATTTGATTTGGAACTCTAGTTTTTACACCATTAAATCCTCCATCGGCAACATCATCATGGTGGACTTCCCCTCTACCACTGTAGATGGGGGATTGGATTTCTTGGGGAAAAATCACTGAGGGTTTCACCAATTCTACCTTCTCTTTCAAAGTTGATTGTTCAACTTGTACTCGCCTCATAAACTTCGGTGTAGAAGAAAAACGTTGCACCAACATTTGCTTAAATTCTCCCACTACCGGAAGGGGCGTCGCGGATGCTCCCAGCAAAACCACATTAGTGTGTCACCATCACCCAATAATGGCAGCCTTGAACTTCTCTTCTTCACCGAACCAGAAAAGTTGGAAGTAATCTTTCATCTCCCAAATTCATTCATCCGGGTTTCCTCCATCAAAAGAGAGGAAGTTGAATCTCATATCGGATGACTTCCAAATTCCTCATATCAGGATACCGTTTATTCAAGCTCCCCACGATTTCTATAAATCCCTCATTAATCAGATTCCGAATGTGCTGCATCTTCTTTTTTTTGTTGGTGAAAATGAAAAAAGTAGACGCTTAATGTAATAGCCCAAGTTTTTAAGCATTTTTAATTCATTTTTTTTTTGGCAATTCAAAGTTGTTATTGACAACCGAAAAAAAAAAAAGAGTAATTAGTACAACCTAGTACTAAATAAAACACCAACCCAACACTGGAGCAAACAAAAACTCCAATCACCTACAATAAGAGCAATCTGCCCTTACTGAACTAGAACAAGCCTCTCAGCTTCATTACAATTAACAGCAACATTAAACACAATAATCTTAACAAGAGCTTGAGGAGTAGTAGAAACATTTTCAAAGATTTTCCTATTTCTACTTATCTAAATAGCATAAACAGCCTCTGAAAACATCATAGTGTAGATTTTAGCTTTCAAGCTTCTCCCGTGAGCTTTATTCTGAGCCAGCCTACACACTTCAAAGAAAGGAAAAGGGCTTTTGTTAATCCCCAGCAGCAGCAATAAAAGTTTCCAAACAGCAGCTGAAATATCACACTCAAAGAATAAGTGCTGAACTGATTCATCTGAATTGTTACAAAGGCAGCATTTTAAGTCACAATTGACATTCCATTTACTAATTCTGTCAACTGTTGCTAATCTGTTCTGAATAGCAAGCCAAAGGACAAAGTTGCTCTTTGGTAGCCTTGTTATTGCAAATTAATCTTCTCCACTCCACCTTCTGCACAGGCCCTTGAATCATCTGATACACTTTCCTAATACTGAACTTATTATTCTTCAAAACAGCATCCCAGGAGCCAACAACAGCTAACAAATCTCTGGTTTTTAAAATTTTCTTCAAAATCCAGGACATATTGTTGCTAATATTCACAGTCAAAAAATTGTGCCTTCTCATATAATAGGCATTAATCCATTGCACCCACAGCTTGTCAGCTTTGAAAGCTATAGCCCAGAGTAATTTGAATAAAGCTGCATTGTTCCAAGCCTTCATGTTAATCATACCCCAACCACCAGCTATTTTAGCATTATAGAACTGATTCCAAACAATGGGGGCTTTTTTAGAATCCAAAGTTTTCCCAGTCCACAAAAACTTCCCATATACACTTTCCACTACTTTAATTATCTTTTTAGACAAAGGAAAGATATGGGCCCAGTAGTTTTGCATACTACTTAAGACACTTCTAACCAATTGGAGTCTGCCTGCATAACTCAAAGTTTTAGTCATCCAGCTTTGAGCTTTTTCAGTGATTTTCTCCACCAGTATTTTACATTGACTGAAGTTCAGTTTCTTGGCAGATAAAGGCACACCAAGGTATTTGAAGGGCAAGTCACCAATAGGAAGATGGACTGCAGCAGCTATATCCCTAGCCACATCCTCATTGACTCCAGCAATGTATATGTGACTTTTTTCAATGCTAGCAACAAGACCTGAAGCCTGAGAGAATTTATTAAATACAGTCATGATTTTTTTCACAGAACTATGATCAGCTCTTGCAAAGAGCAGTAAATCATCTGCAAACATGAGATGATTCAAGTGAATTCTTTCACACTTTGGATGGAAATTGTAGTCAGGATCTTTCTTCAACTCACCTAAGCATCTGCTAAGGTACTCCATACTAAGGGCAAAGAGAAAAGGTGACAAAGGATCACCTTGTCTCAAGCCTTTTTTAGCTTGAAAAGGCCTAAAAGGGATGCCATTCACCAGGATAGAGTAAGAAACACTTCTAACACAGGTCATGATCCAATTAACAAACAAACTAGGGAATCCAAGCTCCAAAAGCATTTTCTCCAAAAATGGCCATTCAACTGAATCATATGCCTTCTTGATGTCCACCTTAATGACACATCTAGGAGAAACATTCTTTCTAGTATAAGCCCTTATTAACTCATTAGCTAACAAAATGTTGTCAGCTATAAACCTGTCAGGAATGAATCCAGCCTGAGAAGGATTGACAACCTCTTGCATAATAGGTTGCATTATGTGAGTTATAATCTTGGAAATTATCTTGTATACAATTGTGCAGCAGGCTATAGGCCTAAACTCTTTAGCTAAGAAAGCTTGAGAGATTTTAGGAACCAATGTGATGACAGTAGTGTTTATAGGTTTATGTAAGAATGCATTCTGAAAGAATTCTAACACTCCTTTATAAACATCCTACTTAATGATTGCCCAACTCTTTTTAAAAAAGACTGCATTAAACCCATCTACACAAGGAGCCTTAGAATCATCTATTGATGCCAGGGCATTATCAATTTCAACATAAGAAATATGCTTCACAAGATCAGCTCTAGACAACAAGCTGAGAGTAGTACCAGATCTCACTATTGGAAGATCAATAGCAGTAATAGATTGAGCACAGGAGCCCAGCAGTTGCTGATAGAAATGAATTAATTCCTCCTGAATGTCTTTGACATCTGTGAGTTCCCTCCCTTGTTCAGAGTGAAGAATGGCAATTCTGTTCTTTGCTTTCCTTACTTTGACAGCTGTAAAGAAAAAACTTGTGTTTGCATCCCCTTTGGCTAACCAATTAATTCTGGCTTTTTGACAAAGAATACTATCTTCCACTCTGGACCAATATCTAAGCCTCTCATATATCTCTTTTTCAGTCCTCTGAAGCTGCTGATCACTATCCAGACAGGGAGATTGTTGAATATTATGAAGCTGAGATCTGCATTCTTCAACTCTAATGTGAGCCTGAGAGTATTTCCCCCTATGCATAGATTTCAGAGCTTTTTTAACAACATCTAGCTTACACCATAAAGCTTTTTGTCTTTGGTACATCTCCACTGATTCCCACGCTTCTTTCACAACCTCTAAGAAATGCTCATCTTCAGCAAGGATGTCGTGAAATTTAAAAGGCCTCCCCCCACCTTGTTGAGCTTCTTGAAATTTAACCACTAGAGGTGTGTGATCAGATACACCTCCAGTAAGATACTGCACCAAAATGCCAGGAAACATTTCAAGCAACTCAACATTGATCAAAGCCCTGTCAATTCTGCTACATACTCTAACTGCATTTGTACTCTTATTATTCCAAGAGTAGTAAGCACCATTGCAATGGGCTTCCAACATCTGAGACTCAATCATAAAATTTGCAAAATCCTGGGTTTCACTTTCATTAACCTCAACACCATTAATTCTTTCATGTGCATACCAGATGGCATTAAAATCACCAATAATGATCATAGGAGACTAATAGTATCACACAATTGTTGTAGCTCTCTCCACATTACTTTCCTATCTGCCACAGTGTGCAAACCATAAACTGCAACTATATAATATCGAAAATTAATCATTTGAATTTTCATAACTATGTATTGCTCAGTCTTCAGCACCACATCTGCTTGAATCTCACCTGGTTTCCATCCAAACCAGATTCTACCCCGAAAGTGACCAAACTTGTCTTGAACTTTAATCATCTTATTAACCCTAACTCTCGTCTCAAATAAGGCACGGAACTGAGCTTGATTTTTCTGAAGTACCAGCTTTACCTCTTTTATTTTCACTGGGTCATTGAGACCTATAACATTCCAAGCAACAAAAGACATCAGGATAAATAGGGATTAGGTCCCCTAGCACCCCTTGGTCTTCCTGAGTCAACATTGCCTCCATAACTCATTCTTGCTGATTGAAAGGCTACATGTTTACCTTTTGACTTCCTTGTAACAACTCTCCATGGTTCCCCTTCTTCATTTCTGGTCACAGGTTGCTGTTCAGGAGTAGTCACAGGAGTTATTATAACTTCAGGCTCTACAACTATGGAAGGACCTCCAGCTAAGCTAGGATCTACAACCATAGAATTAAGGAGCACCAAAGATTATATCTCCCCCTGAGTCTGTTTTTTCAGCAACTTCATTCTGCACACCATTATTTGTAACTAGAGCTGGAGTTACCTTAGGCACCCACTTCTTAATTGTCTTAGACTGCACTTTAGTTTTTGATTCACAGTTGTGACCTATGACTTGGCACTTCTTACAAAAAGAAGGAAGCCAATCATAAGTAACTTTCTGAGTGAAAGTCTTCCCACAAGGGTCTTCAATCTGAATCTCATATTTAATGTCTTTTGTGACATCAATTTCAACCAAAATTCTAGCAAAAGATACCCTCAAAGTTTTTGTAGTACATTCGTCTGCATAAATGGGAACTCCAAGCAAGCTGCCTATTCTGCTAAGTGAATTGTCACTCCAACAATTCAATGGCAGATTTGGAAGTTTAACCCAAATAGGAACAACTTTCAAAATTTCTTCATGAAAATTAAAGTTAGAACTCCATTTTTTCACAATCAAAGGCTTCCCAAAGAAAAGATGAGGTCCATAATAGATTACTGAATTTCGATCCTCTTTTGAAACCATTTTCACCCCAAAATATCCCTCTTCATGTTTAAAAACTAAAGGATCAGAAGACAAACTCCATTGATTCTTAATGTATGCATTAATGGCAGTCAAGGTAGGATTATGTCCCACAACATAAATGATAATCGCATTTTCCCAGGCAACATTTAATTTTTCAACTTCATGTTATATCAAGTTTACCAGTCATTTTACCCTCTACAATCATCGGAGCCACAAATCTTAACCCCATTCCTTTATTAAAAATACGATTCTTACCAATAAATCCTTGCCATTTGTTCTGTGAATCTTCTTGGTGTTAAGTATCCCCCGATTTCTCCATTGTCACTTCAGTAATTTCACCAACAGTTACTGTTCCATTTGAACTCATCGCTGCTACCTCTTCATTATTATCCTTGTCCATCTCTTGAGTTCCAGAAGACGATCCTCGTGCCGCCGAGCTAGTTTCCGGCACCGTCGTCTTCTTCTTTCTCCCCATTACCCCCTAAAGGGTGCACAATAGCAGAAACCCTTATCGTGCGCCACAGAGAGGTTTTAGAGAGCTATTTTTGCTTTTTTTTTTTTTTAAATCGTTAAATTATTGTTGAAACCATGTTTAATCAAAGTTAGTTATGTTTAGTAGCTTAACTAAGCTTTTATATCAATGAACAATTACTTGGAAATTATTATTTAAATACAATTAAGTTAGTGTGGGTTTTATGAAATGATGTATTGAATAAATGATTTTAAGCTTAAAAGGAAAAAGAAAAACAAATCTCTCATTTCTCTTCCTCCCTTCGTGGCTTATGTGGGAAGTGCCACATCCCTTATTTTGCTGTCAAGTTCTCATTCTTCTTCAATGAGATAAAAGAAAAACCCCAATATCTCATTAACTTGTCCTCCTCGTGTCTTAAGTTCAGGAAGCCAAACCAATACCTCTTCCTATTTGTGTCAAGCAAGAGTTCTCTAAGGTTTTGAGATTGTCAATTGCAATTATCTTAAAAAGATTCTCATTATCGCATATCAATTGCAGAAATCCAACAACTTGATGATCCAAAAATTCAACTTCACATTTGAATTGGTTGAAGAATCAAACTCTAAATTTGTTTTCTCTCTCTTCTGGGTTCGGGTTTGTTGTTTCGTCTGTTGCGGCTGGCGGTTCGCCGCTCTATTCGGTGTTGTCGCGATTAGCGCTGCCATTTTTGTTGATGTTGTTGTTCTTCGTTTTTCCGTCCCTCTCCTCTGCTTCGTCTCCGGTGGCGTAGCCATCATCCTGTTCCGCTGCTGCTGTTGTCGTTGGTTGTTGACGGCAGTCCGTCGCAGGAGGTGTTTTCATTATTGGTGAATGTTGATGATGATTTTATCTCCAAGGTACAAGCCCAAAGCCTTCCTCTTTCTTCTTTGATTAATAAAATCAGTTTGTTGTAGTTGTTAAAGTAAAAGAATGGATCTTTCCTCCTTGTTTTGAAGGTTGTCATCCAAGATTTGATTTTTCTTAAGTTAGTTTATAAGATATATATCTATGAATTCGGTTTAAATATGATTTTCATTTTTACAATAAGTGTTGTAATTTTGTGAAAATTGGGCAAATTAGAGTTAGCTCGTGTGGATTGGTATCTAGTTGAATAATATGAGTTAGATTGATGAACAGGAAGTGTATTGAGGATGATTACTTCAAATGAATTTCCTGATTTCAATTCTAATAAAATTTATTTGTCCAAATTTGTTCTCAAGGAGTAATATGAAGGTATACTAAATCTCATTTATCTTTTGGGAGAATGGTGTATGGATGTTTAATCGAATTTGATAATCCGAGAATGGTTTTTAATAGTTAGTGTTGTTGTTGTTGAGGAAATTGCTTCGGAGTTCGTACATTGGTTGGTGAGTGGTGACCCAGTATAATTTGGAGTTGAGCAATATTTTTAGATAAGAAAGGTACACATTGTCCTTACACCTTGTGAGCTCAATTATGTTTCTACAATTGCAAACTGTATGAATCTCATGAGTTGTCAAATAAAAATTAGTTTTCTGACTTGAATTTGTTGTGGTTTTATAAACCTAAATTCAGTGTTGTTTGAAAATGTGATTCTGATATCTAAGTTGTTTGACTTCGTGAGTATATGAATTCACGCCAACGTCAGGTGTTTCGGTTATATAAGGTTCAGTATTGACTTCCCATTTCTGGTTTGAGATATGTCTTATAAGTTCTTACTATGAAATTTAGTTTTAACCGAATATTTTGAAGTAATCAACTTATGTTATATTAAGTCGATCTTGTCTTCGAATTCAAGTATATTTTAGCCTATGAGACTTAGTAGTATAAGTTATTCAGTTACTTGAGTTTTAAGTTATTATATAAAAGATATGGGTGTCCGATTGTGAACATTTAAGGAAGTGTTCTCGATATATATTTCT
This sequence comes from Beta lomatogona, assembly GCA_947646795.1. NCBI lineage: Eukaryota > Viridiplantae > Streptophyta > Magnoliopsida > Caryophyllales > Amaranthaceae > Beta > Beta lomatogona. The sequence goes on from CANSNZ010000514.1 coordinate 55,749, forward strand.
CAATGTTATTATAAGTGTGGGTTTTGAATTGAGCGATCTCGTACAACTATGTTATAGATGATCAGCTAAATTTTGTGGAATCCGATTTAAGTCTCTAATGAGATACGATCTAATACGGTTTCAAGTTTATGGAGTTTTAATGTTATAGTTTACTTTAAGTTAATGAGATTTCAAGAATATTATTTTGTTGAGCGGTCTCTGAAGTAAAGAGTTGTATAGAGATTTTGGAAAATGCAATTATGAACTTTATGGAGAAGGATTATTAGAAGTAGTATTGTACAGTAAGTCGTATCGTGATTGTGTATTATTTAAGGGTGAATTATACCATTTAGAGTTTTTCAGTGTGTTTGTTATTATTAGGATAATTATGATAAACTCGAAGGAGTAATTCAGTAAGTCTGATATGATTGGTGAGTTCTATTTTTGAATGATTGAAAACATTATGGGACATGGCTATATCTCCACTAAAATTTGTATTTTTAAGCGTTTAGGGGATACGAAGAGCCTATTATACTCCAAGTTATTGGGAATTCTAGTAAATTGTGATTGACAAAAAGTTATTGAGAGGTAAGCTTCAATTTTGATATGCTTGGACTATATTTTCTTTAAAGTCCGTATTTGAAAGGGGATCTAGCAAATGAATTTTATAAAAGGTTGATTTATACCAAGTTACTAGAAACTCGAGTATATTATGCAAGCAATTTATTTGGTATATTAAATACCCGAAAGCAATTCTGTTTTGAGAATTTGAGAATTATGAATCTGAGTTTTCGAAAATATGAGATTATGGATTATGTATTTTGATTCTGTTTTGTGAGGGGAAGAAACTCCTAGAGCAGTGGCGAACAACATTATGTATATTGTAATTTCGTATATTACGTATTCTTGGGACATGTCCTAAAAAGTCTTGCAAGCAGTACATAACGGAAGAGGGAGACGTCCCTTGTAAAAGTTTAGAGAATTCTCCTGGAAGGCAACTCTATTCGTGTTCTCTTCCCCATTATATAAAATTTGATTTCTGAGAGAAAAATAGAATTTGATTTCTGAGAGAAAAATTTGATTTCTGAGAGAAAAATAGATATGTCTTATAAGTTCTTACTATGAAATTTAGTTTTAACCGAATATTTTGAAGTAATCAACTTATGTTATATTAAGTCGATCTTGTCTTCGAATTCAAGTATATTTTAGCCTATGAGACTTAGTAGTATAAGTTATTCAGTTACTTGAGTTTTAAGTTATTATATAAAAGATATGGGTGTCCGATTGTGAACATTTAAGGAAGTGTTCTCGATATATATTCCTCAATGTTATTATAAGTGTGGGTTTTGAATTGAGCGATCTCGTACAACTATGTTATAGATGATCAGCTAAATTTTGTGGAATCCGATTTAAGTCTCTAATGAGATACGATCTAATACGGTTTCAAGTTTATGGAGTTTTAATGTTATAGTTTACTTTAAGTTAATGAGATTTCAAGAATATTATTTTGTTGAGCGGTCTCTGAAGTAAAGAGTTGTATAGAGATTTTGGAAAATGCAATTATGAACTTTATGGAGAAGGATTATTAGAAGTAGTATTGTACAGTAAGTCGTATCGTGATTGTGTATTATTTAAGGGTGAATTATACCATTTAGAGTTTTTCAGTGTGTTTGTTATTATTAGGATAATTATGATAAACTCGAAGGAGTAATTCAGTAAGTCTGATATGATTGGTGAGTTCTATTTTTGAATGATTGAAAACATTATGGGACATGGCTATATCTCCACTAAAATTTATATTTTTAAGCGTTTAGGGGATACGAAGAGCCTATTATACTCCAAGTTATTGGGAATTCGAGTAAATTGTGATTGACAAAAAGTTATTGAGAGGTAAGCTTCAATTTTGATATGCTTGGACTATATTTTCTTTAAAGTCCGTATTTGAAAGGGGATCTAGCAAATGAATTTTATAAAAGGTTGATTTATACCAAGTTACTAGAAACTCGAGTATATTATGCAAGCAATTTATTTGGTATATTAAATACCCGAAAGCAATTCTGTTTTGAGAATTTGAGAATTATGAATCTGAGTTTTCGAAAATATGAGATTATGGATTATGTATTTTGATTCTGTTTTGTGAGGGGAAGAAACTCCTAGAGCAGTGGCGAACAACATTATGTATATTGTAATTCTGTATATTCTGTATTCTTGGGACATGTCCTAAAAAGTCTTGCAAGCAGTACATAACGGAAGAGGGAGACGTCCCTTGTAAAAGTTTAGAGAATTCTCCTGGAAGGCAACTCTATTCGTGTTCTCTTCCCCATTATATAAAATTTGATTTCTGAGAGAAAAATAGAATTTGTATTTGAATATGCAAGCGGTTTCGTGGAAAGTTATTTCAAACGTTACTTCCGAGTAATATAATCTTTACTCGTCCAAGTTTATAAAATCTTTGCACGGAATATGGGAATGACTTTCTAAGAAAGTTGCTAAGAGTTAATTAAAGGAGTTATGATGCACATATTTAGATTAGAGGTTATTCTTTTTGAGACACGGATGTGAGAGATATTACTATGTCTTAGAATATGTCAGGATTAAAGTTGATTTGGGAGATCGTGTTAGATTCTATGGTTTCTCCAATTGAAAGTATATACTACTTATTCTGTGAGATATCAATTCAGACTATTATTTTAAACAAGTAAGTAACAAAGTAAATTATGTTTAAGTACTTTGTTATATGATTATTCCATTATGACGTTTCTGTAGCATGATTTCAATTGTCTCGTAAGATAAACTTAAATTTGTAAATGCGTTTTAAGCCACCAAAAAAAATTTCTGGTTGGACAGTGTGTACTCAGTTTCGCTGATGTTGTTCTTGGAACCTATCCTGGTGGGGGCAGTATTCAATGTTAGTTATTTTTGCAGGAAATGTTGAAGCTAACTCCAGTGTGGATAAAGGATCATTATAAGAGATGATTGTCGGATGAGCAATGGTGGAGATTATATAGTTTAATTTAAAGAACTCTTAAGGTGTATTATTGTATTATTTTGGAAATTCGATTTGATAATTTCATCTGAATGTATTTAAACTCTGGAATGTTGTTGTTGGGTCATAATTCCACCAATCCAGGATCGTACAAGAAGGTTATGTTTCTACTGTAAAATAATGTAATTTGAGGTTCATTAAGTATTGATTGTGATTAGTGAATCTTAAGTGTGATTAGCTAGCAGCTCGAAAGTGCGGGTTGTTACACTTAATCTCCTAGAATAGTATCGTTATGATACCATTTGTTATGAATGAACATAGCTTGAGCATCATTAATGGTAGAAAATAAGGAAGAAGAAGAGTATTTGATTAATAAACTGAAAATACAGCAAAATGTAAAGATATTCAAGCTTTCGAGAGGCTTGGTTCTCTCGTAAATGAACTCTTAAAAGCTCACCAAAATGCTCATCTATTTTCAACATATTTTTCTCTCTCTAATTATCCCTATATATAGAGTAATTTTCTTAGCACAACTACCTAGCTTATTCTCCAAACTAACTAATGAAGAAATATCTAAATTACCCTTCCTCTAATAAGGATTCATAGCATCATTTTTCACTCTGGTATTGAACCGAAGCAAATAACATGACAAATCCTCCTGTTTTCTTGCAATTTTTTTAGTTCTAAATGATCCACAATAGTTACATATGCATAAAAGTATTATTTTCATTGCAATTTATGTTATATATACAAATATAGACAAAATTACAAAAGCTTTATGATAAATAGAAAATTTATAGTCTTCAGCATTAGCAGCCTGCTCATGCTTGCTCAATTCTGAGATCTTTTGTAGGAGATAACCTAGATAATCTGAAGTGGTTGAACACCCTACGCTTAAAGGGAAAAAAAGTTACTTTTGATTCAAACTCATAATGTATATTCTATGGTTTTTTCATCATATACCCTCGTCAAAAAATATTTTGCAGCTTTTACCTCTGCAAGTTTCAAAATTCGCCATATCTCCAAATTTTCAAAAAATCCACATGATGCCTTTAATGACTAATGAAGTTAACATATTTAAAGGTTAAAGACTAACGGAGTCAATGGTCGTTAGTCATTAATGGCATCATGTGGATTTTTCTTTTAAAATTGGGGTGTATATGGTGAAATATGAAACTTGCAAGGGTATGTAGTGTAAAAATATTATCAAGGGTATAGAGTGAAAAAACAGTATATTCTATTCAAGTGAATTTGATATAATTCCAAACTCATTTAAACTTGTATTTGTGAAATGAACTTATTCTAGTCGGGCGGATTTACAGGGGGTACAGTGGGTACAGATGTACCCCCAATCCCCAAAAAAAATTGAAGAAAATAAAAGCAAAAAGAAAAGAAAAAATTTTACGCTGTCCAACACAACAACACTACTCACGAGTCCCTTTCTTTCTCTCTCCTCTGGGCTCTTTGTCAGTATAACGTTATTTTCTTTTTGACTCCGTCTTTTTCATACTTTTTCTTCTCTCTTTCTTTCTTTATTCCCCAAAAAGTCGCCACTATGCCGGAGCCGGAGGCCAGAACGGTAAAACGCCAGTCGCCATTTTGCCGGAGGCCAAAACAGTTGAAAGCCAGCCGCCACTTTGCCGGAGCCCGGATGCCAGAACGGCGGTCGCCAGAAGCCCAGAACCCTACTGGTTGAGTTTTTTTTCTTTTGTTTATTTCTGTTAATTTATAGACTTCTTAATTTTTTTTGATTGGAATTTGGAGATATAATTAGAAGTAGTTTTATGAATGAAAATCGAATGCAAGAAGTAAAGAACTGATTTGCAACTTCAAGAGCTTAACAATATGTTCAATGAGGTAAATATGAAGTTGCTCGCATGGCTTGTTTTAGTCCTCTCAACTCTTTTGCTTTTGCTTCTTTTGATGAGAAAAAGTTGGTTAGACTTGCCGAATTCTATGAAAAGGATTTCTCAACCAATGATTTGGTCACTCTTCGTTTTGAACTTCAACTTTTTATTGACGACATGCGAAAGGATGAAAACTTCCGCGAATTGAAAGATCTTGGTGAGCTTTCTATGATGCTTGTTGAAACCGAGAAGAATACTACATATAAGCTAGTCTACTTACTTTTAAGACTAGTATTGATTCTTTCCGTGGCAACCGCAAGTGTGGAAAGAGTATTTTTTTCGATGACTACCGTGGTCCGTGAAAAGCATATTGCGAAATACTATGGGGGATAATTTTTGAATGATTGTTTAGTTACTTATATTAAGAGTTTCTTTAAGGGGAGAGGCGACATTACACCAAAATCCTGACATTTTATATAGTTATCTTTTAAATATAGAAATCAATCACACACACTCACCGCTTTAGAGAGCAGATCTTACTATAGCCGTGCAAAAGTAACTCCACAAAATGAAGAAAAGCAGCAAACATAAAAGCAGATCTGTATTTTTTTCTTAAAGATTGTATTGTCGACTTGAAACTGCTTTTATTTTCGCGACTAAAGGACAACCTTTTTCCCATGAAACAAAACATCTCCCCTGCTTTTCAGGTAGCTAAGACAGCATCCTTGGTGCTAATAGAATAATAGGAATAATGAAAAATTTTACCCCCTCCCTCCTAAAATATAATTCCCATTTTCATTTGTAAAAGTCTTATATGGACCTGATCCACACTAAATTAGTGTGGACCTAATACTAATTCATGTGATTTATGAAAAAAAAGGGTCACTATATAAAAAAGTAGATATAAAAAATGAGTAGATATAGATTCTATAAAGTTTGACTATATGAAAAAAAAGGTTATTATGTCACAAACTGAAAATTTCATCATGATAAACTAATGTAAGAAAGAGTGACTATATAAAAAAAAACGGTCACTATGATAGAAAGTAACAGTATAGTGTAACTTAAGATTTTTTAAAGGTTACTATATGGAAAAAAAAGGGTCACTATGTTAAATAAGTGGCTTTGGTCCACAATAATGTTAATGTGGACCAGGTCCACGCAAGAATAACTCTTTTCATTTTGGGTTTTCCAAAATATAGTTCCCATTTTTCCATAATTTATCTAGAAAAACCGTGTCCTATCATTTATTTGCTTCTTGAATTTTGTTTTTTGCTTTGTTTATTCAACCCAAGTGTTACAATTAATGTTTTTTCACCAATTATTCTCCATTCTCTCTCCTAAAATTATCTTTTTTCATACAACATTTATTTAAATAAACAAAAAATCTTTACTATCCCTCTTATATTCTACTTGCATAAATTATCGTGAAAAAAGGGAAATGAAAACTGTATTTTGGGACGGAGGGAGTACTTTGCTAAATTTTACTCCCTCTTTCTTATAATATAATGCTCGCTTCTTATTTTTGTACGGGAATTAAGGAAAATAAACGGAGTAGTAGGATTTCTCCAAAAAAAAAAATAATAAGAAAGTGTTTCTTTGGTACTTTTGTCTTGAAAGTTGAAACTAGCTCTTTATTTTCTTTTTCCTTAAAAAAATAAAAAAAAAAGAATGTTTCTTGGAATGGTATACAACAATAAATAGGGGCACATATTTTTGGAAAGTAGGGGTAATTTGAAAAGATTATGTAAAAATTGAGGATAATTTAGGCTATGTTCACTTCACCTTATTTTTACTTATTTCAAATCAGATCAGATCAGGCTAGATCAGATCATGTCAGATAAGTTCAAATCAGATCAGATAAGTTCAGATTATGCTTATATTTAAAAACTTATTATTATTGTTATTACGGTTCTTTCACCATATACCCCCGATAAATTGAAAAAACCACCATATACCCTCAATGTTTCAGATATTCGCCATATACCCTTGAATTTCAAAACTGTGCACCATATACCCTTTTTCTAACGAAAGTTACCTTACCGTTAGTTTTATTTACCATTTTGCAATTATTAACCCCTAACCCTAAAATATAAACCCTAATCTAAACCCTAATCCTTTACCCTAATCTAAACCCTAACCCTAACCCACCCTCCCCACCCCCACCACCCCAAGTCCCCAACCCATCCCCCCACCCCCTACCCCCCACCCCCATCCCCTCCACCCCAACCAGCCCAACGCCCCACCCCCACCCTCTCCCCCTACCTTCCACCGCCACGAGCCGCAACCCCTCCCCCCCCGCCCGGCGCCCCCTCCCTCTCCCCTCGTCGATTTCCCCAACCCCCTCCCTCTCCTCTCGTCTTCGTGCTCTCACACTCATCTATCTTTATTCTAATCAACTTATCGAAGAACATAAACCAGATGCGAAAAACTCGATCAAATGAACTGATTAAAGAACTAATCCAAAAATAAGACGGAGAACAAGAAATTTCGAGGTCAACATTAATCGAATGCGAAGAACATCATAGCTGATAAATGAAAAAATCAGCAGCAAGAATCCTCTCGCGGCGAAATGAGAGATGAAGACATTATCAATTGATCCGGGGAAATGAGAGAGAAGAAGTGGCGGTGGAGATGAAGACATTAGAAAAAGTTACGGAACAGTGTCAGATCTCGTTGATGTTCTTCGAAATTGCTTGGCATTATTAGTGTTATTCGAGATTTTTTCTTCAAAACCACTGGTGTTCTATAGTCCGGTGCGGTGGTAGCGGTCTGGTGTCGCGGCAGGTGATGCGATGGTGCGGTGGTGGCAGTCTGGTGTCGCGGCAGGTGATGCGATGGTGGCGGTTTGAGGCCGGGCTGGGCTGCGTTGGAGGGGGGCTAGGCTGCGTTGGATGGGAGGGGGAGGGGGGGGGGTTGGGCTAGGGCTGGGGTGGGGGGTTGGGGTGGGGTGGGGTGGGTTAGAGTTAGGGGTTAGAATTAGAGTTTAGGGGGTTAGGGGTTAGGATTAGTGTTAGGGTTTAGGGGGTTAGGGTGGCAAAGTTGTAAATAACTCTAACGGCAACTTAACGTCTGTTACCAAAAAGGGTATTTGGTGAACAGTGTTGAAAAGTCAGGGGTATATGGTGAACATTTTCGAAAACTCAGGGGTATATGGTGCATATCTGAAACATTGAGGGTATATGGTGAATTTTCCAATTTGTCAGGGGTATATGGTGAAAAAACCGTTGTTATTATTATCATGATTATTATGATTATTAGTATTACTAATGCAATTATTGTTATTGTAATAATAATTATAACTATTATTATTGTTGTTGTTGTTATTATTATTATTATTATTATTATTATTATTATTATTATTATTATTACTAATACTATTATTATTAATATTACTTTATACGATTACTATTACTATGAATATTACTATTAACTAGTACATTTGTTCAAAAAGATTATTATTATTGTCGTTATTGTACTTATTAATTATTAATATTGGTAATTATTATTAATGTCGTTGCTATTATTATAAATGTCATTGATATCACTATTTGAAGCTATTTGTATTCAAGAAGAAGAATATTCTTTTGGCATTTGTACGTGTTCTTTTTTATATTTGTTCTAATTAATAATTTTGATATGTGATGTTCTATTTTATGTTGTACTCCCTTTGTTTCTTTTTAATTGTTACACTTTGACATTTTACACTATTCACAAATTGCACTTTGACCCTCATTTGTGATTTCTACGTGAATAAAACATAGTCATGTAGGATCTTGTTAGATTCGTCTTAGTATGTATTTTATTAATATGTACTTTTTATAATTTTTACAAATACAAAACTAGATATATATATCCTCAAAGTTTTGCATTGGCATGTATGAAAAGTGTAAGTGTAACAATTAGAAAGAAACGGAGGGAGTACATGTAACGAACATGACAATATTATATGATGTTTATTTTTTAAAACAATTTTGGTAAAATGATATAAATTATATGTTATTAGTTTATATAAAACATGAGTAGCATGGGATAACCTAATGATTTCAACTTATCTTTAAAAACAAAGTTTATATAGAACAAGACAACAATATAAGAAGAATATTTAATCATTTTGTTCAAGATCATATCATTATATATATTTATAGGTTTATTTATAATAAAATAAGAACAATTTATTGATATAACAAAGTACATGTTGTTAGTTAAATCTAAACATGTCATCAATATAAAAATAACATCTATCTTTTAATTTTAAAATGTGTTCTTTAAATAGATTTTATATGCTCTTTCAGTATATGTTCTTTTTTTAATATTATTATATGTTCTTTTCATTACTACCAAAATTCTTATTATTAACGAACCTTGAACATGAACAATATGTTCTCTTTACCATGAACAATATGTTTTTTTTACCTAAAATGTGTGTTCTTTTTTTTTAATTTTTCTGGGCCCCTTTCGGGAACCCCGTTGTAAGATGAATTTCCTCTGGCTTCTCTCGTACAGGGTCACTCACCTCAAGACCCAACAAGCCCCAACCCCCTCCCCCACCCACAACAATATTGAAATATATGCTTCCACCAAGATTTGAACCTTGGTCTCCCATGTGGGAGGTAGAAAGCCATACCATTGGACCCAAGAGCCCTTGATCTTTTATTTTTAATTGTATGTTCATATACTAATGTGTTCTTTTTCAAAAAAAACTAATTATGCTATTATTATTATTATTATTATTATTATTATTATTATTATTATGTAATCTATATTATTATTATTATTATTGTTATTATTATTATAACATTATTTATATTATTATATTATTATAAAATTATTATTATTATTGTTATTATTATAATATTATTCATATTATTATTATTATTATTATTATTATATTATTATTATTATTATTATTTTTATATTATTATTATTATTATTATTATTATTATTATAAAATTATTATTATTATTATTATTATTAAAAGTTGTGCATAGTAATAAAATGATAGTAATAGTAATACTAGTAATGAAATACTCCCTCCGGTTCCTAAAGATCTTCCCTCTTTCCGTTTAAGTGCGTTTCCAAAAGATCTTCCCTCTTTTGCTTTATTCCTTATTTGGCAAAACAAATTTCCCTATTTACCCTCTCATGTCACTATCATATGGGTCCATCATTGTACTTTATTATACTTTATTACCCTATCTCTCCTCTATGGTCTTACTTTATTATACTTTATTACCCTCTCTCTCCTCTATGGTCTTACTTTATTATTCTTTACCCACCTTAGACCCCACATAAATGGATCCTCCTTGGTATCTGTAGGAACGGTAACAAGGAAGATCTTTAGGAACCGGAGGGAGTACAAAGTAATAATAGGCAAAATTGTCAAATATAATCCAAAGTTTGGGCCATCTTCTACCATTAATCCCATGTTTCTTTTATCCGAGAATAATCACAAGTTGGCATGTTGTCTTCCCATATTGGTCTCCCTCCTTTGGTAACCTGCTCAATAAGTAAAAATTCCATGGGGCCCACTATGTTTTATTTTTTATTTATATGTTGAACCATTTTCGTCGAAAAAAAAGGAAAAAAATAAATGACAGGGAAAGAATAGGTGCTCACTTGAATAAAAAATAAATAGTAATGCAAAACAAACTTATACAACAAACCCACTCATAAACTCTTAGATTCGTGGCCTCGTGCAATCATTACCAAACTCATAAATTTTAAAAATTCAAACCAACAAAGAGATATAATTAAAAATTAAAATAAAAACTTAAATTATAATTTAAATTATAAAAAACTTAAACCAAAAGAGATATAATTAAAAATAAATAAATTTATACGTGAGGCCTACGATTTTTACCTACTAAGCAGGTTATCCTTGGAGTCGGACCAGTATTGGAAGATAACATGCGAGCTTGGGATTATTCAGGGAAAAACGATACTTGAGATTAATGGTGGAAGACACCCCAAACTTCAGATTATTTTTGACATTTTTTCCTTTTTAATATTAGTAATAATATGTTTTGTAAAAAGTAAGTTCATATTAGATCAGATCGGATCAGATCAGAAAAAATAAGTTCAGATCAGTAAATTTCAGGTGAGCTAAACATAGCCTTAGTCCAAGCAAATTGATAAAAAAAAAAGGCACAATATTTTGGGACATCCAAAAAGAAACGTAAGCACTATATTATGGGACGGAGTGAGTAGTTAACTAAATAAGAGACAGTAGTGGTGTTATATGTCATATGTGAGGCTGGAAAAAATTAATGTTGTCTAAATTTTTCCATATGATTCATGGGACGAAAGTTTTGCCATATCAGAACTACGATATACTCTTATTAATAAAGTAGAGGCGATTGTCTTGTCGTGCTTAATTTTGCTCTTCGGGAGATAATGGAGGTCTTGTTCAAAGAAATTTATGAACTCCATTACTTATATTCCTGATAGGCTTCGTTTGGTTGGGCGTAAAACATTTTCAGTGTAAAATGATTTTCATGGAAAACAATTTACAACGGAAAACACAATTCCAAAATAAGTTTTCCGTTGTTTGGTTCCCTGTAAGAAAAATGATGAAATGAAAGAAATATGAAAGGGAAAGTAAGCAGATAGTGAGAGAAGTGTACAAAAGAGATAAGAAAAAGGAAGGAAAATAGTTTTCCCTTCATTTTGAAGGAAAAATGGTTTTCCATTCATTTTGAAGGGAAAATAGTTTTCCATTATTGGGAGAGTAATTTTACTCCAAAGGAAAATGGTTTTACACTCCTTTGTAAACCAAATAATGTAAAATTGAAAATAGAGGAAAACAATTTTCCAGGAAAATGTTTTAGCCCTACCAAATGAAGTCATAATGTAGCAAATCTTCTTATATTTCATTGTCTCATGAAAATCAATAAAAACTTGTAGCTACCAGCCTACCAATACCGTATCAATTTGTAAGGTAATGTTAGCTAGTGTATACTCGATTACTCGTATAGTCGTATTCATTTCTTTCACATGAAGAAACGAGCTCTATTAATTAGAAGTATTACTTTCATACGTTTTCTTTTTGTCTTGAATCTGTCATTTAGAACACTCTTTCTCTCATACTAGGATTGGGAGTAAGGAAATATGACGGCATGTTTTGCAAAACTATGAGTCAATTGTCAAAGTAGATTCGAGTATCCTACTAGCATTTATTGATTAGTTTTAAGTTGTTAAAATTGGATTCACTATATATAAGAGTGTAATTTATATATTTATTACTCCTTCTATTTCTTTTCAATCTACCCACTTTTCTTTTTGATCTGTTCTTTTTAATCTACACACTGTTGGTTTTTCTATTTTTGGTAACATGTCACATCTACTTTCTCCTCTTTTTCCACCCATGTCATCCATTTTTTAATATTTTAACTCACTTTTTAGTTTATCTCTCTCACTTTTCATTTTCTCTCTCATACCTTCGTACTTCCTCTTTGGTTCTCCACAAAAGTGAAGTGAGTAAATTAGAATAAAACGGAGGGAATATATACTCAAGAATTAATGCTATCTTTCACTAGTCGAGAAAAATACAAGGGTTGCGGTCAAAACAGCCCTAAGGGCTGCGTATTTGGCTCGCAGTCCCTGGCGTAGCAGCCCTTCGGCAAAAATAAAGGGCTGCGGTTAAATCCGCAGCCACCCTTCGTTGTAGGAAGGGCATTTTTTTACTCCTAAATATATCAAGAAATTACAAACGCGATTCAGAAACGAAAACGAAAATAAAAGGGAACGAAATTAAAAAATAAACAAAACAAAACTACATGAAGATTAATCAAAACAAACGAGTTACAGAAATGAAAACGAAAATAAAAAAGGGAACGAAAATAAAAAAAAAAACGAAAATATAAAGAGAGAAGAAATTATTGATCTGAAATTACATGAAGATTAATCAAAACAAAGATCAAGAAATTATAGATCTGAAAAACGAAAAATTATCACTTGTTGCTGTCGTTGCTTGGCGAATTGTAGACTCGTTCAAGTCGGAGTTCGACGACGAGGAAGAGATGAGCGGACATCAACACTCACTAATATTGAATTTAGGATGAAAATAAGTCATTTAGCCCCCATAATCCATTAAAAAAAAGCCACAGAAATGTAAAAGCACATCAAAGATTGTTCATTTGACTCTCCATTCTCTAAACTGCACATATTCAACCCATCATTGGACAATTACACTTCAACTTCACCCCCAAAACAATCAAATCATTCACGAAATCGCTGACACCAACACCTCCAACACCCAATCATTATTGATACATCATACTCAATCACATATGAAACAGAAAACGAAAACAAATTTACCTCAAAATAATGCAAGAACCAGCTTCAAATTCATTCATCCTCAACAGAGACGAAGCGACGAATGAGGGAAGAAACGACGACGGTCGTCGTCGTCGTCGTTCCGGTGGCTGCGTGGTGTTGCTGTGCCGGTATTGTTGCGTCGTTGTTGTATTGTTCTGTCGGATAGGGAAGGAGGGAGAAGGGAGGAGGGTGAGAGAAAAGGGAGAAGGAGGCGTGAGATTCTGTTTGTGAGATGTGTTTGTGAGAAATCCTATACCCGCTTAACATATTATTAAAGGCCCGCGCAATTCCTTTCAAAATTATTAAAAAAAAAAACCTAAAAAGGGCTACGGTTAGTCTAATAACAGCATACCTTTATTATTTATAGGGCTGCGGCTTTTGACTAACAGCAGCCCTTCACTAAAAGGGATGCGTTTAGCCCAAAAACCACAGAAGGGCTGCGGCTTTTGGGCTAACCGCATCCCTTCACTCATAAGGGATGCGTTTTTCAAAAATGGCAACCCTTGGTATGCAGCCCTTCCTTTTTTCTCCCCTAGTGTTTTACTCACTTGAAACTCTCTACTTTACTGGTTTTACTTTATTTGGAGTCCTTCAAATTTACAATGAGCAACTAATTAGTCAGCCTCATGGTTCATTCGAGACTCGAGAGTGTATGATAGAAATAGTATATCGGTTGAAGTTTGTTGTTTATGTAACTTTTTCATGGAGTTGTTAGGCCTAATTCGTTATTAAAATAGTAAAATATATATAATTGTCTTTTCATTTCAAAAAAAAAGTAACAAGTTATGAAATCCAATAACATTTTTAAAAGGAGTTATAAATATATCTTAAGACAAATCCAATAACTTTTTTTTTTTTATAATTTGGTTTTCATTTCATAATCATCATAAAAGATGAAAAATGGTTACAAACATTTCACGCAGTGCAAAAAACTTCCAAGAGAACATAAGTTCCAGCCAACACAATTAAACTGAATGCACTAGCTGTAAGAATAGTTTGGAGTTGGAGGAGATAGTGTACCGCGCGCCGCCGCCGTCCGTCAGTCGTCGCACGCGCGCCTGCTCGGTACTGTGCGCGTGTGTGATTGTTATTTTTGGGGCCCACTTGGTTTAATATTTTGACCGTTTCAACTCTCTTAATTGTTACACTTTTGTAACGTTTTTATTTATAAATTGCCATATTTTGCTCAATTACTTCTCAAGGTTGTTGGAGATTATCTCATAATTCAGCAGTTTCATTTGCTTCTTATTTCTCCTATAAATAGCCCATATTCTCTTCAGATTATATATACAACACAATTCTTTCTCTCTCTGCTCACCAAAAACACTATTCTTCTATTTTTCTTTTGTTCGAGTTCAGTTCCCACTCCATCTACCGAAGTGCGCCGGTTTGAGGAGGAGACGTTAACCCTGCAGTCGGTGCCTGTTATCCAATCGCACCTGTTGTGGAGGTCTATCGACTTAGGGCAGTGATCATATCACGGCATCTCAATTTTTCAAATAAGTTAATTTGGTTTTTTTGTACTAGTTCCAACACTAGCAAATCTAACCCTTCAAAAAATCTAAAACAGATGAACTGATCCAGGAGAATCAGATCAAGAGGTCAAGGGAAACAAGGTTATTCTTACAGCCATGCTATGAAATTATCACGCCTTTAGAGCCCTTGCTTGGCTAAGGCGTCAACCACAATATTTGATTCTCGACTCTTGTGTATAATCTGAATGCCATTGCCTAGTTTCGTACTTCTTCGTATGAAATTAATAATGAAAGTGAGGTTCCATGGGCCCTTTGAGTCACTTGTGCGCCAATTCACAGCATTGACTGAATCCGACTCTGTGGGATTATTTGGTTATAAATTTCTCTAATTTAATAAAAGGAAAATCATAAGAAAGGAGAAGAGAAGTTTAAGGAGAAGTAAATGGAATGAGTTTAATTTGCAACAACATATTACATTTGTTTGTTTAGTTAAATATTCTCAACCATTCTTTAATTAGTGCATTAGACATTATAAAAGGGTTAGTATGTAATGTAGAATATTATTCATTCAATACAATTCATATAATAAAAGTTTAGTTTAAGAAAAGCTTATTTTTCTTACATTAAATTTATTATTTCCTTCATAGGGGTTGTTTGTTTATCCACATAATATTATTTATTTGTGAGATATCGATTTCATATTATCTAGTAGAAGCCAAATTTTCGCTGCGAGCTATAATAATTGGTATCAGAACCAACGTCAAAATATTAAGTGGTTAAATTTTTTATTTTGAAAAATAATAATAATGACGTCTACTAGTGGAACGGTAAAAGTTGGGAAATACGAAATTGAAAAGTTCAATGGATAAAATGTTTTTTCCTATGGCAAAATGCAAATGAAAAATTTGCTAATTTTGCAAAAGATGCACAAAGCACTAGCGGGAAAAGAAACAAAAACCCGGAGATATGAAGGATGGGGATTAGGAAGAGTTAGATCTTGAAACACGAGCAGCCATAATCTTGTGTCTTGAGAGGGATGTTGCATTCTTTGTAAATGAAGAAGCAACAGCTGCTGGCGTTTGGGCAAAGTTAGAGACAAATTTCATGACGAAAACTCTAACAAACAGGATCTATCTAAAATCCAAATTGTATACATGCAAGATGGAAGAAGGCACCTTAATTCGGGAGTATATCAATAAGTTTGATAGGATCACATCAGACTTAAAGGATATAGATGTGAAGATAGATGAGGAAGACCAAGCGCTCATGCTATTACTTTCATTACCAAAGTCCTATGAAAATCTAGTTCAAACATTGATGCTTGTGGGTGATACTCTAACCATGGATGAAACTAGAACATCACTTTTAGCGGATGATCTGGGATGATGTCTAGCAGTGGAGGAGAATACAAGGAACAAGCTCAGGGATTGTTTACAACTAGAGGAAGGACTAATGAAAGAGGAAGAGGCAAGGGAGGAAACTCTAGATCAAAATCTAGACCTCTTGCGGAAAGACCATGTTTCAAATGTGGTGAGCTTAAACATTTTAAAGCAAATTGCCCAAATAAGAGGATTCCATTCAAGAGATCGAATAACAACAACTCTAGAAGAAAACAACAAGAAAAACAAGAGGCAAGTTTTGTCTCAAATGACGAGGAAGACTATTGTTACTCCGTTTCAGAACAATGCACTGAAATATTTGGTAAGTGGATGCTTGATTCAGTAGCATCACATCATATGTGCCCAAATAGAAAAAGGTTTACAACTTATCAAAGTTTGGATGGTGGCACAGTTTTGATGGGAAATGATCATGCTTGCAAGACTGTCGAGTTAGGTACTATCCGAGTCAAGAGGCATGATGGAACAATAATAACCTTGAAGGATGTTAGACACATCCTAGATTTGTGGAAAAACCTTATTTCTCTTGGGTTATTAGAGAAAATGGGTTGCAAAATAGTCATGGAGAATGGAGTATTAAAAGTTGTACGTGGTTCCTTGGTAGTGATTAAGGGGATTCGTCAAGGTAATCTTTATCCTCTTTTGGGGACAACTGTACAGGTGATTTAGCAGTTGGAATCAGTGAAAGTAAAGACCAAACAGAATGCACGAGGATATGGCACATGAACCTTGGACATATGTCTGAAAAAGGTCTATCATTGCTTTACGGACAAGGTTTGTTGAAGAACATGAGGAAACCAAAAATGGAATTTTGTGAACATTATGTGTATCGAAAAGCACACAGGGTGAAGTTCTCTACAAGCAAGCACAAAAGCATAGGGTTGTTAGACTATATGCATACGGATGTTTGGGGTTCGGCTAAAGTTTCTTCTAAGGGTGGTTCTAGGTACTTTGTTACATTTGTTGATGATTATTCTATATATGCTTGGATTTATTTTCTCAAGCATAAGAATGAGGTATTCGACATTTTCAAGTGGTGGAAAGCAATGGTTGAAAACAGAATTGGTCGAAAGCTAAAAATTGTACAGTCTGATAATGGTAAGGAGTACACTAAGGGAGCTTTCAATGAGTTTTGTTGATCAGGAAGGCATACACTGGACAGTCAGAGACACACCACAACATAATGGAGTCGCATAAAGATTGAATCGTACACTACTTGAGAAGGCTAGGTGTATGCGCTCTAATTCTGGGTTAGGCAAAGAATGGTGGGCAGATGCGATTGCTACAGCTTGCTATATAGTGAACCGATCCCCACATTCCTATTTAGATGGTGACACACCCTATCGAGTGTGGTCAAGGGAAAATGCAGATTACAAGAGACTTAGAGTCTTTGGGTCCACATGTTATTAGCATGTCAAGATAACAAGCTTAATGAAAGAGCCAAGAAAGCAATATTCTTGGGGTATCCCATAGGCGTTAATGGCTATCGCCTTTGGAGCGTAGAGGATTCTAAATTTGTAATTAATAGGGATTTGACCTTTGATGAAAGATCCATGGTATCTTTGTCTAAAGCTATGGTTCCAAATAATGATGATGTCGGGACTACTTCAATTACTCAAGTGGTGGAGATAGAATTTAGAGACCGACCATATTCTAATCATGTTCAGGTGGAGCATCCTGGTGTTAATCAAAATGATGAGGAGGATGATCTTGAACATGAGGAGATTCAGCGGGAAAATGTACATGTGTTACAGCAACAACAGCAACAACAACAACAACAACAACAACAACAGGAATGTTTTGCGACCACTATGCCAAAGAGGAATTATAAATCAGTTCAGAAGTTTGGGTTAACTTGGTAGAATATGCACTCTTGGTGGAGGATATGCACTCTTGGTGGAGGATGATGAGTTGTCACCTTCAAACAAGCTATCAAAGACAAGGATATAGAGAGTTGGTTGGTTGCTATGGAGGAAGAGATGCAATCTCTTGATAAAAACAAGACATGGGAGGTAGTCCCATTGCCCGTGGGAAAGACTGCTATTGGATGAAGTGGTGTATAAAAGAAAAGAGGATCCTTCCAAGACCGATGGTATAAGATATAAGGCTAGGCTAGTGGCCAAGGGATAAGAGGGTGTTGATTACAATGAGATATTTTCTCCGGTGGTAAAACATACTTCTATTCGAGTGCTATTAAGTCTTGTTGCTCACGGTGGTTGTAAGCGGGATCAACTTGATGTGAAGACAACCTATTTACACGGTGATTTAGATGAGGTAATCTATATGTATCAACTTGAGGGATACAAGGTTGAGGGTAAAGACTAAAGAGAGTCAGGTATGTCGCTTGAGGAAATCACTTTATAGATTGAAGCAATCGCCTCGGCAGTGGTACAAGCGATTTGGTTCCTTTATGTTAAAGCAAGGGTTTTCTAGAAGTAATTATGATTGTTGTGTATACATTCGTAAACTTCGTGGAGATGATTATATTTATCTTTTATTATATGTGGACGATATGCTTATTGTTTCAAAAAGCAAGGTGGATATAAATATTTTAAAAGCTCAACTTAGTGAAGAGTTTGAGACAAAAGATTTGTGCACTGCAAATAAAATACTGACTATGAAGATTAGAAGAGAGAGAACAAACCGAAAATTGTTCTTGAGCCAGAAAGGCTACATTGAGCTGGTTATTGAAAGGTGTTAAGTTAGTGGTAACTCCATTGGCTCCATATTTTAGACATCCTGGTAAACAATCTCCCATTACAGCGGAAGATAAGCATACATAAATAATGTACCTTATGCTAGTGCAGTTGGCAATTTAATGTACGCCATGGTGTTTAAACATCCAAATATTCCATAAGCGGTTAGTGTTGTCAGTAAATTCATGGCGAATCCGGGAAAGGCACATTGGGAAGCTGTGAAATGGGTTTTAAGGTACTTAAAGGGTACTGTTGATATGGGTTTGTGCTTTGGTGGAGATACATGTCAGGTAAATGGTTTTGTTGACTCTAATTGTGCCGGTGATCTATATAAACAACGATCTACTACTAGTTATGTGTTTAAAATACATGGTGCTCTAGTTAGTTGGCGATCAATGTTACAGGCCACAGTGACTCTATCTACGACAGAGGTCGAGTACATGACTATGACAGAAGGAGTTAAGAACGAAAACTTTGTGGTTGTGGGGACTTCTAGATGATTATGGGGTTGAAGCAGGAATGTGTGAATCTGAGTGTGTGACAGCCAAAGTGCAATTCATTTGGCTAAAAATCAGGTTTATCATGCTCGTACCAAGCATATAGACGTGAGATATCATTTTGTTCGAGATGTCATAGAGGAAAATAGTATTTCTCTTATGAATGTGCATACAAATGAGAACCCCTCAGATATGTTAACCTAAGTTGTGTCGGGAAGCAAGTTCCAACATTGTTTGGAATTGCTAAACATTGTCCCATGTTAAGATTTACATGGAAGAATTAATGGAACTACGGTTGGTTTGATCCCGGTCGAGGGTACGTAGGCAATCATTGTCAAAATGGTACAACCGGATATGAATACCGCAATTTGTTCGTTCAAAATTGGAATGTTTTCATAATTATAAACGAGGTGGAGAATTGTGGGATTATTTGGTTATAAATTTCTCTAATTTAAGAAAAGGAAAATCTTGAGAAAGGAGAAGAGAAGTTTATTAAGGACAAGTAAATGGAAGGAATTTAATTTGCTAATTTGCAACAACATATTACATTTATTTGTTTAGTTAAATATTCTCAACCATTCTTTAATTAGTGCATTAGACATTATAAAAGGGTTAGTTTGTAATGTAGAATATTATTTTATTCAATACAATTTACACAATAAAAGCTTAGTTTAAGAAAAGCTTATTTTTCTTACGTTAAATTTATTATTTCCTTCATAGGGGTTGTTTACTTATCCACAAAATATTATTTATTTGTGAAGTATCGATTTCGTATTATCTAGTAGAAGCCAAAATTCAGTTGCGAGTTCTAACAGACGCCACAATTAATCTATGGCACCGCAAAAAATCGTGAGTTAAGAACAGCTTTATGGCTCGATGTATTGCAAGTATCTCGGCGTGATTAATCTCCACACAAGGGATTGGGCTGGAGAACATACAAATGAATTTACCCTCATAATCCCTTAGTACTCCTCCAATGGCATATTTGAGGAGCAACGGGTTTAGGGAGGCATCAACATTCCACTTTAGATAAGCATTTTGGGGGAGGAGACCAAGGCACAACCATTTTTTGATTTTTTTAGTAAACCAGCAGAAGGGCAAGAGAGAGATTGTAGGCAAAGAGGATTCCGAAAGAACTTCATTTGGGTTGTATGGAAAAGGTGCTCCCCACCCTTTAATCCACCAACAAATGCAAAGAAGAATGAGATCATGTATATGCTCATGTGTGCAATATTTCTTCTCAAAACATCTTGAATTTCGTTCTTTCCATAATATGATGAAGAAGCTTGATGCCCATACTTTTTTGAATAGAGAACCTCCCTTGGGGAAGGACCAAAGATCAAAAGCTTCCCGAATTGATGATGTAGGAACCCAAGCAAGGTTCCCGAATTCATGGCTGGTACTTCTGGAAATAATCCACATAAAACACAAAGAATTTCATCATTTGGAATAATTCCAATTCGCGCCAGTTTAGATTTGGTGTTAAGTCTTCCAAGAAGTACGAGCCATGAAAATATTTCAATACGATGCGGAACCAATCCTTCCATAAGCCTTTGATTGAGTCACGAGGCAATAATGGGTTTGATTTTGCAATCTCCATTGTGAAAGATTTTACTGTGAAATTCCCTAATTTATCTGGAGTCCAAACAAGATAATCCGAGTCACAAGGGGAGAGAGCAACCCTATCTAGCAACTAGAATAGCAGGCGGCTTTCAATGATCTTGCGGTCTCAGCGCACGAGACCATTCTAAACTCTATCTCCATACAAGACCGTCCCAAAATCCGCATGAGGCTACCATAATATCCTTTGAATTGCTAATGGAAAATAACCTTGGACATACAAGTTTTAAAGGGGTCTCACCCATTCAAGCAGTGGCGTATCCAGGAATTACGGGATGGGGGTACGGACAAGATAAAATCAAATATAACAAAATACAATGCTAGAGTTGATTTACGACTAAAAATTTAATTTAGAATACAATGCCAATATCAATTAATGATCAAATCACAACTAATTTAAAACGATGAAAATACATAAGTTTCAAATTACACAACATTTAAATTCCAATGTCCCTTGTTTCAAATTACATTTCACAACATCTAATTCCAAATTCAACTAATTTCAATTCACAACCTCTATTTCAATTTCACAATTTCTAATCTCTAATTTCAATTCAAGTAATCTCAATTTCCATATTTCACAATTGCACAATATTTAAATTTCATTTTCATAATTTCTTATTTCAATTAAAAATATCAATTCATATCTAATGCTACTGCCGTCTACGTTTCAAAATATCAAAATATCAATTCACATCAAAATTCCATTCATGAGTTCACATCTAACAGAAGTCTATAAATTAATACTCCAAATTCCATTCATCAGTTCGACAATTCACATCTAACAAAAGTTCATCAGTTCTTGAATTGGAGTTTCATTCATAAAACTACTTCTAATCATATCTCCAAATTCCATTCCAAAAAAATTGAGAAGTCTATAAATTAACAGAAATAAAAAGGGAAAAAAATACCTCTAACAGTAGGGTTCTAGCGACTGAGACTAGCCGCCCGCGACTAGCGTTCTGCCGTTCTGGGTTTCCGGGCTCCGACAACGCGACTATTAAAGTGGGCACTGGCAACCCGCAAACGGCAATGTGAGTCCGGCAGATGGCAGTGTCTGACGACTGTAATCAGAAAAGAAATAGAAAGAAAGAGGAAAAAGTATGAGAGAGAGGGGGCCAAAAAGAAAAATAACGTTATGATAACTTATGAATGAGAGTACTGAGTACTGACAATGTAGAGAGTCCAAAGGAGAGAGAAAGAGAGGAAAAAGGAAAAAGAGAGAGGCGTGAGTAGGAGTGTTGCATAGTGTAATTTTTTTTTCCTTTTTGCTTTTTCTTCCTTCAATTTTTTTTTGGGGAATGGGGGTACAGCTGTACCCACTGCACCCCCTGTAAATCCGCCCCTGCATTCAAGTTTCATGCCAAAACAGTGTACTCACCCCATCACTGACTTTCTTTCGGATGTTGGAGAGCAGCAACTTTTTAGCATTAAAATTTCGAAGCAATGCACACCCGAGATTGGAATGGAATTATAAAAAAAACATTTCACGTAAACATTCAATTTTATATAATGGTAAATTTTATATAAAAGGTGATACACTATATGTAAATAGCGCAAAAATCAAATTCAAGTACTCTTATAAAACGGAGAAGACATATGTTTGCGCCAGCAGCTAGCAAGTGCAATAAGAATCCAACTACCATCAAATTCTACTTTAATTGTTTGTCAAATTGTCAATGCATTATTGCCTCCAAAAGCAACACTTTATTTAGATGTCAAGAAGATAATCTTTATTAAAATTGATGGGAAGATGTCAATATTAAAGGAACAAAAGTGAAGAGTCTGAAGACCATGCACGAGACATGGTGGCATCTCTGCCTTCTGGGATGGAAGGCCCATTGTGATTTGTAAACATTGTCACATGTAAAGACAATTAGATAATTATAAGCCATGAATTGAAAATTGAAGATGTACTTCCCACTCAACAATCATGCACTACTAGTAGCAGTACTCTTTTCCCAGGACAGCAGGACTGCTGCCACATGAGTTAACAAGATAATACCATCAGATATTGTATTACTTTGGGGATCAAATTAATTTCCCTTTGACATGTATTTACACTCTCCCAATTGTAGAGGAGAAAACCTCACATGTTCTTTGTTTAGGCAAATGATTGTGTTAGCTTATTTTAAGAACCATAATATCTCCCTAGTTCGTTGTATGTACCATATGATATATTACATCGATATCATACCATGACAATGTTTCATTACTTCATATGAAGGTACTTAAATAACCCTAAAGTTACCACTCAACATTTACTAATAGTAGCAACTAGCAAGCACCACTAGCTCGACACGAGAGACTCAAAATTTACACATTTCAGACTTTAATGTGTAGTAATTAGTAGTAACATATTGTCTAGTACTACTTATGAGAATCTTTTGTAATTAACAATAACTTAAAGGCAAAATTGGGCTCGACACCACGAACTATGGCGCGGGTGCACCCAACACCACCAACTTTAACTAGTAGCTAAAACACCACCAGCTATTGTCATGGGTGCAATGAGTGTCATAAATGACGCCGAAACTACCTTTTCTCGCTGGCGGCGGGAAATCTGTACTATTTTTCCCCCTTTCTATCTCAAACAACCTTCATAAATTAAGCTGAACTTGATAATTTGAGCTAGAAACAGCTCGGGTTGGCTCAATATTAGACGTAAGTGTATCAAGTCAAGTTCAGCAAGGAAAATCAAGATTATAAATAACAATTTGTACCAATATAGATGAGTCATTTGCTCCCTTATAAACACAAGAAAAATCATGGAATCTAGACTCATATTTCATCTATTTGTACACTTCAAAAATAATTACTTCAATGGAGGTTCAAGTTCCAAGTTCAAACCTTGGGTAAAAATTACCAATGAATGTAGGTAGGAATTAGGAGTAGGAGTAATATAGCCAATTGGGAAGGCAAACCCTTAATAATGGTTTCCCATGCACAGTTGCTGCACAGCTTGCACTTATTAATGTTATTAGTTAAAACCAATACGACTAAAAATCAACCAAATTGTCAGTAAATTCCAAGCAATACCACGTGTAAATATACCCTACTCTGTCATTCAACGGTCTAAAAGGACACATAACATGAAGGTAATTAATTAAACAGCCCTAATACTATTACTTAATACCCCCAATCTACAAAATCAACCAGTAAACTCTAAATCTAATGACCCAAAAAATTAACTAGTAGTAGTAAAATAAAATAAAATCTAATAAGATTAAAATAGAATTTACAAACAAAAGACCTGCCAATTGCCATACCATTGCCAACAATTTTCTGCCACAACGGACAAATGCTACTAGCCACGTGGCAGAAACTCATACTCAATCTGAACCGTGATCTAATCAGAACCCAACCCCAGCCGCGCCAAACCCAAACGTAGCCGGACGATGCGGCTCAAGCTTCCGCCCATTCTCTCTTCCCCACAAGCTGCAAGCCATCTCCGGCACCGCAACCTTAGCCGATGATCTCAACGGCGCCGACTTACACCTTGTCAAACAAAACGGCTCATAGCCGCCGCCACCGCCGCCTTTCACAAGCTTCTGCTCTATCAAGTTAGCCACTGAGCCGCCCCCAGCCGGGAAAGAAATCGACGACCTCCCCGGCTGAACCGGCGCCGGTTCAAACCTCTGTTTAACCGGCTGTGGTGGGACCACCGGCGCCGGTTTATTCTTTGTTGTGGAATCATCTGGACCGTCCGTTTTGTTTACCCTCTTGTGGTGGCGCTCTGGTAGCCATCGGATGAAGTCTGTACTACATACCCATGTTTCTTTGGAAACCTCCATTGAAACTTTGGGCTCACACATCATTAGTAGTAAACAATCTGGTAAGCTTGGCTTCTTATTTTCTCTATCCTCTTTTTCTTCTTCCATTGACTTTATTGCTTCTTCTCCTTCTTCTTCTTGTTCTACTTCAACTGGGTTTTTTTCTTCTGGTTTTGACTCTGCTGTTGACTCTTCTGAAGAATTCAAAGAAGATGATGTAGAAATGTCACTACTCTCTTGACCTACATTTTCTCTCTCCTCTTCTTCTTGAAGAATTGAATTGAATTCTAACATTTCTCTCTCTACCTCCTTTAATTCTTCTTCATTTTGCTCTGAATGAATCACCAAATCTTGCTCATTTTCACTGAATTCAACCTTCTCTTCAGCCGTAATCGTCTCGATTAAACCCTCATCACGCTGAATCTCCTCTTCAATCAACTGGGTTTCTTCTTCTAAAATCTCATCTTCTGGGTTTCCTCTGTTTTCAATGCTCTGTTTTTCCTCTGTTTCTTGTTCTTCTTCCTCTAACTTTTCATCTTCTTCCTCCATTTTCTGCTCTTCTTCCACTTGAAAATCCTCTTCTTCACCAGAAAAATCTGGTAAATCTTCAGAATTTGAGTCAACCACAACCAAATCATCCAACATGTCATCCAATTTTTCTCTCTCCTCTGTAATTTCCTCTTCTTCAATGACCACCTCAGTTTTCTCCTCCAATTTAATTTCCTCCTCCTCTACTCTCACATCCTTTTCTCTCTCCTCTTCAACCTCAACTTCCTCATCATCATCTTGAGGAAGAACAGGGTCCCACAATTTACGAGAAAGAGAAGCCATTTTCATAGGATCAGATCTACACCTCATCAACAAAAGTGCATTTTTAGGAGGAACAACAATACTAACTCTCCCACCACTTTCTTCATCATCATCTTCATTCTCATTATTATTATTCATCATCTCACTCTCATTCTTCACATTGTTATTACCAAACAAATCATCAAACTCCATATCATCAAAAATAGACCTCCTTCTTGAACACTCTCTTTCCATCATCATTCTCTCTCCTCTGACTTTACCTTCATCCTCTTCTCCTCCAACCACTAACTCTATATCCCTCCTCTTCCCTTCTCCTTCCCCTTCTTGCAAAGAAACCAACCACCTAAAAACAGCACAAGAACTCGAAGAAGAAGAACCACCATTTTCTCTCTCCTCCATTTTCCCCCTTTTTCACCCCCCACAAAACCCACTACTAAAACATGAAGATTTACAAGGAAACAAGCAGCTAAACTCCGACCCAAAAGCTCTCAACGCCTCACAAATCGTCAATGGAAGATGAACCCACCTCTGATTATTACTATTATTATTATTCCTATCTTGACTCGATTGTTGTTGTTGAGTTAACTCAATCCGACGAAAACTCGTTTCTCCTCCACTTCCTCCGCTTAATCTCTTACTACTACGACAAGCTCTCATCTTCATTTTTTTACCCTGTTTCTTGGTTTTCACTCTGACTTGACCAATGCAGGTGACTTTAGGGGAAGAAGGTTCTGGGTTATCTGCAAAACCAGAAGTTCCTTTGGTTTTCTTGGAGGGAAACATGGCGGGAGATTGTGCGCCTCGCAAACTGCCGTTGTGGCGGAGGCGACGGCTGAGAGAGGAGGAGAGAGAAAGTGGTTGAGATTTGTCGACGGTGGTGCGGCTAGGACTGTGGATTGATTTAGAGGAAAGGCGCATGGAAGAGGATTTTGAGAGGCGAGAAGTGAAGCAAATGAAGAGTTCACTTGTTGTTGTGGGTGTGCTTGTTGTTCTATGAGGTCTTTCTATGTCCATTATTAAGAGGTGGTTTTGATTTTTATTTTTTTATAAGAATGTATTTTTGGGGTTATTTGATGGGTTAAAGAGTTTGGGTGAAATAATGGGAGGATTTTACATCAAGATGAGATCTTTTCTTGGAGGGTATGGGTCTAATGGATGGATGTGAGATTGAAGAAGATGATGGATGGGATGGGATGGGATGGGATGGGATAGGATGTGGGAGAGAGAGAGAGGGAAGGGTTTGAGTGTGAGTTGTTAGGTTGTTGCAGTGTAAATGGTGGATAGTGGAGTTTTGGCAGACTTTAACAGCGTACAAGCCAAGATGAAAGTGTGTGTGTATAGAGAGAGAGAGAGAGAGAGACAGGGTTAAAAGAAAAAAAAAAGGGTAATTGATAAAATGATGTTTGTCTTTACACAGAAAGCATTTCCATTATGCATGTTGTTTTGGGTTAAACCGAAACCAACTAAACTAATATGAAGTAAAACTACGAGAGAAAAGTAGTTAGATTAAATTAAACTGAATTGAACTAAGCTAAAACGAACTGAATTGAATTGAAATATGCCCAAAAGAATAGGGTCATACTAAGAAAGCAACTTGATGGTAGAAAGAAAATGAAAATTGGGCTAGAGTCTGCACATGGATTTTTCTAGCCTAACTTCACTTTAAGCCAAAACTCCCCAATGGTTAGCCAATATGAGTAAGGCCCCACTTGAAGTAAGATAGTTTTTTTTTTTTTAGAGAAGAGTATGGAAATTGTTCACCAAAATTCCCACGTGGGCCCACAACTTTAGCTCAAGCAAATTGGGCTTGGATTGACATACGTTAATTTAGAAATAAAATTTCAGCTACACACTCCAATGGTTGGACTAATTGCTTAACTTTTTATTTATTTGCTAGCAAGTCCCTAATGTTCACCATTGGAGTTGCTCTAAAAGACTTAAAGTAAGTACTAAGTAGTATATCTTCCCCAAGATAAAGAGTATGCTTTTGATGTGAATATGTGATTGCTCAATTTTATTCTTATCTTATTCAAGATTTAGGATTATTTCATAAGCTTATTTTTCAGTAACTCTTTTGAATTTTAACTTAAATGAATTGAATGTAATAATAATAATAATAATAATAATAATAATAATAATAATAATAATAATAATAATAATAATAATAATAATACATTTCGATAATAATAATGTTTTAATAACAATAAAATTATTATAGAGTTGCAACTGAATAAAGCTGAATTGAAATTAAGCTCAAAAAAATAGGGTCCTACTTCCTCCATTCTGTTTTTATGTTCCTAATTTCTCTTTTTGTATCTTAAAAAGACTAACTAGGATTATACAAAATAAATCTAAATTTCTCAGAAGTGGATCAACATTTTTGCCAATTATTCAAAAGTTCTATGAACATTATAATACATAGAATTTATTAATTATTCTGGATTCTATTCAAAAATACTCGAGTAAAAATTATGATAAATAAATCACACAAATAATTGTTTGTCATTACTAAGAAACATCTCATTATTTAGTCAACCGAAGCTATTTTAATATTATATTAGTATTTTATTCTCGAATGATGAATAATATTTATATACATAGAAATATTACTTTTCAATTATAAAAAAAAATAGAACTATCACTTTTCTTAGTTTTTCGTAATTTCTCAACAAATTTGAACTTATCTTCATGTTTGTTAACTTTCTTAATTTTTTTGAACTTTTCTGAATATTTTTGTCTTAATACTACTACTATTATTATTTCTTTATGAACTATATTGAGTTAGTTGAAGTTAAATCTAGGGCCTATAACTTCAAATTAATTTAAATAATTTACGCTTAAGATTAATAAGTTTAAATAAATTTAGATAAGTGAAAGTCAGGTAAAGCAAAATCACCATAAAATTTAACTTTTTTTTTTTTTTTTTTTGAAAGAGCGAGAAAATTCATTAATTGAAGGCCAAACGGCATCTACAATAGGTATTAAAGAAAAATAAGATACAATTAAACAAGGCTAAATCAAATTCGTCTTCGAAAGAACTACAATGAACCGAGATCGAGCAATACAGGCGCTTACCCCCTTGTATTTCTTGAATCAAGGCCTATTGATGAGGAAGTCTATCATTTTGATGTAGTTTGGGAAGAACATTCTTGACCGAGTCATGTTAACCGCATCCGAGATTCTAATACCTTCATGTTGAGTCTCGAACTTCAACCAATGAGAACACTTTCTCATACCTAAAAACAAAAAAACCATACTCACAACTCCCATAGGGGAGAAGGAGATTTCCAAAACAGAAACTAAAAAACCCATAACAGGGTTTGAAAAGATCTCATAAAGAGAGACTAATTTATTAAACAAAACAAGAAAATTAATTAAAAACTGAAAATAAAAGGGGAAAAGGGGCTTACCATGGATGAAATCATCCATGGCAGCCCCTAACTGATGAAGAAGGGGTAGGGGAGGCTAGCGTTTGAGAGAGAAAGAGAGAGGGGGGTGGCTAGGGTTTTATTTGAGGAGAGGTTCCTTAAAATTTAACTTCATACCAAGGCTTACAAGTCTCATACTTATAATGTTAAGAAATGATAATTTAAATTGTTTAATGAATATTGGAGCAATATCTCACAAAGTTGTGTTTCATAAAATGCTCCCGTATTATCAGCATTGCATGAGATGAGCGAACAGGACTACCGGAGGATCATGCACCTGTACAAATCAAAAATTTGTACTAATTAATAATAATTATCACCAATAATGATACACTGATACCATTGACTGGGGAACAAATCTAGTCAATAGCTAGGCCACTAACCTCTATAACTTGTAAGCATGCATTAACATGGCCAGATCAATGGATCATGCATCACCACCACATATAGCCAAGAAGAAAAAGTGGGGCATCCAGAAAATAACACTAAGTTTTTCTATTGTGAATAATTAGCGAAAGCTTAAGGTTGTTATGCATAAGAGCATGTCGTCCAATGGTCAAGTCTTTAGTTGGTAGTAGAATTTAAAGACTAAGTCTAACCTAGTTCTGCCATTATATTGTGGGTAGTGACTAGTGAGTCCATCTAGGGGGGAAATGAGGTTGGTTTCGCATATTATCATGACCCCACAGTTGGTCTATCATTAAATATAAATATTTAAAATAGAATATTAATTGGGTAGGAGAGAAAACATACGGTGAGGTATAGTAAAAGTATGAGAGAGAAATATATTAGCCAATAACTTCTAGTAAGGTATGCTCGTATTTTCAATAATGTCTCATGATCATTGGTACAATTGCAAGATTAATCCTTCTACGACTGAGTTGTTGGATCACAACATGGAGTGATCCCTTTCCTTACTCTTCGACTGACGTTATGCATAATCTTTCTTATCTTCATTGGTCTATGTGCAATGGGGCAGGTGGCAGATCCTCACTCTTATTATCGTGGTAAGGATTCTCTAAGGAGCCTCCTCCCTTACAGGTTTGGATAAAGGTGGCAATGGATCGGAGGTGGGTCAGGTGGGGCTCTATCTGCCTCCATTCGCGATCAAGCCGTCCACCATTTAGTCCATCCATCACTCGATTTACCCTTCCACATCTTATCCATCCATTATCCATGGATGAATCGGGTGGGTTGGGCGGTGAATCGGGTGAAATAAAAGTATACAAATGTATTATAGCACTTTCATAATTAAAATAAAGATTTGGCAATAAAGTAATTAATATATTTAAATTTTGATATATCCTTAATATTTTTCCTTTGTACTAACATAAAATCACATTTCAACCCAAATGTTGCAAATAGACTTCAAACGGTTAATATTTATAAATACATATGTATGTAAAATTTTATTTTTATAGATATATATTTAGCAGGTGGATGGATGGATTGGATGATGGATTGGGTGATGGGTTGGATGGACCTCCCACTAGACTCGATCCATCACCCGATTCGTCCATCATATGTTTTATCATCCGCTAAACTTCGGATTTTCGTCCATGTATTTGATTTGGGTGGATGGTTATCCATCGAATTTGGATGAAATTGCCAACCCTAGTCTTGGATGCTTCTTTCGATCCCTCTTTTTCATTGTGCGCCATCGGGAGGTGCTCTTAGAAATAGCTCTCAAAAATTTTGTACTTATTCTTAAGTCTCATTCCCTCTATGGAAATAAATTCAGCTGAAGTGAATGACATATTTCGAGCCATAAAGATCTCAATCATGAAAGTTGAAGTTCAGCAACAACCTTTGATCATTGAAGCCGATACGACAAATGCAGTAAGGTGGTGCAATGAAAATTCGGGTGGCCCATGGAATTTGAATTTCATGCTAAACTTCATTAGAAATGCAATTAAAAATTGGCTCAACGTCAAGATCATTCACAAGGTCGAAATCCTAATGAAGTGCGAATTTCCTAGCCAAACAAGGTCTTTGGTGAAATTCAAAATTTCTTGTGTGGCTATATGGCCTTCTTTGCTTTCATTTAACTGTTCTAGTAGTCTTCTTGTAGGGGTTAGAATTCATCTCCAAGGCAATTTCATTACTCTAATGTTTTTGATGTAATGAAGTCGATAATATAATCAGTTTATGTGATTTACCTCATTAATAAAATTCCAAATCATCAAAAATAAAAGATTAACCAAACTCATTATTGGGGGAAAAAGAGGGTCGAGGCAAGTGTTGGTCTTTAAGATATCCACCAATGGACATGCTATAACAAGTTAAAAAATTATTTATTGACAAAATTGCATATTATTAATTTTTTTTTATTACTTATCAATTCGAGTAATTCAAAAGTAAATTACTTATCCGAAATAGTGAGAAGTACTTCTGATATTACGATGTTTTTTATAATAATAATCAAAAGTGTAATTTCATATTATTATTAAGTGAAATGGTAAGTGTAGGAACTGACCAAATAATTAGAACACATGATCCAAATTAGCAAGGTACAAGTTTATTTGTCAATTCATCTAATAAGCGTGACAATAATATAAAGACATCCAACTCCTACCAAATTAGTAGTAGCATGTCAAAGTCTCAAAGATCTTGATAAGCCAGTATTTGAATGAGCAAATGAGAGGCATTTCTTTAGAGGAGATGGGTATTTTGGGAAAGTGATCACATGGGGTGTATTTAAGTTTTAATTAAGTTGGGTCTTTGCCCTCTTGAGTCTTGGGTGGATGCTGATTGGATTGCTGCGGACGAGGTGAGACAGAAAAGGATCCAAAGAGGCGCACGTGAGTGGAACCCGAGAGTAGTTTTAGTGGGCTCACTGGATTACAATTTACAGCAGCAGCAGCTGTTGTTAAAACATTGTTTTCATGATGGGAAGAAATGTGTTGTAGTATTTGTTAGAATAGTGTTTTAATGATGGGAAGAACTGTAAATATCATACTTGACCGGTTGACCCACGCCTACTTCTAGAGCGTGGTTTACATTCGAACCACGGGTGGCCTTGATCAACGAAATTCCACGCACCGGGAGGCGGAAGGACTTGCTTTCTTTGCGTTAATTTGCGGTAAAGCGCGCTCCTTACTCCTTAGGTGCTTTTGGCGCCTGGCAGTAAGTATGTGGTGACTATGTATGTCGTATCTATTGGCAGTAAACGCCGTGACTAGAGATGTCAACTAGGCCGGGTCAGCCCAGCCTATCCTCGCCTGCCGCCTTTATGGCAGTTGATTTTGAGGTCGTAGTTAATCAGCCTAGCTCGGTTAAGCCCGTGTTAATAACGTGTCCAACCCAATCCAATCGGCATAATTTAGCATTGTACTTAAACATAGTACATATAAATAATAAGAACTTGATTGAGCGACGTATCACATAACCCACTCCAGCTCGGTAACAAACCCATATGACACCCAAATAAGTCTCCCTAGGCACCGGCCCCAGGTAACAAGCAGTGTGGTCTAGGTTACATGTTCTCAACCTAGTTTGCTAAGATCTGTTAGTCCAGCCACCCAATTACCAATATTGTCGAGAGGAGTGCAACTCATACTATGTAAGATGGTATGAGTAGCACTTGTACACTTTCTCTAATTCAAATTAACAAGGATAATGATACCAAAATTTTATCATATTTTGATGTTTACAATATAGTAGGACATATTTACCTATGTTTAAGTAATATCACGCGGTATATAAAATAATATTTCTATATTAAGCAAATATATTTTTATCTTGTTCTACAAGCCACCTTAGAGCTATAAATTATAGCTCTTCTTCTAGGGTTAAGGCAATTTTGGTGATAATGAACCAACTTCCCCTACACCAAATGGATGAAGATAGTTGGGTCTCCAATTCATGAACAATTTGATAAGACTTGCATTATGTAGACTTACGCCAAAATCACTCCTTGGATATAGAATCAAAAGACTTCGAATTTTCTAACCTACATTAATCTTTTAATTAATTCGTAAAACTCTTGTTCCGTTATATTTTTCTTCCCACTTTGTTTATATGATTGTAGGTTTGAATATTTTATGGTTTACAATGCCAAATGAACACCCTTCACAATCGAATGTCTCGGTCGTAGAGTCAAAATTTTGACCATTAAACACATCAATATACATTTAGTTTGATCAAATGAGTATCTTTTATTTAGTATATGAATTTATCTTGCTAATATATATTTAACTGAGAATATTAATTAATAGTAAAATGTGTGCATTTAGAATTGTGTATAGCAAGCAGGTTTTGGAAGGAGTACTTAGACCATATCCACTTTACTTGATTTTAACTGAATAGAACTTATTTTTACTAATATAATTTACTAAACAAAACTTAATTTTTCTGAATTTTAACTTATTTTAATTGAATATTATTATTTTAAGGTGAATTGAACAAAACCTTAGGGTGTGATCTCCTAAACATATGTAAATTTGGGTTAAGCGAAAAAAAAGAGCAAAATATTAGTAGACAAACAAAATACAATTTAAATTATTTTTATTTTTAGTTTTTCTTTACCTAAATATAATACTTATAGTTTGGGCTCATAGTATGGCAAGCCCAATAATATGTTGAAGGCAAAGATAACCTCACCGGAAATCAACTTTCACATAACCAAAATATAAAACCTCAAGAAGGTCCTTAACCTTGTTTGCTGACTTATTCGTCAAAGGGATGTTCTCGGGAAATACTACACTATATGAAGGATTCGAATTGATCCGGATAAAATTGTCTTAGATTAGACAGTGGGACATAGCTCAAGACGACTCTCTAGATATCATTCCTTAATTTCAAAGACTAAAACACTTATAAAGAAGATTAATTTGAAATATGAAATTTATCATATAACATATAATCTTGATGTGATATCACAAACTAAATACATACTTCCTCCTTTTTTTTCAATTGCAATGTTTCTCATTTTAGAAAGTTGCATATACTTGCAACTAGGGGTGATAATTAGTCTGGCCGGTTGGCGAACAGTTCGGGCTCGGCTCGGTCCAAACTCGGCTCGTGGTGGCTTGACTCGGATTCGAAGCCGGCTCGAGACTTTAAAGAGTCGAGTTGAGCTAGGCAAAGCTCGGCTCGAGAGCGGGCTCGATTATACTTTTATATAGAAAAATAATATATTTATATATATACATAAATATATTAACCTAGATATCACAAATAATAAGTTAATAGTTCCTTTGTCTAAAAGAGAACCTATAAATATCAAATATTGAAGAAGGAAAAACAAAGAAAACATGTAAAAAAAACTGGAATTTTTTCCATGAATAATGTCAAAGTGAGTTTTAATTCCTCCTATGCGCTGAACATAAAATTAATTCCAGGGATACAGTTCACGTAGTACAGCGGGCCACAATTTTGGTTTTTTAATAAAACCGCTACTCCAAGTAGCGGTTAATACAAATAATGTGAAGTTGACCGCTACTTCAAATAGCGGTTATATTGTGTCCCTAAGACAAGTTATAAGGCACGCATATAAACCGCTACTCAGAATAGCGGTTTAGTACAGATCAGCGAAAAAGATGAAAAGTAAGCCACGCAAGCTAGCGGCGTCTAGTGCACAGGACGTGTGTGGCGCGCAACAAGCCTGCGCTAGGCGCAAGCTTCGTGCGTGGAGCTTGCGCCTAGCGCGAGCTTCTTTGCACGCCACGCACGTCCTGTGCGCTGGACGCATCTAGCTTGCATGGCGTGCTTTTCATCTTTTTCGCTCAGTGGTGATTTATGGTATAAATCGCTACTCTGAGTAGCGGTTTACCTCGTAAATCATTTCCAAGTAACTTAAAGTTAACCGCTACTCAGAGTAGCGGTTTGCTTTGCCGAAAATAAAATTTCTCGTGTGCTGTCCTACGTGGACGGTATCCATGAAATTAATTTCAACTTCAACGCATAGGAGGAATTAATACTCACTTTGACATTATTCATGGAAAAAATTCTAAAAAACTGGGGGTGATAAAGAGTCAAGCTTGTTAGTAACAGTTCGAGCTCGGCTCGAACAAAGTTCGGCTCATTTAGATTCATGCTCGGCTCGAGCTCGAATAAACTTAAACGAACACAAGCCGAGCAGACCACAGTTCGAGCTCTTGATCGATAAGCAGCCCTACTTGCAACATTGATATTTTTGGTAATATATTCTCTATTTCTCTCTATTGCCACATGACTACAAGAGGGTTCTTTTTTATCTTTTATATATATGTTCTCTCCTAAATTCATGTTGAATACATTTGAGTCTGATCTGTTCACTTTATTTTTAGTCCTTATCTGAAAAAATAAATTCAAATAAAGACTAATAAGTTTAGATAAGTTCAGTTCAGCAAAATTAAGGTCTAACACTCTTGCAAAACAAGGACTAATAAGTTTAGATAAAATCTAATAAGGACCAATAAATTTAGATAAACTCAGATAAACAAAAATAAGTTGAATAGAACATATCCTTTAGGAAAAATTGACAACAAAGGTCTCAACTTTGGGTGATAAGTTTTAAAAGGTCTGAACTATTGATTAACCTGTGTAGGTCCCAACTTTATGGGGTCTTAACTTTTAGCGGGCACTTGAAACTGGCTTAATAGGTCATCACTTGTAAAACTTGG
Organism: Beta lomatogona; assembly: GCA_947646795.1. NCBI lineage: Eukaryota > Viridiplantae > Streptophyta > Magnoliopsida > Caryophyllales > Amaranthaceae > Beta > Beta lomatogona. The sequence continues at coordinate 91,181 of CANSNZ010000514.1, forward strand.
GTCACACCAGAACGGTTAATTGAGGGAGGGATGTAGGAACTAGGTGAGATTTTTAAAAAAATCGTTAGTTTTAAGTCACCGAGGCTCACTAAAAGTTAAGACCCCCTAAAGTTGGAACCTACACAGGTTAATCAATAGTTCAGACCTTTTAAAAATTAGGAAAAATTGACAACAGAGGTCTCAACTTTGGGTGATAATTTTTAAAAGGTCTGAACTATTGATTAACATGTGTAGGTCCCAACTTTAGGGGGTCTTAACTTTTAACGGGCCTTAGTGACTTGAAACTGACTTAATAGCTCATCACTTGTAAAACTTAGGTCACACCAGAAGGGTTAATTGAGGGAGGGATGTAGGAACTAGGTGAGATTTTTTAAAAAATCGTCAGTTTTAAGTTACCGAGGCCCGCTAAAAGTTAAGACCCGCTAAAGTTGGGACTTACACAGGTTAATCAATAGTTCAGACCTTCTAAAAATTATCATCCGAAGTTGAGACCTCTGTTGTCAATTTTTCTAAAAATTATCATCCAAAGTTGAGACCTTTGTTGTCAATTTTTCCTATCCTTTAATATTGTAAGTAAACGAAAATGGAGCAAATGGAGCGAGTATTTAGCTTATCATTAAAGTTGATCTAAGATAACAAGAACCCCATACAAAGGGGGTGTTTGGATTTGGGCTTTTTAGCCAGCTTTTGGCTGTTGGCTTTTTGTTTTGTTCAAACAGCCAAAAATTTTGTTTGGTAAGTGGCTTTTTGTAGTGGCTTTTAAGCCAGCTTTTCAGCCAAAACCCAAAAGCTAGTGATACTAGCTTTTGGCTTTTGGCTTTTGGCTTTTTATTAATCAATTTACCATTATACCCTAATTAATCTATAAATTTACAAATTCTATCACATCTACATTTTTATTAAATGAAGGGTATTTAGGTCATTTTACAACATAATTACCAAAACCAACAACAAAATTTACCAAACATATTTATAAAATCACCACGTAATACTAGGTCAAACAAGCCCAACCCAAACAATGGTCAAACAATGCCCAACCCAAAACAATACCAAACAAAGACAACTCAAACAGCCAACAGCCAACAGCTTCCAGCCAATTGCCAAACAAGGCCAAAATCTGCATTGACAATTGACATGTCACATGTAGGCACATCCAAAACTTCATCTCTTTCAATTTACGCTGGGAAGTGAACAAGAGAGTACTGTACAATTGGGGGACTAGTGAGTCAGTCATAAACTCATAATACTATAGTCTATAGCAAAGGTGAAAGGTGTATTGATTACGCTGAGAAGTCGAGACAACGACTTAAAAGTTAAAAGGCATTACTTTTATAATTAGGACTTCAGTCTTTAGGAGAGATGGTCACAACTCACATGGGTGGTACCATGAATCATGATCATCCTAAAATAAAACTCATTCATATGATTCATTCTCTATTCCAAACTCCAAACTCCAAAGAGAAAATGATGTTTAAAGTGGGTCAAGACTCATTACCACTAACTTATTTGACCAAGCATTTAACACAAGATAAAGACAACACACGTATTCAAAAGCTGCCCCCACACTCCTTTTTTTTTTTCAAAATATTTCATTTTATCTCCTTTCAACATCTGATTATCTGAATAATAAAATATTAATTTTATTTACCCGTAAAGTTGGGCCTTTTAATACTTTCATTCATAATTTTAGGCGTGTGTGAGTTTCATGTTGATGATGATGCATTGATGCCCTTTATTTAACTTTTCTTTTTTGAGTTTTTTTTTTTTTTCTTTTCATTACTACTAAATGGTACTTATGAGCCCATTATCCCACACGCGATTTGGACCCCCTTGGTCGTTTAATCGGCCCACCGATGGGTTAATCCTAATAGATGATACTGGACCCAGTTTACATGTGAGCCCCTTTAAGTCAACTCTATCTATATTTTAGGCTCACCAGTCACCACAATTTCCAAGTCACTACTACTTCTATCCTCTTTTTTTTTTTTTTTTTGTGTACACGGAGATGAGAACTAGACAGGAATCTCTAGCAAGGGGCCAATCTAAAACGTCTTTGCGAATAAGGAGGAAAAAATAAATAAAATAAAAGGGGAAGAAATACGTAAGAGCCCCTCGCTTAATTAATCCCAAAAACTAATACTTCAGTCCATAGTAATCCCAAATATTGCTCCATCTATGCACATTATATCTTTTTATTCTGTTTTACTTCCTCTGTTTTTTTTAATATTACAATTTTGATATTTAATACAATGTATACGTGAGGGGAAAAACGTAATTATATTAGATTCGTCTCAATATATATTTAGATATTTTTAAATTTTACTTATGTATAAGTGTAGACACATAATCATGTCTTCCCATTTGAGGGTCCAATGATTAAACATACTGCGGTATTAGTTGGCACGACCCAACGGAAGAGCGATCCTAAGAACCAATCCAAAATTATGTTTTGAAATATTATTCTAAAGCCCAATTAATTATTCATGATAATTAATTGTATTTTAAGCCTATAAAATATTTTATTATTTTTAATAAATATTTTAAGTATTTCTAATAAATATTTTAAGTACAAATCAGATTTTTATTTCGTAAAATTCAATCTCCGGATTTTAAGGATAGAAAATTATCTTTAAAAAACGCCTTTAATGAAAAACGCCTGGCAAATGAGCTGGACGCAAAGGTTGCCCCTAGCGTGCCACGTGCGTCCAACACATTGGCCGAGCTGTGTCAGGCGCGCCAATCCGCGCCTGACACGTGGAATTGTGACTCACACAGAGTCCTGCATCTAGCGCAGTCCCTGTGTGGGACGCAACTCCCTTTTCTATCTTTTTTAAATACACGTATACACGTGTACGAGTTTGATTGGGCTGGCCACGTCAAGCACACCAATGTGCGCCTAACACGTAGGCCTGCACCTGGCGCAGGTTGGTGCGTGAGGCGCACATTCTTGTTTCCCATAAATACCCGTGATTTCCCGAATCACGAACGGCTTTTCAATTTATTATTTTACAAACACAAAAACTTCCAAATACTTACGAAATATACTTCGAACCTCTAAACACTCAAACACTTTTAATACTTCAAATCCTTTTCCAGTTCCTGATCATATTGTGTTCTTGGTTCCACGATTGCTCCGCCTGAAGGTCGTTACGCTCTTCGACCTAAGCCGCATAGGTATAATTCCTGAGGACCCTTGAATAATTCTATTGTTTTTATTGCCTGGAAGTTACAATTTATTGTTATGATGTAGATATCCAATTATATAGTCGCGTTTATTGTATATTCTAACCTCTTTTTCTTTTATTTTTGTATATAATATTCATATTATTATGATTGTCATGCATGATTTTTATCACCTACATGTTATTATTGCTAAACAAGACCTAAGGAATTGTTCTAACTAATTCAGATAATTTGGACAAACTGTTGGGAACCTTGTAATCTGATTGCTTAATAACTTGTCGCTAAAAATTAGTTTTTTATGTGTTTCCTGAACCTACCTAGACTAAATATTTTTAGGTGTTTAAAAATATTATATGATTATTCTTTGGTATAAAATTTGTTGTGAATCGATATTGAGTAGAGGCCAGCAATGGGCAAACATGGTTCATTATGACCATATTTGTACCCTCACCCCCGAACACAATCTATGGTTCATTTTGACCATCTATGGCGCTAGGACGGGGAAATCTACATTGGATAAGTTCCTAAGATGTCCCTACAGTTCAATATCCAATTAGGTTTATAAGTTTTCCTCTAAAAATTTGTTGGCAACTTCAAAAACATATTTTCAATAAAACCTTAACAATGTGGTATTTAAATACGCGCTCACAGCGCGGTAGGCGACAATAAAATTCACGCCTACAATTTGGCGACTCCACTGGGGACGATTTTAAAATATTAATTTTTTAAAGTGAGTGGGTGAAACTTGAAAAATACGATTCATTCTCCTTTTATGCATCAATATATTGTTTTGCATATGCATGGTTATTGTTCAGCCACCATAAGGACAATCTACCTTGCCTCATTAGCACATGTTCTATGTGTGAGGTCACCCCCCGAGGGGTTTGCGCTTTGTCCTTCCAAAAAGCTTCCTGAGCGATAGTGTTGGATCTTAGTCATAAGCAAATTTACCCAACTATGGCATTGTCCTCTTGTTCCTGACTTGAGAACTGGAGTGCGTCTTACACATGGCCACCTTTTTAACCAAAGGTACGAAGCGTGGGATCAATCTCTTAGTCATGGACCCTTTCAACCTTAACCTAAAACTGAGCAATAGTTGAATGTAAAACTGGACTTTAGGTTGAAAACTCTTGCATCCATGTTACCTGACATTTATGTGTGATTTCAATTTTTGCCTGCTGATATTTTATTGACATGTTGATATGCTTTGCGCCTAAAAATTCGCGTCTAAACTACTCATCGTTTTCTGCCGAACTCTCGTCAAATTACCAATACGCATGCCGGGGATCAGTGCGCCAAATGCATTAATCTAAGATTGGCGCAACGATCCTGCGCCAGACGCATAGTCGGCACGCCGCACGCATCAGTTGCGTGGCACGCAGTCTATTTGTCCTGTGCTTATTTATCATTTGACCTTTGTTCAAGTCTAAAACAAAAAAGTATGCGTCAATGTCGGTCTGTCAACTTGTTGTTGTGGTTATGTCAGTCGTAGCATCCTGAAATTGTGTCGAATTCGCCAAAACATCGCCTAAATTGCAGTAAAAACGTGTGTTGGACAAGTACGCTAGACGCATGAGTATGCGCCTGACGCACATGTCTTGCGCTAGACGCACATACGCACTTGTGCTACGTGGCACACTGTTTGTGCATCTCACGTTTTTTGTCACTGTAGACAATGTGATGGCCAATTCCGTATCATTTTCCTGTCTGCATGCATTAGAGTTATCGACTGTTCAGAACATCTTGAATCTAATTTTACCTAAAAAAAGAGTATTCGTCTTTCTTTAGAGTTCCACTATCATTGGGTCTCATTTAGGTGAACAGTCTTATTTAGGATTTTTTCTTTTTAATTTTGTTTTCTTTTTGGAGAAAGTCGGATATTCCTATCCTCCCAACAACTTACCCCATATATTAAAAAACTTTTTGTAACTTTTTTTGAACTTCTTTTTTTTTTTTCAAAACTTACCCTTCTTATTTCAAAAGTTCACTTTGATTGGTGAAAGACTCTTGCCAAGTCACCATTCCAATACCTCCACACAAATGTCTAAATCATCATACCCTATTCCATATGTCATCAGATAATACTACCAATCATCATACCATATTCCAAATGTCATCACATAATATCGCCACATCACATTTTTCAAAAAATCCATAACCAAAAATATCGTCAAACACTTCCCTCCACAAAATTAACTTCCTTCCATAAACATTTCCTTTTTTTGGCAAGAGTTTTGAACAAATTAAAATATATTTTTTCGAAAAAAAAACTCTATTTCAAAAACATTCCTTCCTTCATACTTCATTTCTTGTCTTGTCCATCTGTTTATTTGAGGTGAGTCGTAAGTCAATGTGTCCTTGTCAAACAGGAGAATTGAGAAAACATATCCGAACGCTCATACACGTGCAAGAGAAGCTCAGTCTGTTGAAATAGTTGAGGCAAGGGCACTTTCTGAAACAAACATGGGTGACGAAAAAATTACTGAGTTGACTAACGCCATCGAGCGACTGTGTAAGCACTTGGAGGAGGTCACTCTCCGTCTGCACCAAGTTGAAAGTGGTGAAAATGTTGGGTTCACCAAACAAATAGAAAATGTTATTCACAAGGTCACCAATAAGGAGTCTTACTTCGATTTGGATGAGAACAACAAATTCAAAGGAAAACTGCCTGAAAAGTTTTCCACAAGTGACTTTCCCAAGTTTAAGCCTATTGACAATCCCAGGTACCACTTAAGGAACTTTAAGGCCACTATGATCATTAAGTATGTGAACCCGGAACTGTATCCAATGGTATTCCCGATGTCGTTGGATCCTGTCTGTCAAAAATGGTTCTATTCAGGAGGGTCCAAACCTCATTAAGGGAATTGGAAGTACTGAAACAAGAAAACAATGAAGGCTTCACCACTTACCTTAATAGGTGGAGGGAAAAGTCTGCTCACATGGTTTCCACACCTCCTAAAGAAGACTTAATTCGCATCTTCATCGCCAATTTGTTACCTAAATACAAAAACCATCTCAAGTATTTAGGTATCGAAAGTCTTACAAAGCTATATAATATAGGTGTGCAAATTGAAGATGACTTGTTGAAAAATGCCTCAAATGACAACAATCGTTATAAAGGCAATAAAAACAACAACAAGAAGCAGGATTATGGATCCACTTCTAAAGGTGGAGAGGTGAACCTTCTTGAGGCACCAAACAAAACAACCAATAATCCAAGGAGGACATTCACTCTGATAGGCATGACATATGCCACTGCTTTTGACCGCCTTCACTGAAAAGGCGCATTGTTCCCCATTGGACCAACTCCCGATCCAGAAGACTGCAGAAAGAACCGATTCTGGAACAAAAATTCTTACTGCAAATACCATAGAGGGAATGGTCACAAAACGGAGGACTGTTTCAAACTGAAACATGCTATTCAAGACACGATTGATGAAGGTAGACTCCCCATTCCTCCTGCGGGGAAGAAGCCTTACAATCAAGATAGGCCATTAAACAAAGTCTTGGCTATCTCTGAGGATCAATACTGTTACGATCCATCTCTCTTGATTGTGCCGATAGGGGATCCTGTCCCCACTATCATTATTGCTAAAACATCACCCGATATCAATGGAATCTGGGATAATGATGAAGAAGACAAGTATGTCACAAAAGAAAGTGACTATATCCACGGAACATGTATCCCTCCACCCTCATGATTATACGACGACGATGAAGTTGGCAATCTTAAGAATGATCGCATCACCCTAGGGATGGATTGGTATAAAAACGACAAAAAGGAAGCAGGTTAAGTGCGTACCCGAACTGGAAGACTAAATCAGCCAGTTCAGAACAATCCTCCACAATCGTCTGCATCTCCTGAAGAGCTTCTTCGCAAAGAGAACGTTCTTATTCAACAACTCATGAAAATAAAAGCCAAAATTAATATTTGGCAATTGATAGCTTCTTCTCATGAGCACCGTATGGCATTACTAAATGCCTTTACAAAAATGAATGTGTCATCCGACACATCCCCTGAAGGATTGGTCAATTTCTTGACTGCTGACAAGCCAATCCAAAGAAATATGATTTCCTTTACTAATAACGACCTTCCTTTCGAAGGCAATAAACACAACAAGGCTCTGCATCTTACGATAGCATGCATGGGTTTAAATGTCCCAATGACATTGGTAGACAATGGATCTGCAATCAATGTATCACTAGTAGAATAATTGCTTATTGCTACGGTCATTAAGTGTCCTATTGCTGCGGTTTTGGCCGCGTAGCAATTAAGGGCGCAGCAATAGGTAATTACATAATACTGTGGTTTTTAACCGCAGCAATATAGCAACCTATTGCTGCGGTTTTTACCCAAAACCGCAGTAATAGGTAGTGTGAATAACAAAAAAAATAAATGAGAAGTAACCTATTGCTGCTGTTGTTGGTAAAAACAGCAGCAATAGGTGAGTCTATTGCTGTTGTTTTTACCAAACAACAACAACAATATGTTGCAACGTAACAACTAATTTTTATTTTTATTTTTTGCAAATTTCTGGTGAGAGTGACCATATATTATAAATTTAAAAGATAATACATATATTATCTTTTAAATTTATAAACTCTATGCAGTGTTACTTAACTTTTCCAACCCAACAAAATAATGAAGTTCTACCTTAGTGATTGAAATGCACCACAAACTTGTAACAAAAAAAAATTAAAGTGAAATCCAACCGTAAATGAAAAAAACTAGTACAATATTACAATGAAAACGACTGATTTCATGCATTGATAATAAAATAAAAAATAAAGAAAACTAAAAATTACAATATCTGAATGATGAAATAAAAAAAATCAGCTAACCTAATGAAACTAGAACTAAAGAAAAAATTAAAAGGAAGGAAAAAAATGAAAATAATTACATTAAAAATGAAAAAAAAAAACAACTCTAATTTCACGAAGTCGGCAAACAGCACAAGCCAAAACTAGAACTAAAGAAAAAATTGAAAATGAAAAAAAAAAACCAACTCTCAACTTCAGGAAGTAGACGAACAGCCATGGCTTATTCGAGCGACGGCAACGGCGATCCACGACTCACGAGCGACGGAAAACAAGGATGTCACGAGTGTTGGCCACCGGCGACAATTAGAGAAGGAGAGAGAGCGGCTGTGAGGGAGACACCGAAGGAGGTCGAGGAGGATAGGTCGAGTGAGGACTGGCGAAGAACGACGAGATACAACCGACGAGAGACACCGGAGAAGGACGGCCGGCGAAGGAGGAAAATCGGAGGAGAAAGGTCGGCAAAGAAGAAGGTTGAGACGAGAGAGATGAGAGGTTAGAATGAGAGAGGAAGAGGAGAGTGAGAGGATAGGGAAAAGGCTGAGGAGACAAGAAGAACCCTAATGGGTTGCGCGTCTTCTTTAATAGACAAGAAGAGTCTATTGCTGCGGCTGTTCAAAGGAACCGCAACAATTATTTCCTTTTACGAAATAAATGGGGATATTGCTGCGGTTTTTTGTAAACCGCAGCAATATATTAAAATATTATTTTTTAAATATTATTTTAATATATTCTGCTTGGTTCTTGCGTAAACCGCAAAGCAATATGTCTGGTCAAAAAGTCAACTTTTTTTCAAAAATTTTCCCGTTGAAACCATATTGCTGCGGTTTTTGGCCGAAACCGCAGCAATATCTTTGTTTTATATTTTTTCTTTTTACGTGATATATTGCTGCGTATGGGTAACACCGCAGCAATACCGCCGCAGCAATAAACAATTATTCTACCAGTGTATGTCATTGCGAACTGCGCCGTCTAGGCTTCAAAGATGCAAATTTCAGTCCTTCTCATCACGGCATCCGAGCATATGACAATTCTCGCCCCAATCTTTGGGTACCATAGCTCACGTCTCTACAGGGGTTATAGAAAAGCGCACAATTTTTCAGGTCATTGATATCAAGGCCTTATTCAACCTACTACTAGGACGACCATGGCTTCATGAGCTTGGTGCAGTCCCATCTTCCTTGCATCAAAAGGTCAAGATGATTGTTGATGGCATTCCCATAACACTTGATGCCTCTACAATGAAAGTACAGGTAGTAGACAAGCCTCTCATCCACATAGACCATGATGACGAGGATGAAGATCTTCGAGGATTCGTTCCCGAAGAAGTAGCCTACATTGAAGTGGACTTAGCGCCTTTTGATTTCGATTGCTTCTATAACATAGCAATCAATTATATCATGCGCAAGAAAGGACGCTTCCCAGGCATGTCATTGGGCAGTAAGAAATCCAGAGCACGTCCTGTCGCTGATTCCAAATTAGTGGAAAATGTATTTGGCTTAGGATTCAAGCCTACCAGGAAGGAGCTAAGAGAGCGTATCGCAATACTAAGGATAAGGATAGTATCCCTTTTCCTCCCTATCAACCCACTCTAAATGGGCAATTTCTGAGGGAAGGAGAAGATTATCCTTGCTATCAATTCCCTGAACCATTCTATCAGGCTAAGGATGGAGTGATCTACCCCAGATTTGAAATATTTCTGGACTGTTACTTTCTAAAAAAAGGGATTTCGGATCCCACAATTAAACAGTTTACCGAAGACTGTTTAGACTAGAAGGCATTGGGATTGCTATTCGGTCAAAAACGAGTCGAATGCCCAAACAACACTGCTCAAATTCAGGCCCTGCTACAACACGAGGCCTTCGACCCTGCCATGCTAATCACCCCCCGCAAGTGGCACCATGCAAGGATGAAGGAAAACTATCAAACTGACTACGCCAGATGGAAAAAAGATGATCTTCACCACCGGGGAAGGGCTGATGTTTGAAGAGTCCGAGTCATCCGAGTCAGAGTCTGTTGAGTCTAGTGTCCCAATTGGGACTATGTCTAAGTCTATTGATCCTAGTTTCCAAGTAGAGTCTTTACTTTCTGCCAAGTCATTGTTCAACTCTATGATTTCTGATTTCAATAATATGAACTCATTTGCTTATGACTTGTGCAATATCTCTACTTTTTCTCCTTCTCCTTCTGATTGCAACAATGAGTCTGAAAAAGAAATAATTAAAGTAGTGGAAAAAATAAAAAATAAGACTCCAATCACCGAAGAAACAGAAAAAATTAATCTTTCAGAAGATAATGAACCAAAGGAGGTAAGAATTGGATTAACTTTAGGCGAATGCTAACGCGCTCAATTAATCAAAACGTAAATTGAATATATCGACGTATTCGCATGGTCCTATCTGGACATGCCAGGCATTGATTGTGAAATCGCTCAGCATACCATTCACCTAATCAAAGGGATGAAACCTGTCAAACAAAAGTTATGCAGAATGATACCCGACGTAGCCCTAAAAATCAAGGAAGAAGTTATTAAACAACTTAATGCAGGTTTTATTAACGTAGCTAACTATCCTGACTGAATAGCCAACATCGTGTCTGTAACTAAAAAAAAGATGGGAGGGTTAGGATGTGCGTTGACTATAGAGACCTCAACAAAGCAAGCCCCAAAGACGGCTTCCCCTTACCTCACATAGACATCCTAGTGGACAATACTGCTAACCATGCCATTCTCTCCTTCATGGATGGGTATGCGGGATATAATCAGGTAAAAATGGCTGAGGAAGATATGGAAAAGACCACCTTCATCACTCCATGGGTGACCTTTTGCTATACTGTTATGCCTTTTGGGTTAAAAAACGCCAGGGAAACTACCAAAGAACTGCGACAACCGTTCTCCATTACATGATGCATAAAATGGTAGAAGTCTATGTAGATGATATGATAGTTAAGTCCAAAGATAGAGAGGGACACCATACCACCCTTGAGAAGTTCTTCATGAGACTTCGAAAATATAACATGAGACTTAATCCACAAAAATGTGCCTTTGGGGTCAGTTCTGGGAAACTCCTAGGTTATGTCATCAATTCTAGAGGGATTGAAATCGACCCTACTAAAATAACAGCTATCATGACCATGTCTCCACCTAAAAATGAAAAGCATATAAGGGGGTTCTTAGGTAAAATTCAATACATCAGTAGGTTAATCTCTAAACTGACCATGGTGTGTGAGCCCATCTTTAAAAAGCTTAAAAAGAGTGTCATTGCTTGAATGGGATGAGGATTGCAAAAAAGCCTTTGACAAAAGCAAAGAATACCTAGCCAATCCACCTGTCTTAGCACCTGCTTTGCCTGACATACCTCTAAGACTCTATTTGACTGTGACTAAGACCGCAGTTGGGGTCATGTTGGCACAAGAGGTTGACGGGAAAGAGTGTACCATTTACTTTAGTAAAAAGCTCTTAGATTACGAATCTCGTTACACTCCCTTAGAAAAGCTTTGTCTTGCACTAGTCTGGGCAACTAAGAAGCTTAGGCATTATATGCTTACTCACACAATCCATATAATGTCACGACTAGACCCTCTCAAGTTCTTATTCGAAAAGCTAGTCCTTAATGGTAGGCTCTCCCGCTAGGTAGTAATGTTGGCCGAATTTGACTTAAAATTTATCCCTCATAAATCCATCAAACGCAACGCCGGTTCAGACTTCCTAGCAGATTTCCCTCTAGATGAATCTCGCGAGGAGTATGAATTTCCTGATGAAGACCTTCTCATGACGGAAGGCGGAAGTTGGGCACTATACTTCAATGGTGCTTCCAATCAAAAGGGATGTGTCGTTGGGGTACTCCCTGGTATCACCCGAAGGCGAACACACTCCTCTCTCGTTAAACTTCGACTTCGACGTTACTAACAGCGAGCCGAGTACAAAGCATGCATCATAGGGCTCCAGGTCGCAGTATCCCTCGACATTAAGAAACTAAGAGTATATGGTGATTCATCTTTGATCATCAACCAAATCTCTAAAAGATGGAAAGTCAGAAATGAAAGCTGACAGGCTAAAGTCGTATCACCTTATCAAAAATAACCTAAGGTCCACTAACAAGTAGTCAGGGAAGTCAGGATCGAATCCACAGGGAGAAAGTTATACTATTGTATCTGAATTCTAATATTATACTAACTAAATCAGATGAAAATGGGTGTGTGACTAAACTAATAAGCAAATGACAGAACTAAATACGAAGGTAAGAATCAATTAATATAGAACTAGGACTATGGATCGCTATGCATACAATTCGGGAAATCAGAGACGAATAATAATCACCCAATAAGTCAATTTATCTAGGGCACATGTAATTTCTCTGAACATTACCTCCCTCAAAGATCACCTAGCCGCTCTCGCATGGTCAAGGATCATTATGCCTAATGATTGAAAGCCTATATGAAATCTCTCCTCTCGAAGTAGATTCAATATTGCGATAGTAGAAATACAAATCAGGCCTAATTCATAAATCTAGCATGAACGATTCAATCACAGGAAACAATTGAAATAAAAGGTAATTACACTAATCTATCAATCCCTCATTGCATACATAGGTCCCCACAATCCTAGAAATAAAACTACTCACTCATGCTTGCGAAAACAATAACAAAATCAATGTAAAAATTCATACTTTGAACTATTGCAAATAACTAAGAAATCAATGTAATCAATAATAGAGAAAGTAATGAAGAAGATTACCAAATTGAAGAACTATATTGAACTTGTGAATTAATCCAAAAGGTTTGATCTTGAATCCAAAAAGAAAAGTAGTAAAACTAGGGTTCTTAAGAGAAACTATGAGAAATAAAGACTAAAAACCCAGATGAAAAGTAATATTATGATTTTGCTATTTATACCTATCCTAAAACAACTAGGAAAAGTCCTCTAAAAAAAATAGCCCGAAAATCATTAAATGCGCGTGTCGGATAAGTCGCCCGATCGGGCCAAGTATGCCCACACTCTCTCTCCACCAAATAAAATAATACTACTTTTATTACCTACTAACTCCTATCACATCTACCTGTTTAATAAAATAACAATTGATAACCAAACAACAACTTATCATCTAAAACAACGTGCCTTGATAAGTGTCAAGAGTATTATGGGACGGAGGGAGTAACTCTTAGAGACCTTCTCAGATTCTAATATTTCCTGGGTATACCAAATTGGGCGCTCTCCCCAATATCTCTCCCACTTCCTAATTCCACTCCTGGTCAGACCGTATATTTTAAGAGCAATAGTTTCATCTGCAGGAATTAGTTGACGGTACCCATACTGTCTCAATACCCTCGAAGGAAAATAAAAGGTCATGGTATACAGACTACACAACCTCACATAGGGAGAATCGTCACGCATACCTACCATCGTCCCGATTTTCCACCATGGTACTACCCACCTAACACTCAGCTCGTCATCCCCAAAGAAAAGGGTCCAGGCCTCAAAATATTTTTTAGTAAAAATCTTCTTCCCGCCGATGAAACCTTTTTGTTATATTTCTCCATATTCTCTGGAGGATCAACTCAAATGCTCCATCAGCCAGATCTGCATCAACAGAAAAAATATATATTATTATTGCTTCACATAGAGTAATAATAAACGCAAAATATATTTTATTATTGCTACCCATAGGTGATAATAAATATAAAAGATACATTCTTATTTCTTCCTATAGAGTAATAACAATACATAAAAAAATCCATTATGGGCTTCACATTAAGTAATAATAATTGGAAAAAACAAACAGCGTGTCGACGCACCATAGCTGCGCCGGCGCCGCTCGGCGCTAGACACACCTTCTGCGTCTAGCGCACGACATCTGTCGTTGCCGGATCGATTTTTGCTTTCTAACATTCGTTACGATGTTATTATAAAAAAATAATATAACGACATGTTATTACTTATATATATATATCATATATATATACATATTATATATATATATTATTGCTTCACATAGAGTAATAATATGACAAAATTCACATGGCAAAATAAATTTTTGGTTCCCAACTAAAAAAATATTTTTTTTTTACCTGCAATAGTAAGGCGCTTCCTGAAAATTGCCCTTTTGGGTCCTTCTTCATAGCATTTAAACTGGAGATCATCTCCCCTACACACAGCGGCATCGGAGTTCGTCCTACCTCCAGTTACTCTGCCACAGTCATCAGGGACGAAAATCCAGCACCGTTGTCCCCGTTCACAAATAAAAATCGACTAAGCAGACAAAATACCAACGCTCACATACGATATGTCTGCCTAGTCTTCAGTAGGAGGCCTATACATTGCAGCTAATCTAGTCAAATTCACCCTCCTTCCATAAGCAATTTCAGATATATTTTCTTCCTTCAAATCCATAAACCTTTCAAAGTCCTTAAAAAAATACTCCTCCAGACTAGGGACACAGGGTAATTGACTACAAGGCCAATCAATTATAACACCAAATTCCTCAGGTAAAATAGTTAACTCATGATTCCCAAAGCAGAAACAATGATTGGTAACGTCCCAAAAATTAACAGCTGCATAAAGGAAATTATAGTCCAAATGCACAAACCATAAGGATGACAGCACATGCATATGTCGCCTTTCCAGTTCTTGTTTCTCAGCATTGGTCAACGCCGATAGCCACCCGCTCAACATTGGTTCAAAAGCCATAAGAAGCAGTCAAATATTTGCAGGGACGTATTATAGAGAGAAAAAAGTTGCATACAGAATATACTGAACTCGAAATAATGAATATCCGTCGCGTCCCCTTATATTTATAATAGTCCGCTTCCCAATCCTGTACGGACTCGGATTAAACGCTCCATACTAAAAAACGCGTCACGCGCACAAACTGCGCTCCATGCGGATCAACGCGTCAGACGCTTGTTACTGCACCAGGCGCAGGAACTTGCGCCAAGCGCACCTCATCTCTTGTGCACACATTGTTCCGGACTCTTGTGCATCTCACATGACATGCCATTGCGGACCTTCACCTATTTCATTTCACTCATATAAACACTTTTTATGTGATTTATTCAAAAACCCACCCTCCCACTCCTCTTTCTTCTTTTCCTTATTTTCTTTTTTTTTGTTGGGAGAAGGTCGACTACACTCCATTCAAACTTTTAAAACAAAAGGAGAGCATATTTATTTTGAGTCAGTTGCATTGCATTAGAATGTTAAGTCAAATGCAATATTTTGTTTTGCATCCATGCACTGCATTTAAGGAATTGAGTCGAGTAAAAATTGCATTGCTAACGAGAGTCAATCAACAGCATAAGAAATAGCACTAATAAAACAACAATCAAAGCAAAGGCGCAATATATATCAATAGACAAAGTATACATGTCATAATGAGAATGTAGGTCATAGGTATACAAGAGCAAAAGAAAACAGAAATCTAAGAATAAGGAGGATCCTGCTCCCTCGAGGAGGAGTCCTCCTGCTCCTCAATATGTACGCCGCTCGACTCGCCCCTATGAGATCCTCGCCAGTCATAGCCTATCCCTGGCTGCGGAGGAGGATATATCGGCTGCATCGGCCATATAGGCGGCATCTGCTGCATTTCGACATCTGTTGCATATGCTGCATCCACATCGGGGGAGTCCAAGAGTAGGGGTTGGACCTAGCATCCCCCATGAATCCCATGCTTCCCGTGTCGAATCGCCTAGCAAATGCATCCATCCGAAGCCTCCTAGAAAACGAATCCTGCGGAGTCTAGGTCGAGAGCCTAGACTGGGTCGATACTCTAGCCTCATGACGAAGCCCACCCTCCTGGGGACGAGGCTGCATAAAATGTTGCAAAGCATTAGAAATCGGTACAAAAAATAATCAAAGTGCAATATAGTAATCTACCCGCTATACGCATCGGATCGTCGGCAAGACATGCTTCTCTTCCGCTTCGACATCCCATGCTTCAGCGAGTCAACCACTTGGAGAATCTGGACGACAATCTCCCTAGGAACTCGAAAATAAACACAATTAAGTCAAAGCAAACTAAACAAGTAAACGGAAGCTCCTAACTTTCAATACTTACCGAGCTCACATGGGCTGGCATAATGCGAACTGCATGCTGCTCCGCCTCCGGGGCAACATCGACCGTCTCCTCAACAAGCCCGGTCTCGCCGACATACCAGATTCTCAGATCCGGAACAAACGAGGTGCGAGCCTCATACGCCTCATGCCAAAAAAAAAAGATAACAACGGTCAATATTTTGATCAAGTCAAAATAAGTGAAAATAAACTAGTTCAAGACTCACACCTTGTTAAAACGAACAGGAGGGGGCAATCGAGGTAAGAGACCAATGGTGTAGTCAAGATCGCGAGAGACAAAATCGCGGTAGATCACCCAAGCCTCTACCCCGTCCTCGACAGCCTAAACAAGTGCCTCCTTGTCCATCATAGTGGCAGGAGGATCATAAGGAAATAGTGATAGTGAGCTATCGAACTGGAGCGTTGCGCGCTCACTGAGATACCACACGGGGTCCTCCTCCCCGTAGAAATTAACCCTCTCAAGGGTCAGAGCTCGAGCTCTCCGAGCCCACCCAGGCAGCTCTGGATATAACGCCCAGGGATGGAGAGAAACCTACTGAACATATAAAAAGCCAAGATTTGCTACATCCAAAGATGGATAAGGTGGTTCACTATGACTACCTGGTTGACCCTAGCACGCCGGATCACCTTCCGAGCGCTCTCTACTGTGCCATATCGCTCCCCCCTACAGTGCTCCTAGCAAAGGCCGATAGGGAAAGAGCGGTCCACAACCCTTTCCGGGGCCAAGCCCGGAAGTACTCAAAGAACCAGATCTGTAACAACAATACAACATCAGATCCAATCACGATAACGGCATAAAGTGCAGGCAATTCGCAAGATCATACCTCGAGAAGTTACCACGGACCGAAAAGGGATATCGGTGCATCACCACTTAGCTGCCTGCAAGCAGTGTGCAGGTAGTACAAAAGCCTGTAATAGCCCAACTCGGCCCAGTCAAAAGTATGCAGTCGAGACTCGCGATCCCTTGTCAGTGCTCAATAGGCCGTAGATGGCTAACCACAGCAGAATACGCACCCTCTGCTCGTCAGATGTCCTTGGCATAGAAAGCCCCCTGGCCACATCCTTGCGGGAAGCATATGACAAACCCGGAGGAAGAACATCAACAACTGGGCCAATCAGCTCTATGACATGCAAGTTGTTGAACGTCAGCTTCTCACCTAATGGCACACGAGTGCAGGTAAAAGTAAAAGCCAGGCCAGAGATCAACGAGAAATCCAGGGGGTTATATTCATCTCCCCCCGGCGCATGTGAAAAGAGTTGGTGGTATCCCACCACCACTCCAACAAACTACGAGCTATAATCTAGGAGGAATGAACATCTCTCAAGCTCTCGTATACATAAATGAAGCGGTATAGCCCACTCTGCTCAAGTAAGACGACTCGATCCTGGACCTTTCGAATCTTCTTGAGCCACTTAAAGTCAAAGGTGCCAAAATGACGGGTCCTACCCTCATCCTGCAAATACAATTACAATCAACAAGGGTACCTAAACTTTAATCTAAAAGAAAGTAGGCACATGGAAGATACTCACGACACCCGTAAGTAGTCGATGGGAAACGTGATGCTCCCGATCAAAGCGCAACTGATCGGGAGTCCATCCCACGGCCTTCCATGCCTTCTCGAGATGTGTAGTCGTCCTATCACCATCCTCCCTATCGGAATTTTCCGACGACATGCTAACCGGATTGAAAACGGCAAATAAGACTAAAATCAAAGAGTCCCTGACTCTAATAAATAAGTTTACTAGATTTCATGAATCAGTAATTTTGAAAAGAGCTTCCTAAAAAGCACTACCATCATATCCAATGAGGTTTCAGGAATCCATTCGAGCTACAACATAAAGATTACCGAAAAAGAATATGCATCGTTACCTAAAGCACGATTTCTACCAGCAGCAAATCCACACGTTCAAAGTTCCCTAAGCATGTTTCTAGGTTCCAGACTTAGAAACTACACTAATTCTAATTCTAAGATTCATGATCTAAGAATTATCATCACATGCAAAGTTCCCTAAAACATTCCAGATTTAGAAACTACATTAAGCGCAATATAATTCTAGATTCATGATCTAAAGAATTATTGAACTACAAATGTGATGCGAACTCACATGAAACGAGTATCAAACTCGTGAGGAACATATTCTGAATAAACACCAAAACCTCACCGGAAAATTCGCCAAAAAAACGCCGGAGCTCGCCAGAATTGGCGTGTGTAGCCTGGTCCGAAAATCACCAATAATGTACATAAAAATCGCGAAAATAAAAAAAATGATGAGGACAAACCAAGAAAATGTAAATCGGGAAAAAGGGGAAGAAAACAAACCTGAAGACGCTGAAACCTGGTCGCCGGAGCAGCAAAATCCGCCGGAAAATGGCCCAAAATGGATCGAAAATTTAGAACCCCAAACCCCTCAAAATTTTGTTCAAGATCACTCAAAAACCTCACAAAACTTACAACCAAGTGAAAATAATCACTTCTCTAGCCTAGATCGGAAAAAATACTCAAGTTCGATCAGAATTCAAAGCTTTGGTGCCTCAACAATGGAGTTCGAAGCTTAGGAGAGAGAGAAGTGAAAACAACGGAGAAGAAGAGAAATGAAAGGGTTTCCGAAAACCCATGTTTTTGTAGGTCATTTAATGACCTGCGCCAATCGCGCCAAGGGCGTCAGGCGCACCGTCAAAATCGCGACAAACTAACGAACTTTCAAAAATCCACAACAAAAATACAATTTTGCCTTTCGTCCAATACGTAATACCTTATACAAACTTTCAGTATACAATGTTCAAAGACATAATTGTTAGGTCTGCGGACCAGTATTAATCAGAAAGGCGGAGGACTCCGTCAGGTCTGCGGACCACCATCAACAGTAAGGCGAGGGCTTCTTACGCGGACCAGACGTGGAGCCCACATTCGGACCACCTTTACGGAGGACTCCAAATGTTCGCGGACCAAAGATTAATCAAAAACACGGACGACCGTCATATCCCCGAACTAATCGGAAAGATGGAGGCTCTTCAAATCTGCGGACCACCATCAAAAGTAAGGCGGAGGACTTTGCCATTCTTGGACCAACATCAACGATATTAGGCGCATTTTTTTATGGACCATCATGAACTTGAAAGGCGGAGGACCTCGTACAAAAGTATGCGCATACAATCATCAAGCAAAAAGGCGACATATAATCTTTGCGGACCCATGACCATCAACCGTCATGAGCCGGAGGACTAAAATAGCTCACGGACCATCATCAAAGCGGAGGAGGACTCATTCCGTCGTGCGCCGGACCATCATCAATCAGAAAGGCGGAGGACTCTGTCAGGTCTGCGGACCATCATCAACCGTAAGGCGGAGGACTCCGTCAGTGAGCCGGACTAAAATAGCTCACATCCCGGAAGGCGGAGGATAGCTCGGATCTATAAACCATCATCAATCGAGACAGCGTAACTCCAACACGAGCCGGACTAAAATAGCTCGTAACTCCGACATGAGTCGGGCCTGAATAGCTCATGACACCTTCTTTCACACACCATCTCATTTTTACATATATACAAATATGTTCCACTCATGCCTGTTCCTGAAGCTTTCTCTTATTTTGCAGGTACCGGCGTAAAACAGTGATTTTTGATTGTAGAGCATCTAGAATCATTCTCCATCCCGACACGTATACTTTGACTTTCGGTTTTACAAACCTCATTCAAAGTGGGGGCTTCTGTAGACACATAATCATGACTCCCATTTTGAGGGTCCATTGATGAAACATACCGCGGTATTAGTTGGCGCGACCCAACGAAAGAGTGATCCGAAGAACCAATCTAGAATTGTGTTTTGAAATATTATTATAAAGCCCAATTAATTATTCAAGATATATAATTGTATTTTAAGCCCATAAAATATTTTGAGCCCATTTAAAATATTTTGAACCCATTTAAAGTATTTTAAGAGCCCAATTAAATATTTATTATTTTAATAGATATTTTATTATTTTTAATAGATACTTTAAATACAAATCAGATTTTTTATTCCGTAAAATTCAATCTCCAGATTTTAAGGATAGAAAATTATCTTTAAGAAACGCGTTTAATGAAAAAAGACTGGCAAATGAGTAGGACGCAAAGGCTGCGCCAAGCGCGCCACGTGCGTCCAGCACATTGGCCAAGCTGTGTCAGGTGCGCCAATGTGTGCCTGACACGTGGAATTGTGACTCACACAGAGTCCTGCGCCTCACGCAATCCCTGTGTGAGACGCAAGATACCTTTTCTTTCTTTTCTATCTTTTTTAAGTACGCATATCCACGTGTACGAGTTTGATTGGGCTGGCCGCGTCAAGCACACCAATGTGCGCCTGACACGTAGGTCTACGCCTGGTGCAGGTTGGTGCGTGAGGCGCACATTCCTGTTTCCTATAAATACCTGTGATTTCCCGAAACACATATAATTTTTTGATTTATTATTTTACGAATACAAAAACTTCCGAGTACTTACGAAATATACTTCGAACCTCTAAACACTCAAACACTTTCAATACTTCAAATCCTTTTCAAGTTACTAATCATACTGCGTTCTTGGTTCCACGATTGCTCCGCCTGAAGGTCGTTATGCGCTTCGACCTAAATCGCATAGGTATAATTCCTGAGGACACTTGAATAATTCTATTGTTTTTATTGCCTGGAAGTTACTAACAATTTCTTGTCATGATGTAGATATTTAATTAATAATCGCGTTTATTGTACATTCTAATCCCTTTTACTCTTATTTTTGTATATAATATTCATATTGTTTTGATTGTCCTGCATGAATTTTTATCACCTACATGTTATTATTGCTAAAACAAGACCTAAAGAACTGTTCTAACTAATTCAGATAATTTGGACAACCTGTTAGGAACTTTGTAATTTGATTGCTTAATAACTTGTCGCTAAAAATTAGTCTTTTATGTGTTTTCTGAACCAACCTAGACTAAATATTTTTAGGGTGCTTAAAAATATTATATGATTATTCTTTGGCATAAAATTTATTGTGAATCGATATTTAGTAGAGGCCAGCAATGGGCAAACATGGTTCATTATGACCATATTTGTACCCTCACCGTCGAACTCAATCTATGGTTCATTTTGACCATCTATGGAGTCCGGGCAGTGAAATCTACATTGGATAAGTCCCTAATAAGATGTCCCTACAATATCCAATTAGATTTATAAGTTTTCCTCTAAAAATTTGTTGGCGACTTCAAAAACATAATTTTAATAAAACCTTAACAATGGGGTAGTCAAATACGCGCTCACACCGCGGTAGGCGAAAAGAAAATTCACGCCTACAATAACTAAATATATTAATGCTTAAAGTTTTTCATTCTTCCCTAAAAAAAAGTTTTTCATCCGCAAACATGCAAGTTACAAATAGTGGAACTAAATGAAATGGGAGGAAGTATTACTTAGTGCGCGCCTTAGTGGTTTAAGGAAGAAAGTGTTCATGGTAAGTGCAAACTAAGTGCTTGACATCAGTGGCGGGGGATTACAAAATAAAGGAACAAAAAAAAAAAAAAAAAAATTTTTATTTTAAAAAATTTACAACGCAAAGAAACATTGTCTAATGTTCGGGTTGTTTTCTTCATTCCTTTTTTTTTTTATCTAGGTTTATCACTCATCGTATCATATATTCATTATTTAATACAAATTAACACATATAAACTAACTATATGAAAATCAATCAACAAATTACCATCATACAAGTACATAAAAAAGCTAATAGAGACACTAAATCATCATATAAATTTATGAATTTATTAACAATACCTAATTTATAATTCACAAATTCACAAAACTTAACAACAAAGTGCATAAATCACAATTCACAAATTAGAACTAAGAACCCAGACTTTAATCAGTTTTTAAGGCCAAATACCTACACTAATTTCCAATTTACAATTTGGGATTGAATTACTAATCTCATAATTCTGAAATTCAAAGAGGAAAATAGACAAGAGGTGTTATACCTCTGCTCAGATGAGCAGGGACGTTCTACGCGACTTAGGGAGGACAGGCAATAGAGCTCGCCCTGGGGAGTGCGCCAGCGAGGTTGCCTGCTGTAACGCCCCGACCTCTAAACATCATGTTTAAGTTAATTAATGCATCATTAGCAGCAGAACTTAGATGGTCGGTGCGCTACTGCCGTATTTTCCGTTCGGGAAAATACAAGGCAAACATTCCTTCATGAAACTAGCCATATTATAATTATTGAAACTCAAAACCATATTACTTATATAGATATAAATAGCTAAACATTGATAATTACGTAGTTATAGTTAAACTAAGTTCATGTTCTAGTGATCATAAGTTTAGATTACACAACCAATATAGTTTTCATAAATGTAAAGTGGTTGACCATCCTCACTTCTACGCCATCCCGTCACCTTCATCAGTTCCTAAAACCAAAAGCAACATCGTGAGTCGAAGCTCAGTAACATACTACCCTAACAACGTAAATTCATTTCAATTCATTTTATTTACAAACAGGGAGAAGAGAATATGATAAAACACATTAGAAATCAATAATGAGATAATATCAAGGTGAACAATTATAAGTAGCGTCTTGAAACTTCATAAGTTCCCGTTATCTTTTCATCTTTTAGTTTGGTAGCTGGCGAGTATAGACATGCGGGACGTCTCCCACCATGTGATGATCCTCAAGGAGCCCAGCTCCCTTGTTGGATACACCGCTCGCACCAAAAATAGAGTAGTAACGTAACATGCGGTACCCCTCAAGGAGCCCAGCTCCCTTGTGGGTGTACGGCGGGTGCGAAGGTACGTGCACGACCATAAAGTAGATAAGCGTAACATTATAGTGCCAAAACCTCTTTCACTTTTATTTATCATGTTTCATTTGTTTAGCATTCATCGGCCTAAGCCATAGATCTTTCATGAATCATACTTGAGCATCAATAACTCATAAGATCATCATTTACAAAACTCATTCGAAAACAAATTAAGTATCCCACAATATCCATATAAAGAATCACATCACAAAATCCTTAACATAATTATAAACATCATTTCACAAACACATTTCGAAAGGGATTGTGGGTGTTAGCAATAGATGTTACCTCGATTCCTGCTTAATAATCTTGAAGCCGGGGGAGGCTGTAATATCCTTTCCTTTTAATCTAGCCAATAGAATTCGGCAACGAAAATATAAATATTCATTTTATTTTAACATTTAAACCTCTAGTTATTATTAGTACATTGATTATCAACAAGTGATTTTATAGCTAAAGATTACTCGTTTAATTCGTAATATAATGGAAAATTTGTCAAAAAAAACCTTTTAAAGGTTCAAATTTTTTTTTAGATCTAAGATTTTTTTTTTTTAAATAACACTGAATTGATACTTCATTCGAAAAAAACCATACTACATTCTGATTTCATACATAACTTGTAATTTGGATTGATGTGATACTCTTTATTATTTAGAGTGGAATAGTGGATTATAGTATTAAAGGTGATATGTGAACCAATCTGCCCAACATGCTTATTGTGTTGTGATTTGTAACAAACTATATACCTATGTTATGTTGGTGGATGTAGATGTCAATATTCTTATTTGTTGTGTCCATTTCTTGATCAATTTTTTGCTAGGCTGATTTTGATTGTAAGAAAGTTGTCAACTTGGAATCTGAGAATGAACAATCAGAAAATGACTTGTTCTTGAAAACTTTAGGTGGGTGGAAGAGTGGTAGGATATATGGTCTCAATTCCGCAGTTGACATGTTTATTGAGAGGCCGTACAAAGTTAAAGATGCTAAGAAAGCAAGAACTGGTCATGTTAATCAACTGGAAAGTAATGTTGAGCAACTCATTTATGAGAATATGCAACTAAAGAAAGAGCTCGCGGAAGCAAAGGAAGGTTTTAATGCAACGACTTGGAAGCTTGATCAAACAAATGAGGGGTGTAAAGGATCTACCATCAATTCCAGGTGTTTTTGAGTGGACGTTACAATATATGGTTGCAGCTTACTTTGGTTTGTCCTCATGATCAACCCCGGCAATCCTCATGGTGCTTTTTTTGTTGAAAATTCTTGATCAAATTGTGGCCTTTTAGGGTATAATTTTTTGGTAAATGATACTCAATGCCTTTTAGGTTTCCTCTGCTAAGTCTGAAATATGCTCTGATTTTTACTTATTTTATGAGCAGTCATGCTTTCATGATGAATCAGAGTATATGCATATAGCATATTGACATGACATACATTTAAACAATGGCTAGCAATGAAGTTTATCTTTGCAAAATATTGATGAAGTACTTTTAGGTGTTGTTCCAACTCCAACTTTTAGTGACAATATTCCATTCATCTAACATCAGCAGCAGGAGATAAATGAGATATAACTATATAGAATAGTGACCAAGTGCAAGAAATTCCGTTGCTAATGTTCGCGAGGTGACTTTTGTTTAGACGCTAGAACAGTGACCAAGAGCAAGAAATTTCTTTGCTAATGCTCATGATGTAATTTTGTTTAGACGCTACATGGACAGTGGTTTTTTCAGGTTTTGATCACTAAAAGTATTTAGCAACCAACCATTTCGTAGCTAACTTCACCTATTTTCATAAGAAGATTTGAACACGTTTTCCATCCATTAAAGGCAACATTCTTGAATGCTCTGAGTATATCTTTCGTATTACATAGGAGTGTATCCCCAAAGGTAGGTTGTTTGGGAGTTGTGTGCCCAGCCCCCGTTTCTAAACTCTTCCTTCATGTATTGGTTGAGACTTAATTTGACTAGTGATACAGAGGGATTGGGTGGATGGACCTTTTCCCTTATGTTTGCCACGAGGTATGGAAAGACATGATAGAGTGCTGCTTGCGTGACAAAAGACCAACGTGGTGATTGACCGGGCTGTAGCGCTGGCTGCTATGCGGGCCCAGGCCTACGGTTGGGCCCAATATTCCCTAGGCCCGATTTTTATGAGGAGGTCCATCAAACCCCCGGGCACGGGGCACAATGGGTCCCACAGGATGGTTACCCTAATCTCAGGATGCCTAGGGATCCCAGTTGGGGGCAGAAAAGGCTTATTGCCTGAAAAGGCAACATAGCCAATAGTCTCCCTGAGGCCCATCTTATCAATGTTCCCTTTATGGGAATCCGCAACACTATAAATACCCAATATCTCATCAATGAACAGGTAATAAATTCCAGACCAACTACTCAATACTTACAGTTAAGCATCATAACTGACTTGAGCGTCGGAGGGGCGATCCCGGAAACACCCCCGAGGTAGTCTAACCGTCATTCTTGCAAGTCTCCGTGGTACCTCTCGAGCACTCGGCTATCCTCAGCGGTCATCGACCCCTCGTCTTAACTAATTCCCCCATCTTACAAGTTTTCACCCGAAATAGTTGGCGCCGTCTGTGGGGAAAGCCAAACAAAAAGCCATGGCCAATGCTCGAAGATCCCGTCGAGCCTAGCAACCTCCAAGCTCACCACCTCGAGGAGGGAACCCCCCTCCCGAGGTAGTTGATGAAACAGCGGGTGACCCTCGTAGGGCTCCCGTACTCTCGGAGAGACATCAACATATCCTCGAAGAAATAGTGCCTCGAGAGGCAACCAACGCCGCAAATCGGGGACAACCTCGAGAGAGGGCAACCCTTCGTCGAGTTGAACCCCCTCGACTGGAGCAGCCCAGCCCAAATCATGTCACCCAGCAGGACTTGCAGCAATTGGTGGAGCGCCTCAGTGACAATCTCGAACGGAGTCTTAGGGCTGTCGTTTACAGCCTCCAAAACAGAGGAAAGAGAACATCCAACAGACCTCCAGTCCCACGGCTCGCTATGGGGCACAACGGGCGCAATCCTCCTCTCGATGACCCAGCTCCACAAGCCTCGACTCGGGCCCCCCATAATCCTACTCGAGCCCCTCGAGCTACGACCCGAGACCCCCTAGTCGGAGGGATGCCCGACGCATTATCAACGAGCGATCCCTCAAAAACGGTAATCGAGATGCTCGCGAAATTCTCGATGAGCGCCAGGCTCGCTCGAGACAAGAGAGAGAGACACCCAGAACCTTAGCCAGAGGCGGGAAGGGTCTCGAAAGCGCGAAAGAGGACCCTCGGAGCACGACAAAGAGGAGGCTAGCAGAACGAACGGAGAATCTAACGCCCACTTGGGAACCTTGGCTTCATCACGCCCTTCTGCGAAGAAATTATGCGAACTCCCAACCCTCGAAAGGTGAAGGTGCCACCTATCGAGCATTACGGGGGAACAACAGGCCCCGTCGATCACCTCGCAGCCTTTAAAGCACAAATGATTGTGCAGACAGGGAGCGAGGTAGCTTGGTGTAAGTTCTTCCCCACCATGCTGAAGGGGTTCGCACTCACTTGGTTCACAGAACTACCCCCGGGCAGTATTTCGAACTTCGCCTCCCTCGAGACCGCCTTCAAGCAAAACTTTATTGCAGGAAGAAGTCATCGAAAGACCAGCATTCACTTAATGTCGATAAGGCAACGCAGAGAAGAAGATCTGGCAGATTATATCAAGAGGTTTAATAAGGAGTCCCTGAAAGTCTCCGATCTACAAGATAGCGTGGCGTTCACAGCACTGATGTTAGGCCTCTACCCATCAAGCCGATTCAAGCTGAAGCTCGCAGAAAGCGAGGCCTCCACTTTCTCTGAGGTAATGAACCTCGCCCAAAAATTCATACAAGCATCCGACATCTGTAAGACGCACGACGAACCCAACTCCAACAAAAGAAAGAACGACTATGGGGCTCGAGGTGACCCTCTTCGAGAAGCTTCTCGAAGGGAGAAAGAGAAGAAGCCCCGAGTTGATGACAACGGCTATGACCCTCGGTACAACCTCAATCGAAGAGAGACATCCCTCGATATCAAGGAAAAGTACACCTTGCCGAAACCAACACCCATCAGAACCTCCATCAGTTGAAGAGACAAGAAGCTTTGGTGTGAGTACCACCACGACTGCGGACACACCACTCGCGACTGTAGAGAACTCAAAAGAGCATTGGACAAATTGGCAGACGAAGGAAAGATGAATCGGTATTTGAAGAATCCCACAGAAAAGAAAAAGGAGCCTCGAAAAGATAAGGAGTCGAGGAGTGAGGAAACAGCGGGATTTGTCAGTGTCATAGCCGGAGGGTACGCTTCGAGTGGCTTAACCACCGCTCTCGAAAGAAACACCTCTACACCTTAAAACATGGGACGGCGGACATGAACAAGACAGCAGCCTGCCCCACCATGACCTTCAAAGACAGCCATCAACCTATTCAAACCCCACACGACGACCCCCTGGTCGTCGAAATGAAGATTGCCAACCTGAGGGTAGGTCGAGTGCTTATTGACAGCGGAAGTTCAGCAGATATCATAACCATGGATTGCTTAGCAAAGCTAAAATACCAGAAGAATGACCTCCAACCCATCAGCCAGCCGCTGGTAGGATTTGGGGGGCAATCCGTCCACCCTCTAGGGTCGGTCGAGCTTCCTAAGAGAATGGGAGAGAAGAGTCGGGGGAGGAGTGTCCTCATCGACTTCCTTGTAGTCGACGTTGACCTCCCCTACAACGAAGAAGTGAAAAAGCTGCTAGCAGCAGGTTTTATCAAAGAATGCCAGTACACCGAGTAGTTGGCTTACGTGGTGTTGGTCCGCAAATCTACTGGAACGTGGAGGATGTGTGTCGACTTTACGGACCTGAACAAGGCCTGTCCAAAAGACGACTTCCCCCTCCCCAAAATCGATAAGCTTGTCGATTCAACTGCCGGACATGACCTCTTCAGCTTTATGGACGCCAACGCGGGATACCATCAAATCCCCATGGCAGAAGAAGATCAAGTTCATACAGCGTTCACCACAAATTCAGGGGTGTATTGTTACAGAGTAATGCCATTCGGCCTCAAAAACGCTGGTGCCACCTATCAGCGCTTCATCAACAAGATGTTCGAAAACCAGATAGGAAGAAATGTCGAGGTCTACGTCGACGACATGATCGTTAAGAGCCAGCAAGAAAGTGAACACGTATCTGACCTGAAAGAAACTTTGTCCACCCTATGCGCCCACAACATGAAGCTGAATCTGAAGAAGTGTGTCTTCGGCGTGAAAGGGGGAAAGTGCCTCGGGTTCCCAGTCGATGAGAGAGGCATCGAGGCTAACCCAGATAAGGTTCAGGCCATCATTGAGATGAAAAGCCCTCGAACCGTCAAAGAAGTCCAACGCCTAACCGGCTGTATGGCGGCACTAGGACATTTCCTATCGAGGTCAGCAGACAAAAGCTTATACTTCTTTAGAACACTGAAGCAGCCGACCTTCGACTGGGACCAGCCAGCAGATAAGGTCCTATTCGTGTACTTAGCTGTGTCGGATGATGCACTTAGCGCTGTCCTCGTTGTTGAAAGAGAGAAGAATCAACATCACGTCTATTTTGTTAGTCACGCCTTTCGAAGCGCAGAAGCGAAGTACCCCCCGATCGAAAAAATGATATTTGCATTGGTAGTCGCCACCAGCAAACTCAAACCGTACTTTCAAGCTTACCCCATCAAGGTGTTAACCAGTCAGCCCCTCCGTAAGGTGATCGAGGGCAAGAACAAATCCAGCAGGGTAACGGATTGATCTAATCAGCTGTCGGATTTCGGCATAGAATTCGAGCCCCGTCGAGCTATCAAAGCTCAAGCACTGGCTGACTTCATCGCCGAATGTACCTCGAGGCCCGACCCTATCGTGGAAGGCCCCTCGGAGTTATTGGTCGACGAGTCATCATCGAAACCAGGTTGTGGGGCCGGATTGTTAATCCTCGATCCTTAAAGGAACAGAACGGAGTATGCAGTGAAATTCGCCTTCACTGCCTCGAACAATGAAGCTGAGTATGAAGCCCTCCTACTTGGGCTACAACTCTGCAAAGCGGCGGGCACTCAAAGCTTCAAGGCCCACTCAGATTCCCAACTCATCGTGGGACAAGTTACTGGGCAATTCGAAGCCAAGGAAGACAGTATGAAGATGTACCTCACAAAAATCAAGGAGGAAGTAAGCGATCTAGCCACCTTTGCCATCACCCACATCCCACGATCGGAAAATCAACAGTCAGATGCACTGTCAAGATTGGCCAGCTCCGCCGAAGATCTGTCACCCCGCCATATAATGGGAGGTACTCAATGCCCCCAGCATCAATAGAGGGGTAGCTACCCTCGACAGGAGCCCCACATGGATGGACAAGTTAATATCCTTTGCAAGCTCGATGGTTCGTGTTCCACGAAGGACAATTATATAAGAAGTCCTTCACCCATCCGCTCCTTCGATGCTTAACCCCACAGGAAGGGGACTATGTACTTCGAGAAATACACCAGGGAGCTTGTGGGAGCCATCAGGGTGCAAGGACCATCGCCGCTAAAGCCCTTCGAGCTGGCTATTACTAGCCAACATTGAAAGAAGATGCCTTGAACTTAGTTCAGAAGTGCAAAGAGTGCCAGATGCATGCCCACTTACCCCATCAAGCGGCCAGTCCCTTAACTACTATCCAGGCCACAACTGCCTTTCGACATGTGGGGAATGGACCTGTAAGGACCTTTTCCCCCTGCTTCAGGCCAACGGAGAATCCTGTTAGTCGATGTCGACTACTTCACGAAGTGGGTTGAGGCCCAGCCACTAGCCTCCATCACCGACAAGCAAGTTCAACAGTTCATCTGGCGTAATCTGATCATTCGATTCGGCGTCCCTCGAGTTCTCATATCAGACAATGGGCGACAATTCAACAGCGGGCCGACGAAAGATTACTGCTCTCGATTTGGCATCGAAACTAGATTCTCCGCTGTCAGTCGACCCCAGACCAACGGACAAGCCGAAGCTGCCAACAAAGTAGTCCTAAAGGGATTGAAGACAATGTTAGAAGGGGCTAAAGGCTCATGGATCGATGACCTGCCTGGAATATTGTGGTCAACAAGGATAACAGTTCGAGAAGCCACAAGACAAACATCATTCAACTTGGTGTATGGGAGCGAAGCTGTGGTGCCCCTCGAAGTCGGTATCCCTTCACCACGGATCACCTTCTACGACCACGACAGCAACGAAGCAGAGAAGCGCGTAAATCTCGACCTACTCCCTGGAACTCGAGGCAACGCGCTCCTCAAGGCCATCTCCTACAAACTTAAGATCACCAGGGCTCTTCAATCGACGAATCAAACATCGACCTTTGCGAGTCAACGATTGGGTCCTACGGAAGTTCGAAGCCACAGGCAGGGAACCTCACCTTGGCAAATTACAGCCTAACTGGGAGGGGCCTTACAAGATCACTAAGGTCGTTCGACCAGGCACGTACCGCCTCGAAGACCAGGAAGGCTGCCCCCTGCCCCGACCTTGGAATGCGGACAATCTCATAAAGTTTAATGTCTAAGACCGGGTCCGGCCTTCGAAGCTATACATTTAAAAGTTTCAACCCTCGAAATTAGGGGCATCTATTATGTACACCCATCCTTAGCAAAATGATAAGCCATCTTTTGTAAAGCTGTCTCAGCAAATTTTGCAAGCACAATATATCGAAATATGCGCTTTAAAGTATACACCTATTGAGTTGTAATACACCTATCGAGTTATACCAAGCATAGACAAGAAAATTTCGAAGGCATAAACTTGTTAAAATAGAAATACATCGATGAGAGAAAAAGCAAATTTAATTAATCAAGGGAAGTACAGGCCATCGAGATGGCAAGCTTACAAACATGATGAACATCTAGAAACTAGAATTAAACTATAAGGGTCTAACATTAACCCTTGTAGGAGCCAGAAGGAAGAAAGAAGAAGATTAGGGAGGCGGTATCATGGGTGCGAGGACATCAGCCCTCGAGGTTCGCAGCAGCAGGAGCTTGGTCCTTGACCTGAGCGACCTCCGCGTCACCCTCTCCTCGAGGAGCCTCAACCTCCACTTGGGAGAGAGCGACGACTCCCTCCTCCACCTCTTGCTAAGAGAGGCCAGGAGACAACTTCTCAAGGACAGCTCGAACATCCTTGAGAGCCTCAGAGCGACCAACCTCCGAAGCTTGAAGGGAAGCGTCCTCGAGGAAGATCCTTCCTGCCTTGGAGATCTTCCAGTTCTCGATGATCAGCTCCCGGCAAACGGTAGCCTCCTTGATGGCCTCAGTGGCCTTCTTGTCGGCCTTCTCCGCCTTGGCCAAGGCCTCATTCCTGTCCTTCGAAGCCTGACGCTGCCTCCTATTGGCCGAGTCCCTCTGCTCAGTGAGGTCCTCGATGGTATGCTGAGCCTCGGCCATCTTCTCCTAGAAGGACAATTGGTCCTTTTTAATGGCTCCTCAGCCTCGGAAAGCTTCAACTCAGCAATCCGGATCTGGTTGTTAAGGGAACTCCTCTCGTCGAAGGACATCTGGTCCTTGACTTCAGCAGGGGCAGAACCCCGAGGACGGCGAGCCAGAGCGGACACCCTGATCAAGAGCTGCGAGAAACACATGCGAGTAAGCAACAAAAACCATCTGGGAAAAAGAGATTAGAGAAATAGACATACCTTGACAAGGGTGGCCTTAAAGGCCTCAAGCTCCGGGCCATCGATGGCCAAACACGCCGCATCATCGACAGCCGTCATCAGATAAGGGGAGGCCCTCTCAAACCTCCCTACTAGATCTGCCCTCGAGAGGGCAGAAAATGGAACAGGAGCCGTCGAAGAGGATGATCCCTCGACCTTCAGCTTCTTCGCTGGGGCCTGCTGCACCCCAAACGAAGTGACGGGAAAAGTAAGGGGAAAAGAAAGCTTCCCCTCGAATTTGGCCTCGAGGGTCTCCTGCTTCACCACAGGAGCCCAGGGAGGAAGGGCCTTAGCGGCCGAAGCCACAGTCGCATCCTCAGTCGAGGTCACTCCCTCGATCTTAATCGCCTTCGAGGTATCAGGAAACCTCGAGGAAGCAGTGGCGGAGTTCGAGCCGGCCTTCGCCAGCTGGCGGCGCTTGGCCGCTCGAAGAGCCTCGGGGGTGATCAACGGCTGAGACATCGCCATAGAGACAAAAAGGATGGTCGAGATTGAAAGACTGAAGAGAGAAGATGCAAATGGTGTAATGACGACGTTGAAACACCTCATACTTATAAGAAAAACAAATCACGAATTTCAAGGCTATCATAACTACCCTTATGGGCCTTACCAGAACAGGAGCCCATCACCCTAAAGGCCTGCCACGTATCTGATACAGGGCCCAAAGCCCCCAGGGCACGCAAGGCATGAGGGAGACAGTCTTACCCTCAGCATCAAAAACATCATCCAAGGCCACAATATACTAAAAAGAGGCACTGCCCCCTCGATGCCTAGCCCCAACGAAGGGCTTTACTCTTAGGGACACCTAAAAAGTACTCGGGCAAACCTCTCGAATGGCCTACAACTCGAAAGTAAGAACTAGTTCGAGAAGTAACCCTTCGCTGGCACCACTTGAGATAAGATCATATCGAGAACAGTTTAGTTCAAACAAGCACATCAACCGAAAAATAGACTTCGAAGGACAACACGAGACGAAGGGCAAAAGATTCTTTCATTTCAATCAAAAGATACATCTTAAAAGAACTACATCCAAGCTAGATACAAATGGCAAAAACATAAATACAAGAACTACTCAACATCGCTAGAGGAGATATTTGACAAACTGCTCGAGGAGACGAGAGAGGTCGAACTGGAGGTGTCATCAAGCTCATCCTCGCCACCCTCATACTCTCTTTCCGAGGCATCTTCGTTCTCAGCACGAACTCCGACCTCCCCTGAATCAGGGCCATCGACACCTTCTACAGGAGCCTCGAGAGCCAGGGAGGAGTCAACATCGAGCTCAGCCGCCACGATGGCATTATAATCCTCCTCGAATAGGGCCCAGTTGGTCGAAGGAGAGACCTTAGCCAAAGCCTCCCGCAGCTTAGCAAGAGTAACCTTTGTCGCGACCTCGGCCCCCTCGAGCCCCATGTCCGCGGTAAAGTCCTTGCCGGCCTGAGATCTCTGCCAGTCGAGGATGATCTGTTCCCTAGCGTTCTAAGATTCGCCCTTCGAGGAGTCATACTGCCTCTTGATCGAATCTCGCTGACTCTGGGCATCCTGGATCTTCTTCCTCCACCCCTCCTCTCGAACAGTGAAGTTGTTCTCCTTCTCTTCCAGGTCTTTTTGGGCGGCCTCAAGCTCGAGCTTATAATTCAAAGCGAGCTCCCTCTGCTCAGCGAGATCCTCCCGGAGTTGACGAAAGCCGATAGTGTGTCGATGGCTCATAACAGCTATTCGAACCGGGCACTGGAAACAAGCAAAACAATGAGGAAACAAACAAAGCAATGGAAGTAACATACAAAGCAATGGAAGGAAACAGGAACATACATCGATCCAAGAAGCATGCAGCCCCTCGACCTCTTCTTCTTCACTCAAGGCCCGGCAGACATCGATATCTGCCTTGGTCAGAATACGCTTGACAGCCAAGTCAAAACGCCTGGTCTTCTCGATCCCGGACAACTCAGTGAAGGGCTTCGAAGCTTGCTCCGCGTCACCCGTCCGTTCCCTCTTTCGTCCAGGGGCCTCCTCCCCGTGATGGGGAGGCTCCCCTTACGCCTCCGCAGCCCTCGAGGAAGCCGCAGTTGATCGAGAGGGCGGTTCGAGGGTCGCTGCCCTCCCCCTATCCTTCACCACCTGGGGCGCCACGATAGCCGCCGCGGAAGGAGGGCGGTTATGAGGCCTCTTCACAGGGTCCTATTAGAAAATGAAAAAAAAACAAAGTTAGAGCAAAACGAAAAACAAGAACCAGATGGTCAGATCGAGGGGCGTAAGTTACCTTGGGAGGGCGAGGAACTCGAGTCTCCCCCCTCGACACTTTCTGCCGGATCTGCTTCTGCACCCTCTGGTTAGCCGTTAGTCGCTTCTGCATGATGTCATTGAGCTCTCGGCGGGCAATAACTGCACAATTAAACAAACAAAGGGTTAAAACAAAATACATCGCCAATCGAGGCAAGTAGACACCTAGCAGTGGAGGCCCTACCCTTTGGATAAGCCAGGCTCAGTCCCATCGAAGAGAGGAAATGCTCATCGCTTAGATCCTCTGCATTGGGGTTCCAATGGGTGGGGACTTGCTTTCGGTCACCATGGACAATCGAAGTGATGGTCTAGCAGTAAATGGCAACCCTGGCCTCGTCCTCCGACACTCTGGGCACCGACCTGTTTAGAGCCATGTTTGGGCCCTCGAGGCTAGTAACAACTGGAAAGTCCCACTGCTCGGCCCGGTACATATACACGAACTCCGTGCGGAAATTATGTTGGTTCGAAGGCATAGTCCCCACAATCTTGTAAGGGAAGCGTGCCTGGAAGGTATACCAACCCTCACCGTTCGATGTCGCAGACATCACGACTAACTTCATCAGGTTCCTCCAGAGGGTCAGGGAGGGCTCGACCTCCATCATATCGCATATAACGAGGAACCCGACCATCGAACCCACACTGTTGGGCATCAGCTGACAAAGGGCCAGATTGTAGGAACTTAACACCTCGACAATGAAGGGATGGATGGGGAACCTTAACCCCAACTCGAGATAGGCCTTATACAGAGCCACGCAGCCCGTCGGAGGGGTACATAAAGTCTCGTCGGGCTTCGGGATGCACAACGCGTAAGGATGTCGAATCCAATACGACGTCTCGAGGAAGCACAGGTTATCCAACAAGAACTGCATGAAAGACCCTCGAACAAAGAAGTGCACGATACCCTTGCCCTGAGTCCGTGTCTCCCCCTCTTCACCGCTGGTACATGGTTCATGAGAAAAATCTTCGAATCTGCCCTCCATCACTCGAACAACCTGGCCATCGAGAAGATGGTCTAAGTAACTCCTAATTGCCCGAGGACGAGCAACGGTCACCTCGTATGGGGATTATTTATCTCCTCTCTCCCATCGGACATTATTGAAGCCCCGTCGCTCGAACAAGGTAAAGCGTCGAGGACCCTTGAGGGATCTAGACAGTCGAATGCTACGGACACCACGGGGACCCCATTTATTAACACTCCATCGAACAAGGGCTAGAGTAGTGTCGGAGGGGTATCCGAGCCAGACAAAGAACCCCCCGTTATTTATCAAGAGGGGATCCTGTCCGAAAGGGTCTATTTATTAATAAAAAGAAAGGGAAGGAAGTACGTCGTACCTTATACAAAACGCCCTCGAGATCCTGCACTTTGATGAAAGACGCCGGTCGATTTGTACGCCCTCGAGGAGAAAATCTTTGAATTTGACTGGTTTCATTTTTGGGTTCTTTTAATTTCTTCTTATGGTAGATGTGTTGCGGCCTGCTGTGGATCTGAAGAACTTAAGTGCAAGAGAAAACCCCATCAACATATACTAGGTTATCTTCCATTTTTTTGGTTTAGTTTTGATCACAATTAACTTTGTTTTCTAGGTTGGTTGTTGATTCAAGAACTGGTATACTTCATATTTTTCGTTCTTTTACTTTTTCGAATACTTTTTCTAATCATGTCTTATTTCTGAACAAAATATAGTTATTTTATCTATCTAATATCTATTTTACCAAACAGATTAAATTAAATAACATGAATTTCAAAGTTTTATTTTGTATGAGATTTTGTAAAAAATGAAAAGAGTTATTCGGATGAACACCTAATTTCGGAGTTACGAGTGATAAACTGATAATTAGGAAAATATATTCGGTTCAATTTGGATGCTTAAAGAGTAGCTCACATTTTATTAAGCATTGAGAAAATTAAGAAACTGATTCAACCGATGCAGAATAATTGCGAAATTCGAAAATAAAATTACTGCAAGACAACAAAAGAAAGCATTACAGAAAATACAATTTACAATCACCAATTTGAAAACTAGGAATCTGAAGTATACCAGTTGTTAACAAAATTCTGCATGTTTTTAAATGTGTGCATGTTTCTCACAACTATTTGATTACCAATACAATATGGGCCTTCTCCCGATTGAAAAGGAGTGGAGTTCTAAGTTCTATGATCTCCAAGAAGCATTGGCGAGAGCGAAGGATGCCCTTAAACGAGAGCACAGCTCATCCGATGGCAATATCGATCTTGGGAAGAGAAAAGAAAATTTAAGGAAGGGTTTGGGTGTTGAGAAGATGTACGAGAGAATGGCAAGAGAAGTTGCCTTGTGTTGTGTTAAAAGCCGAGTAAATTATGTATTCGAAGCTAATTCCGAGGTAATTAGTGTGTATGATTTCGGGTTTTTGTGGGTTTAAGCAATTTTTTGTACTTTTTATCTTTATTAGATGTGTTTTGACCTTATTGGGTGTGCATTGTTTCATTGATTAGGCCGAGTATATAGATCCCGAGACACTTTGGGAACGCCTTAATGATGTTGTTGATGCTATAATTAGAAGAGATGAAAGTGCTTGTAAGTGGTCGATTTCTTCACCTTGTATTGAAGGTAGCTATTTTTTTTCTTGTTTTGGTGAATAATTGCTTGCTTATTTGGATCGCATATTTAATAAAGTTTGGGTCTTTGAGCTTTCATCCTCGTTGTTTGATTGTGCATTGTCACTGTGATGGGGTTCAATGCATTGTAGTGGGTAGTGGACATTTTGGAAATTTTGAAGTGGTTGTTTGGTGAACATTTCATTAAACTGTATCATGCTAAAATTGTATCTACTTCATATAATTTTCATTTTTTACATATCGAATCTAAAAATGCTCTACATTTCTTTGTCCTTCAATTTTTCCTTCATCTTAGAATATAATTTGAAATGTGGAGAAGAAGACCAAGGAAAATGGTGATTCTCAAGGTGCTAACGTAAACCCTAACCCTTTTTACAATCTTTTTGAGTGAATTTGAAACTTTGCTATGTAATTCTAATGTCTGAGCTTATTTTTTTGGTTTCGCTCTTGTGTTTTGTAGGGCAAAGTCGTTTCTTAGTTATTTGTAGTCATTTTCTACTGGAATTGGGTATTGTATATGTTGTTCTTTTGATTCATAGTAAGTTTGAAGTAAATTCTATTGTTTGTGAGGTGTATTTAATTTGTATTATATGGTTTATTGTTTTTCATGGTGCAAAGTGAAAAGTTCGAAATGGTTGGTCAAAGTTGGCAAGTTTTAGATGGTGCATATGGGAAGGGAATTGTGTGTGCAAGGTGGGGCTGTAGAGGTGGGTTGTGTGTGCAGGGGGGATGTGAAGGGGGTTGGGAAGGGGTGGCGGTGGGTGGGAAGGGGGGTATATGTGGTGGTGTGCGGGTGGGCTGTAAAAGGGAGGTTGTGTGTGCGGGGAGCGGGCGGGGAGATGTGAAGGGGTGGCGGGGGCTAGGAAGGGTGGATATATGTGGTGTGTGTGCGGGTGGGTGATTGGTTAGTACCGAAGCTCAATGATTGATCGGTCTTACTTGGCTCAAAGTATGTGCAAAAAAAATTTAAGCTTTAATCATATATATGGAATGACTTGTATGGAAAATAAAGGTGCGCTATTATTGTTCATATTAGTGGTTCTTACTTCTTAATGCTTCCTACGTGGTATCGTGTTTTAATATACTTTGATTGTCAATATTCATTTTGTAGAGATGAAGCTTTGAAAATACATTTCCACTTGTGCATGTAATTAGTAGAATCCTCGTTAGTAGTTGATTATGATATGATTAACTTCTGCTGAGCTATGTTAGTTGTATTATAGGTCTATGTTGCTGTCCCCAGTTACCAATGATTCATCTGTGAAAGGATCTGTGTTTAAGGTACTTAATTAGCTAATGTGAATATAATTAGCCAAATTCCCCCCCCCTTCCTTCCCTTATTACATAATAAGTAATGTTTTTCCCTATTCATTTTCAATAACTTGTTTTTACTATTCTTGCAGGGAAAGTAGATGATGTTACCAAAGTTCACACTTCTCTTTAGTGCCACGTTGCTTGATTGGGTTGAGGAGGTAAGAATCTTCCTTAGTTTATTCATTTCTTCTATGATATTGAACGATTTGCGTTTGTGACGGAAATTTAGAATAGGAAGGGTTTAGGTGTTGAGAAGTAGTTTGTTCGTGAAGTATTGGCAGAGAATAAGGATGCCCTTGAACGAGAGCAGTCAGCTCAGTACTTCTCTTGTTTCCAATAGTTGCTATATTTTCTTTTGCTGCTCTTTTATGGAGATGATTATTGAAATGTCCGTTAGAGTTTAAACTGACATTTATGAGTTTCCAATTGGAGCTTTACTTACGAAACCTAAATTGTATTTTGCTAGGTTCGTATTTTTTTTCCTTTGCATACCTTCCTGTATTTTCCTGTATTCCAATTTGTATCAATTCATTGCTCACTATGTTATTGGTTGCTCCATATCTGTCTCTTTTTCTTCAACTGAGCACAGGAAACTACCTTGTCTCTTTCTTCTTTGATAGTGTGGCTCCACCTAAGCAAGTTTGGAAGAGGATGTTAAACAGCCATGCTAACATTCTGAAAGAGTTTATTCTCACATTTATGGAGGTAATTAAGATGGTAATTACTTATTAATTGGTCCTTTTTTTTCTTCCCTTTTTCTTCCTCTTGCCCTAAGTGTAACAACTCGCAAGTCATACTGGTTCTTTTCTCTCTTGTCTTTTTCTATTGCTCTGTTTCCTTCTCCATTGTAGGTTCGTCTCGGTATTTGTTTGTGGTCGTATGTTAGGGAAGCGGCATTCCATGGAAGGGTAAATTTGGGATGACCTTCAGTGTGTCAGTCTTGATTGACTAAATTGCCTTTTTAACTGTTTCTGATCTTTTATGCAAAAAAACTCATATTGACCCTTTTAATAGAGAAAGCGCCAAACCTTCAGCATCTCAAGGAGTACCGCTGGGAGGAATGGAGTAATAATATTGCTTTCTTCTTGAAAAAATGTGTCTCGTGATTGGCTTTTGGCCTTTTGGTTTCTCTCATCTAAAGTCAACATTTTGCTCAACTGTGTCGCAGAAGTGGCAGCATATCTTGAGGTGTCAGGGGAGAGTTTAGGCAATGGCAAATTATTCCTGGTCTATGTGAGGCTTCCGCTGGCATGGCCAATCAATTTTCAGTAAAGCTCTAACCTATAACATGTACTTTTGTTCATTTCTTCTTTCATGCGCTAATATTGGAGGCTGAGGGCTACATTCTGCATTGGCGATAGTTTTCTCTTGTAGAGGGTGATCCTAAAAGTCGTTCAGTTCTTGCGTCTATACCGAAATAGTAATATTCTTCATTTCTCACGTCAGGAGAATGGGAATTAAAATTTATATTACTTTTGGTGGTTCATCAAAAAAGCGTTACGTGAATGGGTATGATTTTCTCCAATCTTGAAGACAATTTTATGTTTTTGTTCTTGTTAAATCTTGTATAATATAATCTTTTTACTATAATTAATTACACCATTAGCAAAAAACTCTAAAGGGTGAAGGACCCTAAGATGATCATTTGATCATAGTAATGATTTTGTAGTCTGATAATTATCTAGAACTTTAGAGGGTGAAGGACCCTAATAGTTAGCAAGACTTCCATCAGAAAATATGAATTAATAAATCAACTTGCATATATACTAGCCAGATGCTTATATTTTTGGTCAAAACTTCATTGGTACTTTGAAGTGGCATTGATATTTGTATTATTTAACCTTATTTAGTACTTGATATTTTAGTGTCATCAGTTCCGCATATCATTGTCGTGTGATTTATATTTTATTTTAGAAGCTAAGGTGATCCTTTGTTTGGATCGGAGGGAGTACAATTAGAGTAATGGTTACTTTTTAAGATACAAATGACAAGCTTAATATAATGGTAAAAAGTCTAACTCTGAACCAGTTTATGCTACTCTTGTCTGTATTTTGGGTGTGTCCTGGCATGTTGATGTTTGTGTCTGCCAAAATTACAGCGCATCAAATTATCCCCTATTCACAAATCGAAAAATCTGAATTATAACTTCAATATTGTTTTGTATTATAGGTACTTGATGATATGGTTTTTGGTGGTCTAATTTGACCACTATGCCTCTGGTTTTGGAACCGTCGAGTTCGACCACCCAATACCTCCATTTTCCTTTCTTTCTAATAAGAAAGACAAAGAGGAAAACGGAAAAGAAAGAGAACATGACCGTTCTCCGGGTAATCTTTATTTTTATCTTCTTGCCTTTATTTCTTTGCTTCATTTGGATGTTGTATCTTTAATCTTTTGCGGTCCCTTTTATATATATATATATATATATATGTATATGTATATATATATTGGTAACATTGTTACAATTAGTTGAAAAAAAAAAGAAGCAGATTTGTATGCCCAAATTAGTTTTCCACCATACATACCTATTTATAACAATCAAATAGATTTTATTGCTATCATGTTTATGCTTAAAAAAATATATTGTTAGGGTCCAATAACTCAGTGCTAAGTCCTAATACAAATCAGCAGCCTTTTGCTCTTCTCTTTTCTCTATTTACCTTCCTTTTTTGATACTTCACTATGCAAATACTAATGCTTACAAAGATTGCTTGGTCATAATAGTAATAGATATTTAGCCTTATTTACTCGGATGTTTGTAGAAAGACATGTTATCAACACAAATTTTAAATATTTATAAATATTGATAAAGCTGTCTATGAATCTCATAAAGCTATACAATTACATTGCAGGGAACTGTGGATTTTAAAACCATTAATAATGACTTAGCGCTAAACATATCATGATACAAGTAGGCCCAGTAACTTCATTCTCAAGGAGCCAAGTTCTAAGCTGGATTGTAAATTCCATTTGGTAGGATTAACCGGCTTGTGGTCACTTCTTGTGTCAGTCAACGAAGTGCTGATAGAAACACCAGTCTGCTCAACAAAAAATGTTGTGCATTTTCTTTAGACTTTATGCTTGTACTTGTATTTATATACCTTACCTATCAAAGGGGTGAACAAGTAGTCTTCTCTCTCCTTATACAATCAATAGAAACTAAATGCCCGAATTTGAAGAATGAAAATTGGCATAAATGCACATTGAAATTCTCCTCCACAACAATTTATTAAACATGTGGGTCAAACAAAAGATTATACAAGCACTTAATTGTAACCAATATGACATTTTGGGATAATGTGTGCTTCTTCCTATATAAATCATGTTCTTGAGTGTTGAAATTGAAATGTTCAAACATAAAAAAAAATTAGCTTTGTCAAAGCATTTTTGCACAATATGTGTACTTACGTAGAGTTTGTTTGGCATGTCTCATTTGAAAATGCTATTTTGTTAAAATTTGGTATTATATATAAAAGGATTACGTTTTTTCTAAATATAAAAAAGTTTTCACCTTGATGGTCTAAAGAAGATTTGCTAGCAAAAAAGAGGAATAATATGGGGGAATATGGCTATATGAAGTGAAAATTGTGAGGGGCAAATGAAATTTTCTTGGTTGAAACTAAAAGTAGCAATATATATTGCTAGATGAAAAAGGGAGGTTACCCGAAAGAAACAAATGTGCTTCTCGTGACATATTCGATATTTTTTTATAAAAACAAGAAATAATTGTAGGCCAGATGCCAATCAAGCTATTCCTAGTCATGCGCGCGCGTAGCGCGCGGGCAAACCACTAGTCCGCGAAAACATTGGGTGGGGGTGTTATTAGGAACAGTGGGGGAGAATGGGTAATGGGCTTTAGCTATAAGACTTATGCGGTATGCCTGTGATTCGTTCATGTCGGAATTGAAGGCAATTGAATTAGGCCTCCAAATTGCAAAAATCTACAACATCCATAAGGCTATAATTTATTCGAATTGTCTTCAAGTGATTAACCTCCTATGTGAACATGATGGTTTTCCTCATAGCTATATGAGTGTTTTATGTGAATGCAAAAAACTATGGAGGGATCTCCCAAACGTGAAGATTAAACATTGGAAGAGGCAACACAATAAAATTGCAGATAGCATGGCTAAAAACTATCGCACTAGTTTAGACGATGCAAATGTAACTAGGATCTTCCCCTACCCCTCTAGTTACTGTATGGATTTGTATCTCGCGGAATGTAAGGACTGTTGATTGACGTTGGTTACTTGTGTTCACCAAAAAAAAAGTTAGGTTGTTAAGAGTCCATGTGTATTGGGCGGGCAAATTTTCGGCTTAGATCAGTGAAAATATTCTATGATTCAATCTAACAATTTTGTGGCATTTATGTTGAACTTTATTAGTTACTATTACTATGGCTCGCTATATTAATCAAATGTAAACAACACATTGAGTGATGGTATATAGTGAAATTTCAGCTTGTATCCACGACCCTTAGTACAAGACTTCACACTCCTGTTGCCACTTCTTCACTATTAACTTGTTAGATTGACTCAATATCTGTTACTTCTACTTCACAATCCAAATCTGAGCTTGTTAGATTGATAGTATCAATCTATAACACCTCCGTTAAATGTGTTTTCACCCAATTTCTTGCTATCAGTCAGAAACAGTTCTGAAACAATCTCACATTTCCTTATATTCAAAAGGAAATGGTTTGGTGAAAGTCGTGCTCTTGAATAGCATAAACACATTCAATAATGTCATGTCTTGTAGGCAAATGACTAGATATCGGCCCCACAATATATATGCTGAACATGAAACATTGCAGACAAATAGTAAGGTTCAAGGATGAAATGATAGGGATTTGGCCAATAGGCCATTAGTTCCTAATCTGCAAACAAGGTTTATTTTACTAAATGCTTGCTTCTTTATAGCTTCAAATAAAGAATACAAGAGATATCCTCAAAATCATTTAATACAATTCCGACAGTGTAGTCTACAGGATAAATCTTGCTTGTTACCCTTTTTTTTTTTTTGCATAGTTCCAAAGCCCAGCAATACTTGACATCAGCCAGAGGCATACACAAAGGTCGGCAAATTTTTATACCCAAAAATGCTATCAAAACTAAGTCATCCTTGTAATTTTCCAAATTGACTATTCACAAGAGCTATCATGAAAAGGTCTGGAGCAAAAACAGCTGAAATTTGCAGATTATACTTTCTAAGTCCACTGATACTTTAAGAACACAAATCTAAATCCTCATTATAAGCTTATGAAATTATACATCAGCAAAACATTCTCAGACCTCCAGAAATTTGTATCAACATACAAACAGAAAAAAACAAATTCAATCAAAATAGATCAGAGAACACAAAATATCAAAGGGATATATTCATTAGCAAAACTAAGTTTGTCAATAATTTCATTGACTAAGCTCACCCTACAAATAACTACAAAATACATCAGTAGCTATATTAATTTTAAGATCTTCAATTACCATCAACCTACACCATTAAAACCCTAAAATCCCAACCCTAAAGAACCAAATCCAATTCAATCAAACCCCAAATTAAGCTCTTTCACCTCGAATCCTCCTAGCAAGCTGGATATCCTTAGGCATAATAGTAACCCTCTTAGCATGAATAGCGCAGAGGTTAGTATCCTCAAAGAGACCCACCAAGTAGGCCTCAGCAGCCTCTTGAAGAGCGGCGACAGCAGAACTCTGGAAACGAAGATCAGTCTTGAAATCCTGAGCAATTTCTCTGACAAGCCTCTGGAATGGGAGCTTCCTGATGAGAAGCTCAGTGCTCTTCTGGTACTTCCTGATTTCACGAAGCGCAACGGTTCCCGGTCTGAATCTGTGGGGCTTCTTCACTCCTCCGGTTGCCGGGGCTGATTTCCTCGCAGCTTTAGTGGCCAGTTGCTTCCTTGGGGCCTTTCCTCCGGTGGACTTTCTAGCGGTTTGCTTAGTACGAGCCATTGTTTGAGGAGAGAGAGTGGGAAAAAAAAAGAGATTGAGATTTTAGGAGAGAGAATATTTGGGTTTGGAAATGAGGCGGGATGGGATGATGATGTTTGGTGGAGATTGGGGGTTTATATAGGGGGATTTGAGATGGGGAGGGAAGAGTTGTGGTACTTGTGGAGATGGGGAGTTTCAAGAAGTAGGTGGTAGCCGTTGATGATGGAGTTAATCTAAGGTGGAGATTTTATTAGAGTGTGGTCTATACGGATTGTGATGTTGCGGATCAATGACGTGGATATACTTCCCGCCTCCTACCTAGAGTTTGAAATTTCCGAAATTTTGGTTGTGTACACTTTTGACTTTTGAAATTCGAGTGCCATGTTTGTTTTTTGACGGGAGTGCCATGTTTTCACGGATTTTTCGATTTTTATGTTTTATTCCAATTTTTTTAA
This sequence comes from Beta lomatogona, assembly GCA_947646795.1. Classification (NCBI taxonomy): domain Eukaryota; kingdom Viridiplantae; phylum Streptophyta; class Magnoliopsida; order Caryophyllales; family Amaranthaceae; genus Beta; species Beta lomatogona. The sequence goes on from CANSNZ010000514.1 coordinate 135,353, forward strand.
AATTCCATATACTTTCATCCGCAGATCACAAATATGTAAAACATAAAAATTTCCACCAAGTGACTTCCATCCATTTTCATATGACTGCAACATCGATTTTGATTTCCTTCGCATACTTAGAACAGATAAGCTAGTTCTTCTTACAAAGGCCATGTTTGGCACTAACATTTTAGGTGGTGGGTAAAGGTTGGACAGGATCAAAACACTACTTAGGAAAATATGAGTGTTTTGGCAAGGTAGCAGACATAATAGCAAGTAGAGATTATAGTAGATTATGAGTAACTTTTGTAAAACGTTACAATAGGTATCAACATTTTTTTTATAATAAGGTATCAACGTTTGAAACAGATAAGCTAGTGTTTGCTAGCAGCTTGTGTTGCATTATACTTATAATCATTCCTTTTCTTTTTTTTTCACAATGAATCTTATAATAAAGTATTGTGTAAAGTCATTATTAGGGTCCGTTCTATTCAACTTATTTTGACTTATGTGAATTTATCTTATCTTATCTGAACTTATCTTATCTTATTTTGTCTAAATTAATCTAATTTAATCTAAATTTGCCCACGCTTCTTGTGTTGAAGTAAGTACACCGGTAAGTAAAAGGAAAACAATTCAAGTACTTTGTTTCGAAAGCCCTTGATATAGCCTATAGAAAAGGTAGTTGACTTACTTATCTTATCTTATATATCTATTATATAAGTGAGGGGAGGAGGAAGATGGTGTCCCCTCACAAAAAGTCTAATATACCCTTAATGATTTAAATTGCCATATATATTAAATAATCTTTTCTTCTTCCTACTTGCCGTATGCTCCCTCCGATTCTTTTTAATCTACACACTTTCCTTTTTTTATCTCGTTTCTTTTAAATCTAGCTTAATCGTTGTTTTTTCTATTTTTGGTAACATGTCACATCTACTTTATCATCTTTTTCCAACTATGTCATCCACTTTTTGATATTTTAACCCACCTTTTAGTTTCTCTCTCTTACTTTTCAATTTCTCTCTCCACCTTTTCAGTTAATCTCTCATACTTTTGCACTTTCCCTTTGGTTTTCCCCCAAAGTGAAGTGAGTAAATTAAAATAAAACGGAGGGAGTATATTAAACAAGTTAATAATGGAATTGAATTTCAAATTTCAATTAAATATTAAAATAAGGAGAATGGTTTCCTCTTATTAAATATGTGTGAAAAACTCTAATAAAATATTAAGTTGACAATATAACTTGATTGAAACAATCTATACAAAAAATAAAACTTGAATTTCATATAAATAATTATAATGATAACATTTTAAAACATAAATGTTGATTATTATTCGGTAATCTCTATTACTATAAATCAAACTCTTCCACTTTATTAATATTCAAAGAATAAATCTCATACGCAGATTCTTCCACTTTATTTGAGCACAGACTTTCTTCTACATTGTATTTCGTTCACTTATATAATAGAGATATGAATAATGATGAAAAAATAAATAAATAAACCAACGAAACATTGATTTAAGAAAAATATATTTAAAAAATTAGAAATCCTTATAAATGTTTGTTCGAATCAAATTTTTTGTAGCGCTGACGAATAGCTAATTGAGAAAAATAATGTTAATATGACACGCACGCATAGCGTGCAAAAAATACTAGTAGCTTATTAAATTGGGAGATGTTTGTATATTATACTTATATTTTATTATCATCTTACTTATCTTACCTTATCTTTTTTTTTTTTTTCTAAAACAAGTTAAAATAAGTGAGCAAAACATAGCCTTAGTTGAATTACCTGAGAATTTTTCTTAATTTATTTAGCTAAAGTTTCATAATATTTTATCACCCAAATTCACAAGTGTCTTAGTTAAATTAGCTATTATAAACAAAATATATGCCCTTTTTCCATGGTTGTTAGTATTATTAAGACGTTTAGTTTACATATATATATCAAAAATTGGTATTTGGTACGTTGTGTTGATAAAGAATACTCCCTCCGTTTCATTTTAATTGTTACACTTTGATATTTTACACTATTCACGAATTTTTAATTGTTACACTTTGATATTTTACACTATTCACGAATTTCACTTTGTCCATCATTTGTGATTTATATGCGGATGAAAATATAGCCATGTAGGATCTTGTTAGATTCACCATAACATGTATTTTATTAATATGTACTTTTTATAATTTTTACAAACACAAAACTAAAGATATATGTCCTCAAAGTTTTGCATTGGAAGCGTGAAAAGTGTAAGTGTGTAGATTAAAATGAAACGGAGGGAGTATATAGGTGCAAAAAATAAGTATGTTATTACAAAATATACATAGAATATTACATATATATTACTATGTCTTTTTAAGAGCTAGGAGCGTATGAAATATATTGATGGTTCACATATAACATCATACGTACATTTGGCTCCGTATATATATGTTTCATAAAAGATAACCATTTTCCAAGGGTTGAAAGATTATCCTAATTAAACATATACATTTATCTATACTAATATATTAAAAGGTGTTCCTAGGTGTCACGTGTCGTTCTCCATAATTAAGGACGTTTTACTTCATGTAATCCACATACAATAATAATAATAAAAAAAAAATTAGAAATTGCATAGTATAGGGTTTGATCATGTGACTTCAAATTTATATATTGAAGTCTTAACCACTAGATCAAATGATATTTAGTGTTATCATCTTAAAGTATAATATTAATAAATGAAATTATTTTCTTACTTGTGGCATTGCCCGTGCCTAATAACTAGTTTGAGTAGTTAAAAGTTGTATACTCCTTCTTATATGTAAGTTTCATTGAAAAATAGTCATTGAACTAATTAATAGAACTATTATATTTAATTGCATAAGTTATATTCTTATGCTAATCGCTAACAGCTACTATTTGACTCTTATTAAGTACCTCAACAACTAACAGCGACTACAATAGATAATAGCTATTGCAACCGTTAGTATTGCCAAACGACTACTATTTGACTGTTAATAAGTACCTCACAGCTAACAGCGACTACAATAACTAATATCCATTGCAACCGCTAGTATCGCCAAACAACGCTAAATTCTCTCCAATTTAAGATTAAGAACATGGTTTCAATCACTTAAAATTCACATGTCTTGCATATGTAGGTTTACAATGACTAAGAAACCAGGTATTACACCTGGGAAAAAGGATCGTTGGTATTAGGAACATACTAGATAATTTATGGTCACATATAACTTTTAGAGTGCGTCTTGGGTGGAACATATTACACCATAACTTATTGTGTAAAAACATCTCACAAGTCACATGTGCAAATTAATATAATTGTTTCATGTCATTATAAAACTCTTTCATGTCACTATTGGTGTATTTCGTACTTCCTTTGTTCCTAGTTGTTCTTACTACTTTGACTCTCTTTTTTTATCTCTCAAAAAGATTACAAATATGAAGAACAAATAGGAACATAGAGAGTATCATATTGGAGTTGTTTTATGTAATTTTTCATATATGGTTCATGTAATTTATGAAACTTTCATGTCATTATTGATATGTTTCATATCATTATTACTAACTTCATTCTATGTCATTTTTCAGCAAACTTGTATCTTTGTTCCCTACTTCACTATTATTTTTCAACTCTTTATATACCTTGACATTGCATAAACTGATATCATTTACAAGAGAAATTATATCATTATTACTCAATTTAATATCATTTTTTCAGCAAGCTTGTATCGATTTCCCCTATTTTAGTATCATTTGTCAACTATTTATATACCTTATCATCATTACACAAAGTAATTATCATTTAATTTATAAGAGAAATTATATCATTATTACTCACTTTAATATCATTTTTCAGCAAGCTTGTATCGTTTCCCCCTATTTTATCATTATTTTTCAACTCTTTATATACCTTATTATTATATATTGTTATCACTTGTAAGATATCATCTTTGTTGACTTTTATATTACTGTATTTGTTACCAGATCTATATAATTTTTCACCAAAATATTTTTTCTATCAAGCAACTTGAAACTTCCACTAAAAAAACAAAAGGAAAAATTGTGAGTAACTACCTTTTAAAGACACTTTTTTTTTTAAAAAAAAACTACCTTATATTACGTTTATTTTAAAAAACTACATTACAAGTGGAAAAAACTTTAAAAAGCACTACCAAATTTCAAATTTCCTAACCATGGTTAACTATTCTATCCAAATCCCTCCATTTTTTTGAGACTTCCCTCTTCTTTCACACGATTCTCCCCTCTATAAATTCATTACCCTACTCTCTTTTAATTGTTTTCCTCCCACCTCATGTTTTCTTCTATCAATCAGGTAATTCTAACTTAGGGTTCTTCTTATTTTTAGAATTGGGTATTTGATTTTGGGCCAAATTGCGTACAATCGGCTTAGGGTTATGTGATTTGCTAGTACCCATTTGTCGCTTTGGTGCTTGAAAATGAAATATTTTTTTGCTGCAAAATTAAATATAATAATGCTTTTTCTATTGTTTATGAGTTTGAAGGATGTCAAGCTCCTCCTATAAATCAGTCCATGAGGTACCTTGCATGTGTCGATGTGGAGGTTTGGAGGGAATAGTTAACCAAGGTTAGGAAATTCTGAATTTGGTAGTGCTTTTTAAAAAAATTTCACTTATAAGGTACTCCCTCCGGCTCCTAAAGATCCTCCCTATTTCCGTTTAAGTGCGTTTCCAAAATATCCTCCCTCTTTTACTTTGATCCTTATTTGGCATTTTTTTCCCTTTTTACCCTCTCATGTCCCTATCATATGGTCCACCATTACACTATTAATTAAATTTTACTCCCTTTCTCTCTCCTACTTTACCCCTTTTTATTTGTTTATTTTCCTTACCCCCCTTTCTCTCTCCTACTTTACCCACCCCATACCCCACACAAATTGATCTTCCTTGGTATATGTAGTAACAGTAACAATAAATGTGATAGAAGGATTTTTTTTTTTAAAAGTACCTATAAAAGATAGTTTTTGACAATTTTTCCAAAATAAAATGACCAATTCCGATGTGGATGGATAAAAGAAACGATCAAAACATAGTTATCAATGGAAATCGATTATTTAATTAACAATCATTTATATTCAGGTTAATCTGTTTGGGTTGAGGTAATCAAACTAATAAATTATACCAATTTTTCTTTTGAAGGACTTAAACTAAGAGATTTGCCTCCCAATTAAGGACTTTTGTATTAATATGAATTTTAGATATATTTTGTTAACGTCAATATTAATAGTCTTATTTAAAGACTATTCAAATCATTCACAGTTAAATGGTCAATTTGAAGTGGAGTTTATTAAGTGTATGATTTAGTGAAATTTGGCCATTTAAAACGAGACACTTATAAATGGCCCAGAATAAAACTAGGGGTACATAATCCTGTATCTTATTATATTAAATTGTATAATTGATCTATTTGGAGATTATAGAGAACATATATTTTTTTATAAGAGTATTATGGATCATGATACAATCAAAGTTAATTGATTTCCCATTTTACTCAGTTATATATTGGGTCATATTTTTCCATATAGGTACGATATATTGGGCCCGTGACATGTATATAATAACTTTGAGATTGGTTGCTCATTTTCTTTATAGGAACAACTCGAGTGAAATTATGTATGAAAAATCAATGAATAAGTATCTCCAATTTTTTACACCCTCCGTTTTATTTTAATTTACTCACTTCACTTTGGGGGAGAATCAAGGAGAAAGTGTAAAAGTATGAGAGAGAAACTGAAAAGGTGGAGAGAGAAATTGAAAAGTGAGAGAGATATATTAAAAAGTGGGTTAAAATATGAAAAAGTAGATGACATGGGTGGAATAAGAGGAGAAAGTAGATGTGACATGTTACAAAAAATAGAAAAAAGCAACAGTGTATAGATTAAAAAGAAACATACCAAAAAGGAAAAAGGTGTAGATTAAAAAGAAACGGAGGGAGTATTAATTGAGTGGTGTAGTAACAATTTATAGTAACTGCTATTATAAAAAGTATTACAAGGGTGCATAAATAATAATAATCTTCAATATTTGCCTTCACCAGGATTTTGTATGATCTTCGTCTTCTTGAAGAGTTTTGAAATTTTAGTAGAATATGAATTCAACTTATTTCATTGATTGCTTAAAATATTGCAACTATATAGATTTGATTATCTTATTTAAATATTTGACAATTTCAATTAACTTTTCCTAATTTATTTTAGGTAAGTGTAAAGTGATGGTAATACCCCCTTTAGAATCTTACACGAGAGTATTTACGAAGACTTTGTTTTTATATCACTAGTCATATATGCATGCGATGCGTGCGTCAACAACCTTATGTAGTTATATGTACGAATGAACATATCTTTTTAATCTAAAATTATTTTGGTAGTGATGTAAATTATTGAGGTTATTTTGTAGATGTTACTATCTTTTTAAATTAAAGGTGACCGATTTTTAACTGTTCAATACCGTCACTGAAAATTTTGGTCGATGATTTAATAATTCCTTATCAACGACTTTAGTATAGTTCTTTAACGATTGTAAATGTTAATAAACCATATTGTTTGAACTTTGTAAATACGAAGTATTATGTTGTTAGGATATATCGCTGATTTTCTATTATTGAAGATTCTACTTAATTTCGTGAATTGATTGTGTCAATCTATTTTGTCAAAGTATTAATGTTGATTGCATATTCCATTTTTGACTTATTTCATATGGCAAGTTGCATTGATTCTCAATTTTTTTATTTTTTATAAAAAGAAAATGTTGTTTTAAATTATTAAAGGGTATTCTAGTTATTTCAAAGGGGGACACCATACCTCCTCTCTTGGCTTATATAATAGATATTGTAAGTCTACTAAAACATAATAAAACTAATTATTATAGTTAGTTTTGATTATTAAGTCATTTTCATTAACACCCGTTTTTTATTTCTCAAATTGAAATTGAAAGTCCAAAATCAAGGAATATTATATGCTTTGAAAATTTTCATACTACTTTTTATAACTAGAATGTAAAAATAGCAAATTGAGAGTTTCAAATATCTATAGTTAAATCTATATGTTTTCTATGTTGTTTAATATTTGGTGAGTATTCAATGATAATTCAATTTAATACGATTTTATAATGAAATCGATTGAAACACGACCTTTGCTACTTGCCTGGACTATAACTCTACCTAATAAATTATTTTGGATTGAACATTTTGTATGCACATAAAGATTATGATGTAACAGAATGAAAAGTTTTGTTAATTCTAAGTTAATTAAAGTCCTTTAGCTAGTTAAGTAATTTTTCATAAATATGATATGTTTCAGTTTTTTAGAAACAATGTTATTCATTATTATTATTCATAGAATATTCATAACTCATAATTGAGAAATCACATTGATATGATTCACGTGTTATTAAAAACCACATAATATTTATATTTTCTCAGCTTCTTAACGTTTCTATGAAGATCACTCTGGTTTGAGCTATGTCGAGCAAAAACTCTTAAGTAGACTTCACAAAAAACTATTTTGTCCAAGGATTTTGTATGTTTTTTAATTAATTAATGAAAACTATTTGTGCAAAATTTTAAGCCCATATTTTCGTTGACACATTATAATATATAAGAAAAATATTATTTTTCATAAATTTCACCCTTACTATAATTTGTAGCCTAAAATAAAAACTTTTTTTGATATTACAACACAACTTATTATATTTTAGAGATATTTATGCACAATTTTTTTTACTAGAACTTTAGAAAATAATTTTTGTGATATCCAAAGAACATTAAACATACAATTTTTGCAATCACATATTTCTCATCAAAATTCTAAAAGCCTCTTTAATAGAGTTGGTTATCTAGACGGTAAGGTTTATAGTTGGGAACCCATTGATTTTCTTATACCCATCCCTCATCCAAAAAAAAAAAAAACGAACTCTTTATTACAATAGGGCAACAACTCAGCTGCAATCTATAAATCTCAAGGGTCAACACTTGAGATTCTCAACAAATTCAAGTTTATAACAATAGTTCCTTTAACTACTGTTCTTCTCAAGACTTAACTATAAGTCTTTTCTCTTTTCTCTTTTCTCTTTTCTCTTTTCTCTTACTTATCATAAGCTCATAAATACACGCTTTCACTCAAAACCCTTTACCTCAAAGTAATTGCAAAGATTGGAACTAACGCACAAAATAAGCATTGTTAAGATTGGAGTACAAAATAAGCAGTGAGATTGGAAGAGTAATTGCAAAGACAAAAAAAAAATGAACTCTTTTAGGAACTAACGCACTGACACTTTTAGAAAGTTAAAACATTGTTAAAACTCTGATATGAATCTTTCACTTAGTTAGACACACTTTTCAATTGAAATATAACGTCCTATTTATAGGGAAAGACAACATTAGATACTCCTCCAACTGACTGACAATTACTCCTATGAATTAAGGCTTCGTTGGTTGGGTATAAAGAGAACTAAAATCCAAAATAAGCACCAATTGTACCTACATAGCTAGCTGGTAACATAATAAGAACAAATAAACCCAAAGCTGCGGCATCATCTTCACATACAAACGTCGGTAAGGTAGCGTGATAGCAAATCTCGAACCTCGTTGGTCTCAATAGTGGTGAAATAATCCTCCCTTGGTTTGCCATCAGGGAATACCTTATAAAACAAACATAAGGAAACATATATAAGATCATTAGTAAGATTTTACTTGACTCTAAGGAAATTGAGAAAATAATATAATGTGAGAAATTAAGATTGAGCTTTAAAGACCAAAACAGGCCCACAATGGTATTCATTTACCCTAAATGAGATTCAAAGTATGTCAGTGGACTTTAGTTGACTCTAATACTTATATATGTACTTATTAGAACTATATATGACCTAACATGATTAGGGATTGGCATGGGTCCAGGACCCTACCCGGACCCTGTTGGACCCGACCCTAATTTCAGGGTTTGGGTCCAATTTTTTCAGACCCTAAGGGTCCGGGTCCGGGTTCTTGATATTTTGGACCCAGACCCGACCCTTAGACCCTCTAAATAATTAATATGTAAATTTTAGCTTTTTATTTTAAAAACAACTGATTTCCTAAACACATTTTCACTTTGGAAACCATTTTCAAACCCTAGTCCACAACAGCCGACTAAGAGAGAGACTTGGTGGCTCTCGCCTGACGCCACTCACCAATCTCCGCCGGCACCGAGTTCAGTCGCCACCAACCGACATCCAACGCCACTAAAGTTAGTCCACCGTCAGATGACCAACGATTCGTTAGCTCCGTGCCGTCGCCGTCATCATCTGATCAAAGCAATGAGCAGATTTCGGTGTACCACCGAATTTCCGCTGTTTATTCAAGGCCGACGGCTTTAGATATCGAGAAAGCTTTGTCTGTTACGACGGCTAGTTCGCTGCAGCAACAAAGTGCCAGTTTTGCTTTTGGTTTACCCACTCCTCTCTACCGTATGTGGTTTTTGTATTTAATATCGTTTAGTATATTGCAACTGCAACATGGTTGATCGAAGAAATTGTTTTTGTAAAGAGATAATTTTTTTTGAAGGGAGTAAAGAGATAATTTTTAATGAACAAACTAAATGCTTCATAAAAGGGAACAAGAGTGACATAAGATTAGAATGGGTAACAAAACAACGTAGCTTATTTTTTTCATGAATTTTTTTCTTGATATTCTCTGTTATCTAGTGCTCGAAATTGATTTTCTATCTAAATGATCATTTTTTATCATCAAATATTAAGAATGCTGTAATTTTGGCAAAACTAAAGAATTAGGCCTGGACCCTGACCCGGACCCTAGACCCTACAGACCCTAAGGGTTTGGGTCTGGGTCCAATTTTCACAGACCCTTAGGGTCCGGGTCCGGGTCTAGGGTCCAGTTGGACCCGACCCAGACCCGACCCTTGCCCATCCCTAAACATGATACTAAATGCGGGAAATTAAGCAAATTGAGCTAAAAATGCCAAAATCAAGCCAAAATGACCATCATATACCCAAAACGTGTTTCAAAGCATGTGTGTGGACTTTAATTGACTCTAATATTTATATATGTACTTATTAGAACTATTCATGATCAAACATGTCGCTAAATGCGGGAACTTAAGGAAATCGAACTTAAAATGCCAAAATCGGCCCAAAATGGCATTCATTTATCCAAAATGGGTTTCAGAGCATGTGAGTAGACTTTAATTAACTCTAATATTTATATATGTACTTATTAGAACTATTCATGACCAAAATGTCGCTAAATTCGGGAACTTAAGGAAAGCGAACTTAAAAGACCAATCAGTCCGAAATCACATCCATCAACCCGAATTGGATTTCTAACCATGTAAGTGGACATTAGTTTACTCTAATACATATATGTACGTATTTGTTACAACAATATGTGACCTAACATGAGACCAAATGCGGGAAATTAAGAAATTTGAGCTAAAAAGGCCAAAATCGGCTCAAAATGACCTTCTTTAGGGTGTGTGTGTGTGTGTATAAGTGTGTGCGGGCCAACATTAAAATGGAGAGGAATGGTAAAGGTTATTACAAGACATCCTACATAATAAGTGTGAAGTTCAAGAGTGTGCATATACGTATGCAAGCACACATAATTTAGAAAGGACCAATAATGAGCTCCCCTCATGCACAACATCCCCCCATCCCCTGCATACCCCATAGCCCCCGCACCCCTCCCTCTCGCTACACAACTCCTCCCATGCACACCCCCAATGCACAAATCCCCTCCACGCACACTACTCCCATGCACGACCTCTCCTGAGCCCCCGCACACCCCCCAATCCCCATGCACTGCACACCCCCGCCGCACAACCTTCCCCCTCCACACAGCCCCATGGCAGCCTCCTCTCCCTCGCACAACACCCCTCGCACCCCCGCCATGCCCATTCACCGTTATTTTCGAATGTTCAAAGCACCCCCACCCCCCGCGAACTAGACACACCCTAACATGTGCTAAATGCGCGAAATTACCCCCGAGCCCCTGACGTCTCCTCCCCTTGCACAACACCCTCGCACCCCCGCCATGCCCATTCACCGTTATTTTCGAATGTTCAAAGCACCCCACCCCATGCGACTAGGCACACCCTAACATGTGCTAAATGCGCGGAATTACGAAAATTGAGCCTAACAAGCTAAAATTGGCGTCATCGATGCAAATCGGGCATGCTTTCTTCCCTTTGTTCTTGTACCCAGATAAGTAGCCATAAGTAGGATAATCATTAAGAGTGCATAAAAGCATGGCACGTTCAATTATAATTTAAACATCTAAGGGCATGTTCTCCCCAGCTTTTTTCAGTTCAGTTCAGTTCAGTTCAATTCAATTCAGTTCCTAAATTATTATCATTACTATTAGTTATAATTTAATTCAGTTCAATTCAGCTCAGTTCAGTTCAGTTCAATTCAGTTCAGTTCCTAAATTATTATCATTACTATTAGTTATAAATTCAGTTCAATTGCAACCAGTTCAATTCAGCTCAGTTCAGTTCAATTCCTAAATTGTTATCATTACTATTAGTTATAATTTAATTCGCTCGGTTCAATTCGGTTCGCTCCTAAATTATTATCATTACTATTAGTTTTAATTTAATTCGGTTCGGCTCAATTGCAATCCGTCCTGCGCTTGCAACCAATTTGTTCGGTTCGGTTGTTTTATGCCGAAGAGAATAAGCCCTAAAAACAGTCCCAAACCGGGAATTATTCAAGACTTACTCCTAATGAGTAAGTCTTGAATGGGTATCTAGGCATATGATATGATGATGCATATAGAGGTTTTTACACAACAAAACATTTTACATCTAATCTCAATTCAATAATAAAAATATACATAAATGCACATCTAAAACAATTTACTATGAGAGAAATTTAAATATGAGTGATAACATACCAATATCAAGGTTGTAGATAGGGAAGCTCGTGGGGGGTTATTTCTTGGTCTCGTCGCTAGCTTCAATATAATAATGAAGTTGAAGCATACGTCATGCAGAAGTATCTATGAAAAAGTTAACATTACGTATATATTAGTAAATCAAACAAAACTAAAAAATAAATAGAGTAAGCTAAACTAAACTAAATAGCTAAACCAATAATCAACAACAAAATTTAAAGTTTAAGCCTAACTAAAATAATTAGGAAGTACAACAACAATAACAACCACAACAAAGCCTTAGTTCATAAAACCTAAAAAACAAACTAACTACTTAAACTTAAATCAAATTTACTCAAATCAAACAACTTTTGTAACAACCCTGAATTCCACTTTCTTTAGAAAACATATAAGAGTACAAAGCATGGACAATTCAAGAGCTGTTATGTCGCGGTTATTAAAGATTTAATAACAGCAAGGCTAAAGGTACTACTACTAGTACATAAATTAATTATTAACTATTACAACTAAAAGAAAATGTAATTAATTAATACACTCCTATAACAAACCATAATTCTAAACTATTGCAGCGGAAGTCATAACTTTAATAAATCTACATCTAGGTGAAGTCAACGCTCTCACCCAATATAAGCTAGTCTCCATCAAGCCCTGCACATTGAAGATATGTAATATCAGCCAAAAGGCTGAGCGAGGTTTCATACCAATAACAACTTTGAACTATCCAATGTGCAGGTGGAATGCATACATAGTATTCCACAAAATCATTTCACCTGTACAACATTCAACTTGAATATACAACCTTTAATAATTCAAATCCATTTTACTTTATTTCTAAACCATTCTATAAAACTTTCAAATATAACTCCTTTGAAATCTGTGAGTAGGAAGTAATAAAAATCCAATGAGCTAGCTAGGCTCACTAGATATGGTAAACACCAAAGTCCCTAGTATGCATACCCCTAACTTGATAACGTATCAAGAAGGAAGACGAATGGCAAAAGTATTGATCAATATACTCCCAACTACTAAAATAAATTGTTGAGACACTGTTAACTCAACATACTTCCATACTCGAGGAATACCGCTTACCGGCAACCCCACAATTTAATTAAAACTTGGTAACAATGAGGAACTTCCTCCTTTTCATAATCTCAACATGTCTCACGAGGAACTTCCTCCTTTTAATAATCTCAAACTTGTCTCACGAGGAACTTCCTCCTTTTAATAATCTCATAAATTATTTTGATACAAATATCGTCAAAACAATTAAAATCTCCATGATAGCATCGTAAAAACGATTCCAAACTCAATATAAATCACAAATCAATATGAAATACTTTCTGAAATAATCTGTACAATCTTAGTATGAAATCTTACCTTATTAGCAAACCACAGTCAACCAATCTCAATTACAAGTCAAAAAGGTTATTCTACGAACCCGCGATCTACAATATAATATAATATAGTATAAATCACTTGACTATACTTTACATAGTTTAATCACTTTAATGAGCCTTGACTACCTTTTCAAACAATTCACTTTAAATTTAATCCAAAAAGAATATAACAAAGTCAACAAAAATCAAACTGTAATTACTATTAACTACATGAAAATAACATGCATTATATATTTAATTTCAGCAGAAACTTAACATAGGGATAACTTTCTCCTATGAAATCCAAATGAAACGTTTCCTGAGCCTATCTTGGGTGAAATTTTGATACGAACAACTTTTGTGAAATAGTATTTTGGCTAAAAACGCCCATAAACTGACGAAAAACACAAATTACGAATCTGAACTATAATTCCTACGAGTTACAATTCTTGTTGATAAACTTATTATTAATAAGCAAAAATCCTTTCAATCAAGCTACACCCAACACTCATAATAAAAAACCCCCAATTCAATTTATCTCAAGAACCCTAAACTAACAAAACCCCAATTTGAAATTAAGCCAAAACTGAAATTAAAACATGACAAGGAATCTTACTTGCTTAGGGAAAGTATAGACTAATATTACTCAATAAAGGCCCCGAAAATCTCTTGATTTGATCCGATTTTTTGACCCGAAAATCACAAGTACGAACCGCAATTCTCTCTCCTCTAGATACCCACAAAAAAACTAAGAAATGTGAAGATGGACGAATGATGGTTGGAGTATGATGATGGTCGATGGAGATTAAGTAGCTTTAATGATGTTGTAGGTTGAAGATTTTTTTTTTTGAAGCCAAAGGTGGATCATGGTGGTTTGGAGGAAAGAAGAGCAGTAAACATTTCTTCCTTCTTTTCTTTTCTTTCTTTTCCTTTTTTTAATTTTTTTTAATTTCTTTTTCTTTACTTTCTCTCTCCTTATACTAGTATGTAGGGGTGTAAGTTATTTGGTTAAAAACGAAAACCGAACCAAACCAAACCAAACCAAAACGAATTAGGCTATGTTCTTTTGGACTGAATAAGTTTGAACTGAACTGAATAAGTCTGAACTGAAATGAATAAGTCTGAACTGAACTGGTCTGAACTGAACTGATTTGATCTGAATTGAACTAAACTGATTTGAATTGAGTATTATTAATAATTACAAGTAGAGTAATATTTTTATCATCATTGATAATGATAATAATTAATAATATTAATGATAATGATAATAATAATATTAATACTAATACTAATAATATGCATAATAATAATATTCTTATGAATTGAGTAATATTAGTAATAACGAGTAGAATAATAATGATATGAAGTAATAATATTATTAATATAATATTTTCCTCCAAGATTGCTATTCGCAAGTCAATATATACAAAACCAATAGCATGTTTCACGCCTAATACTATAGAATAGTAACAATAGCATGCATGACTCCTAATTCTAAGCAACTGAATATTGACTTGCCTAATTTACAAAATACATAACTATATTTACATATATTTGACTACTCCTATATTTACAATACTATATTTGACATATATTTTTTAAAAAATATTGCTACAATCAGGGAAGACTTGCTACAATCAGTAAACCTTGAATAATATCTTAAAACAAAAATCCCACTTTTTATTAATGAATTTGGGATTTTACCAGAATATGCTATTTATATTGCTTGAAAATCACACTTCCCTCCAGTGCTATTGCTTCTTCTCTTCCATTATATTCTAGGTTTTGTTATGTCTCCTAAAAATAACAATATATATATATATATATATATATATATATATATATATATGTTGTTTGGGAATTAAGCAGTGACTTCTACAAATTTCTTCCTCCAGGTCAATTTATAATTCCTCCTTCTCTCCCATTATATTTAACTTTATATTGGAGTTTTTTTCTTCTATTTTTTTTAAAGTATGAATTTTTCATTGTACAGATTCTCTCATTTGCAACTGAGTTCATAATTGTCACCAGTGATTCTCCGTTTCCGAAAGTTCTTCCTACTTTAACCAATTTTCTCTCACAAAACCATTCAAAATAGGAACAACAAAATAAATCGGAGGGAGTATTACTTTTCTATCTTTCGCTTCTTTCACCAAAAATTACTCTTTTTATCACTTGTCTCGCTCCCTTATTTTATATTCAATGGGTTAAAAACTACCCTCCAAAAAGCTTAAAAGTGACATTATCAAAAATAATAATAATATAATAAAAATAATAATAGTAATAATAATAATAGTAATAATAATAATAAAAATAATAATAATAACAATAATTAGAAGAATAATAAGAAGAATATAATAATAATAATAGTAATAATAGTAATAATAATATTATTAATAATAATAATGATGATGATGATGATAATAATAATAATAATAATAATAATAATAATAATATTAATAATATAAAATCACTAAGTTGTAGTCTGAACTGATCCGAATAAGTCTGAACTGAACTGAATTGATCTGAACTGATCTGATTTGAACGGAACTGGCCTAATCTGATCTGAACTGAATTTTCATTTATTCAATCCAAAAGAACAGAGCCTTAGTAATTTGGTTTGGATTTTTTAAAAAAATTAGTTTGGTTTGGATTGGAAAATATATATTATTTCGGTTTTCGGTTTGGTTTGGTTTTCATTTTAAAAAACCGAAAAAAACCAAACCAAACCGAATTATCCATATGAGATATAGTCATACGGGCTTGTGAATAGTTCTAATATAATGTTTAGCCCATTTTTTAGCTCTCAAACCGTTTTTTCTTCTACAATCCCTAGCTCACTCCCAGTCTCGCATCCCCATTCCCCAACCGTTTTCTCTCCTAATCAACAAACCCTATCTCACTCGTTGTCTCCCATTTCTCTCTTTCCTCCATTTTTCTCTCTCTTCACTCTTTGGTGTATATCTCACTGCTGGACATATATCTTTTCAACCTGTTTGATGAAGACTCAAATAGCACCCTCCCTAGGAACTTTGAAAGGCATTGGGGAATTTTCTCTTTTGATGGGCAGGCTAAGTACGAATTGAGCTTGGTCTAAGTGGTGTCTCTTTTGATGGGTAGGCTAATTAATAAACTTTAGCTCAAAGAATCTCTGATAGAAGTAGATCGAAGAACAAATATCAGGTTTTTTGTATTTTTTTTTCATTATTTTGGTCATATGTAACATGTAGGTTATTTTTCGGTATTATGTACGATTATTTTGGTTATTTAAAATGTTACAAATGTAAAATTATTTCGTTATCTACAACTATGATAGATAAAGTTTTGAGATTTCTATTATTTGTTATGTTATTGTTGTTATTCTCTGCTTTTTTTTTCATTGTTTTAAATTTTTTTAGAATTAGTTACAAAAATTCGAATGTACTATCACTATTATTTCATTCTGTTTGGGTTTAGTTTGGTTTGGATTTTGGAACATACAAAAATCGGTTTGGTTCGGTTCGGTTTGATTTTGGTGATGTTGTTTCGGTTTGGTTTGGTTTGGTTTGGTTTGGTTTGGGCTGAATTTCGGTTTGGATTTGGACTTAAAATGTTAGAACCGGATTTATTTCGGTTTGGTTCGATTTAGGGACAAAACCAAACCAAAAACCGAACTTACACCCCTACTAATATGGTAAATATTGGTATTTAACCTAGTAAATCTAGGAATTTGTTTTGACCACCTCTAAAATAAAGTCAAACTACTAAGAAAATATTTTTAATAAAAGAAATCTGAATTTATTTTCCTAAAATAAATTAATGCAAATAATTACTAAACGGGTGTAAAAATACGGGGTGTTACAACTTTAAACCATTTAACCATTATACAACCTAATTTCACTAACAATTATTCATAACTACTATTAATTATAAACTTGTAAGCTACAAATATGAGATTAAAACAAAAGGTTATGAACTATAATTAAATTATTAACCTAGGATGAGGTGGAGGAGGAATGTAGTGGTGTAGGGCGGGTCAAGGAGTGGTGCAGAGGTGGTGGTGCAGCGTAGGTGATAGAGCAGCGAGTCGGTGGAGCCGCAGTTCAAGAGCAACACATCCCGGGCAGGGAAGCAGGTGGGGTGCAACCTAATTTCGACCAACAACAACTTGGAAAGCAACAACGCCGGGAGACATCAGGTGGCGGTAAGGTTGGTTCGGTGGTGGTGGAACCCGGTGGGGTGGTTGGCGATGGAAACGTGAATGACCCCTAGCTAGTTCAAGCGCAAAAGAGAAGTGAGGGAGAAATGAAAAGAGGAAGAAGAGGGAGAACCGAAATCGGGGAGGGAAAAACGCGGGGTAAGAAAAGAATTGAATAACTGGTCCGATTTAGTGAACCATATTAGTTAACAGAAAAACAGATTTGTTTTCTATTACCCGATCTAGTTCACTATTGGACCGGACCAGTTACTGAGTCCAACTCTGAGGCCCAAAAATTTGACGATTTACGGATCCGGTTTTTTAAAAACCGGATATGTTGTGTTGTGTCATACTTCCTCCGTTCCATAATAAGTGAAACACTTACTATTTTAGAACGTTTTAAAATAAGTGAAACATACCTTAAATGGAAAAAATAAAGTGACAAAATGACAAGAGTACCCATCACAAACTTGTGTGGTTTGCTTTTCTCTCTCCTCCTTTTGATAATGTAAAGGGTATTTTATGACTTTTTGGCTTTTGAAAGTGATGTTTATTAAATCTTGTGCCCAATTCCTATGTTTTACTTATTATGGAACGGAGGAAGTATAATGTTTTTTCCACTAGTAATGGAAAATAGAACGTGCAAAATTTATTTTGCAATAATCATATTTTATTTATAACAAAATGAAGAATCTCAAATTAAATGCATTTTATGTTCCTAAAAATGACTATAACAAGATAACAAAGTAATTATTTTATTTATTTAATTAAAAACCTCTTACATATTATCCTAAGATAACTTTAAATAAATAACAACTTCCTAGATCTATGGATCATGATTAATAATCAACCACTAATATGTATAGACTAATTTACAGTTAACTGTATGTTTTAATTATATTTAGGGTGGATTCTCTTCACCTTAATAAATTAAGTTTAAGGTCCAATCAGTTCAGTTCAATTCAGATAAGTTTCAATCAGGTCCAATCAGGGCAATAAGTTCCAATCAGGTCCAATAAGTTCCAATCAGCTGCAATTAGTTCCAATCAGGTCCAATAAGGTCCAAATAGTCAATGATCAATAAACATTTAAATTATTGTCTATTATTTTATTATTCATATTACTATTAGCTGATTATGTTATTATTAGAAATTTTAATTAAAGTATCACAATGATTATATAGTACTACCTCCGTTTCAAATCAATCTACACACTTCACTTTGGGGGAGAACCAAGGAGAAAGTGCAAAAGTATGAGAGATAAACTAAAAAGGTGGAGAGAGAAACTGAAAAGTGTGAGAGAGAAACTAAAAAGTAGGTTCAAATATTAAAGAGTGGATGACATGGGTGGAAAAAGAGGAGAAAGTAGATGTGACATGTTACCAAAAATAGAAGCAACAGTGTGTAGATTAAAAAGAAACAGACCAAAAAGGAAAGTATGTAGATTAAAAAGAAACGGATGTAATATTATACTTGTATTATTGTCTATTATTTTATTAAATGTTTGTATTATTGCCTATTATTTTATTATTCATATTACTATTAGTTGATTATGTTATTGTTAAAATTTGTAATTAAAGTACTACAATGTATAGTATTATACTTGTATTATTGTCTATTATTTTATTATTCATATTACTATTAGCTGCTTATATTATTATTTAAAAATATTATAATCATGGTCAAATAAGGTTAACAATGATAATCATCGTAATTACAATATTTTGAAATTCGTTTTTTAAATAAGTAGAGATAACATGTTATCGTTATTAATAAAAATGAAAGATATAAATGTTATAGTATTTTTTTTGTTAAATTGTTAATCATAAGAGATAATTAATAATTATTATTTTTTCGGTTATTTCACCATATACTCCCGACAAATTGAAAAATTCACCATATACCCTTAATGTTTTAGATATGCACCATGTACCCCTGAGTTTCCGAAAACGTTCACCATATACCCTTTTTCTAACCGTCGTTAACTCACCGTTAGCTTTATTTACAATATTGCCACCATTAACCCTAAACCCTAAAATCCTAATACACTAATCTAACCCTAATCTTTAAACCCTAACCCTAATCTAACCCTAACCCACCTCCCTCCCCTAACTAACCCACCCTACTCCTCCACTCTAACCCAGCCTGCCCCCCTCCCCTCCCCTCCCCCCTAACCCAACCCCCCCCCCCCCTCTCCACCGCCGCATCCATCCCCTCCACTCCACCGCCGCAGCCCCTCCCCCCACTCCCTCACCGTCGATTTCCCCTCCCCTTCCCCGTCGATTTCCCCCTCCTCCTCCCCCTCCTCCTCACCGTCGATTTCCCCCTCCCTTTCTCGTCGATTTCCCCCCTCCCAACACCCACTCATTCCCGTCGATTTTCCCCTCCCCCCAAACACCCACTCCTTCCCCGTGGATTCCCCTCCCCCAACACCCACCCTTGCCGCAGCTTTGTTGCTCTCCCCCTCAAAACTCTCCCTCCCCCAACACCCTCCCCTTCCCGTCGACGGCAACAAAAACAACAACAAGCGGCACACGATTGGTGGTGCGGCGTGCGTTTGGCGGTGATGGCCAACGAAGATAGGGTGGTGCGTCGGGATTTGGGAAAACAGAGGAGGAGAGAAAGTGCGAAAATGCGGGCGGAGGGGAGGGGGAGGTGATGGGGCTGCGCTGAGGGGAGTGGGGAGGGATGGGGTGCGACGGGTGAAGGGTGGGGGCTGCGACGGGGAGGGGGGGGTGGGGTGGGGGGGGATGCAACGGGGGGGGGGGCCGGTGGAGTGGGTGGGGCCGGGCTTAGGGTTTGGGGGAGTGGGCTGGGCTTAGGGTTTGGGGGAGGGGTTTAGGGTTTAGAATTTAGGGTTAGGATTTAGATTAGGGTTAAAGTCAGGGTTAGGGGATAATGGTGGCAAAATCGTAAATAAAACTAACGGCGAGTTAACATCCGTTAGCAAAAAGGGTACATGGTGCACAGTTTTGAAAACTCAGGGGTATATGGTGAATTTCTGAAACATTAAGGGTATATGGTGAATTTTCCAATTTGTCGGGGATATATGGTGAAAAAACCGTTATTTTTTTGAAGGGAAAATTCTAATAATTATTATTTCATAATAAATTTTAAGGGGTAGTATTTACATTAGGGGTAATATTTGTGTTATTACTTATCAATTTTTTTTTCTAATAAGGTCAAATAAGTTCCAATTAGGTCCAATAAGGTCTAATAAGTTTTATTGAGGTCCAATCAGGTCCAATAAGTTCTAACCAGGTCAATAAGTTTCAATCAAGTCCAATCAGGTTCAATCAGGTCCAATAAGCTGAATCAGGTCCAATAAGTTCAGTCCAGTTTAGTTCACTTCAGATAAGTTCAGTTCAGTTTAGGGTTATTCAGGTGAAGAGAACGCACCCTTAGTGCATGTAACAGTTCCTTAGGTGCAAACTTTGTTCCTTAGACTCTTTGTGCAAAGTAAGGATGTCAACGGGTCAGACTTGGATAGGATTATACATAATCCATCCCCGACCCTACAAGAAGTCGGATTTTTAAAACTTGATTTTGAAAATTCGAGTTAGAGCTGACTTAAAATTCTAACATCCGACATGACTTTTTTTTCGGCTCATTTTTTTAATACAAAAATCTCCTATAATACAAATAATATAATCATTACTATTTTTTTAGATAACCATATGAAATTCTTATATAGTACAAATAATCTAAACATGGCTATTATTTTTAACAATCATTTATTCAATGGAAAAATCTTATATAACACAGTTTCAGTCAAATCATACATACATAATACATTCATATAAAAAAAAAATTGCCTTAAAGTCGGAGTCGGATTTAGATGTCGGATTTTTTAATGTAATCCGAGTCCGAGCCTCCTCCAACTCGGAGTCGGACTTTTTAAACGAAGTTGGGTTCATATTATTTTATTGTCAAGGTCGGCTCGAATTTTTTCCTTTTGGTCGGAGCGGACTAGGGTCAAATGCAGACTGGATTGCCATCCTTAGCGCCAAGGGAACGGTTCCCAACCCAGGAACAATTATGAGTTCCTTACAAAAAGTTCACGGTTCCTTGCCATCACCATATTCATTCCTTACAAGGGAGATTAGTTAGACCCTAATGTCTGACTAAGCTCCTTTCCATCATGCATCATTATTTGTAGAGTATATTTACTTCAATCTTTATTTAAACTTCGGTTTCGATTTAGTATTCTCTTTACTCTCTTTACATTGATACCTTGCATAACAATAAACGAAAAAAAATATATCAAATACTAGCTTTATACCCGTGCAACAATGCACAGGAAGTTTTTATGTAGATATGGTTTGTAGAGCTGGTAAACATGTCTTGTGTCAAATTCGTGTCGGGTCCATCGGTGAATGGATTGAACATCCACAACACTAACCTGACCCGTTTATTAATTAGGTTGATAAGACTCAACCCTAACCCGACACATTTATTAAACGGGTTACCCGACCCATTTATCAAACGCGCATATATACGTAAACTAAACAAATGTACATCATATATTTCTCAACTACTGTCTTATATATTTATATCTTTCCTAAATAAATCAAATCGAACAACAGAAAAATAACTCTTATATATTTATGAAAAATATTAATATTATTTGAAGCCCAACTAATAATATTCATGGTAGAATAGTAGTTAAACGGGTTGTCGTGTCGGATTCGAGTTAAAATGTTCAACTCTAACCCACCTCGTTTAATAAACGGGTCGTGTCGAGTCAACCCGCTTAAATAAAAATTTTAAACCCCTTTTGCTAGTACTATTCTATCAGATCGAATGCCTTTTAACCAAAATGATTGATTTAATACTTTAATATAATTATACATGTATTACAATAATTATCAATAAATGTGATAGTTAGGGCTGATAAAGATTTTGCACAATATACTGTAAACTTGAATAATGTAATGTAGTCCTTGTTCTTTTCAACTTATTTTTACTTTTCTTATCTGAACTTAACTCAACTAATATGAAATTATTTGGTCTTGTAATATCTTATCTGAATTTATGTGACTGAGAAAGATTTGCACAATATACTATAAACTTGAATAATGTAATTAAACATGAATGTTAAGTTGAGTGGTAAAATGCCTATTAATATCCTCAATTTTTCATAGTTGTTTACTTGTTTAAAATAAGCTGTAATTTGATTAATTATAGATTGCTACACTTTTGTTTTGCATGTCGTCGGCATAGTGCAATTTCAGCAATTCATCAATGTATATTGTGGTAGAGTGCTAAGTTGAATCCTTTTTTATTTTACAAAATGTATGATTGCTTGATTTGTTCCTAAATTATAGGGGAATTATATGGCTGATTTTAAATTATTGATTTAATTCGACATTATGACTGATTTAAATAGATCTTAAATTGATTGGTTGACATACTAATACTATGATTGATTTCAATCAACAACACATGTTCCTAGAATTTAACCGTCTATTTAAGATGATCTAAGGGAGGGTATTTTAAGCCATTGATTTAATAAGATTATTTGCTTGAATTTAGGAACGTTATAGTACTATTTCCTAATATAAATGATTGTAACTGATTTATTGATTTCTTGCCTAGATCGAAATTTCATGGCACACGCATGGGAATGATGTGCAAGCGACACATATGCTTGAGTTATGCAACAATCTACACGTGGCAATTGGATTTAACATTTTCAATGGAGAACGCCATTTAGCGAATTGATTGTGAGAGTGACACGTAGGCAAATTGTACTTAGCTTTATATAGATATATAGATAGATAACAACTAGTTTGTCCTCTGTTTCCCATCATCTTCAAAACCAAGGGTTATCAATCTTGTCAAAAGGAATTTGTTCCCTCGCAATCTTTTTCATTTCCTTATTATCATGTTCCTCAAGATGAGGAAATGTAGGTAATTTGCGGATTGGAAGTCAAAACTACGAGTTGAATTCATTAACTTTTAAAATGGATTTATATAGAGAGAAAGACTATAAATGGAGCAACTAAGTCACACTTGGTATGGATCAATCCCCTTTAACTTTTCCTGGTTTTGCTTTCTAAAATTAACATTAATATGAGGGACTGCACTAGTGGAAAGAACCTTAAATGACACAAGTTAATTGATCCGGTTTTTCCTAAACCGGATCAACTAAAGTCAACTGGTCTGGTTGCTTGCCATGCCCAGATCAGTTGAGTTTTAGATATGGCCATGTTTTCATCCAATCTTATCCTCTTGCTCAACTGATCTGGTCCAATTCATACCCGGATCAGTTGGGCTGGTCCAATTATAAAAACAATAAGCCACACCCTCGTCATTTCCCTCGTCTCTCTCAGGCCTCAATCTCTCAAACCCATTTCCCATTTCCCTAGTCTCTCTTCCATCTATCCTCTCTCTTCCTCCTCTCTAAAATCCTAAACCCATTTCCTTCCTCCCTCGACCTCACTCATCTCCCTCAGCCGTCATCCCTCTCTTCTCTCTTATCCTCTCTCAGCGCACAAACCCTAAAACATCTCTCTTAACCCCCATGAATTTCCTGTCATCAGTTAGTTATCTCGCTCGTCACCTCGTGGCCAACATCGTCGACACCATTATCTCTCTTCTTCTCCCCATGTTCACCAGCACCACCATCAGCGAAGACCAACAACTCAGCGAAAATAGCAACTGGCGAGACGATTTCAATTTATGCGATTTCATTTCATTTTCCTGTCATGAATTTTCTGTCATCAGTTATTTGTTTCATTTCACTTTTTAGTTTAGATGCGATTTCAATTATTTTTTTTCGTTTTTTTAGGTTTTAGAATTATAGTTTTGATGCAATTTCAATTCTTTTTTCGTTTTTTAGGGTTTAGAAGTATAGTTTAGATGCAATTTCAATACTTTTTTTTAGGGTATAGAATTATAGTTTAGATGCGATTTATTCTTTGTTTTTTTTAGTTGAGATGTAATTTATAAGATTGTATAATGTTTGTGATTCAATATCATATTTTTTTGAATTTATTATTGTTTGTAATTTGATATAATGTTAGTTTAGATGTAATTTCTCTTGTACTTTAGTTCCAAATTTCATTCATATTACTCTCAATTTTTTTCATTTATTCAGATGTCATTTCTTTCATATTTTTTTCATTCATAGTTCAGATGTCATTTGTTTCCTTGTTGTTGGCTGTTGAATTTATTTTGTTTCATTTTTTTGGAATTGTTGAATGTGTCAACTGTTAATAGCCTGTGGCCTGTAGTTAGGCTCGACTTTTTTTTGACACAAAATACACCCCAATTGATCCGGTTTTAACATGAAAACTGGACCATTTAACCAATAATTGATCCGATTTTCACCTTAAAACCAATTCAGTTAATGGTTAACTAATTCGGTTTTGAACTGGATTAGTTAAATTTCATCAACAGCTCCGAACCCAACTTACTGGTCCATCTTTGGATAAGATAAACCCAATTTAACCGAATTAGTTGGGCTTTTTTCCACTAGTGATTGTTATAAAAAAACTAAAAAATAAGAAAAATTTAAACTTGATGTTGTCATTGGCATGGTTCCATTTTGTTTTAAAATAAAAGCATGAAAATATAAGTGAATTAGATCAATATCCTATTTTATTTATACTAATGATGACCAGTTTGTTCAACTTATTTTGACTATCTTAACTTATTTGAATGAATTTGAACTTATTAAATTTAATTTTAAGCTATATTGCCTGTAACTGATTTGTTCTAAAACTAAATCATTTAAACTTATTAGAACTTATTCAATTTTTACATAAAACCTTATTTTGTCTAAAATCGTATTATTTTAGTGTTACATCGTCTGAAAAGAACTTATTTATATTGAACTTATCTAAACTTATTATTTCTAAAATAAGACAATATAAGAAAATAAGTTGAATTGAACGAATCTTCATAAGGTCTTATGTAACTTTTTTTTTTAAAGGAAGGTGTTATGTTTCATTTAAACTTACTAGTCTTATATGCACGCTATGCGTGCGAAATGCGTTATTAAAATTTATATTAATTGCAACATTATGTCTATTGATAATATGTAAGAAAAATCATTTACAAAGTTTTGTTAAAAAGAAACAACAAAAAAACCTAATTATTTGTTTCCCTATTAAAATTACAATGCTCATATTAAATCACAACTCACAGGGAAACCCAATTGTTTTCTTTCGTAATCATCAATTCCAATCACAAATCAAACAGACACATAAAAGAGTAACCAAGGTTAAGAACGTACATCAGCAGGAAATCTTCTCAAAACATCAATCCAACATAAAGTCACAATTCAAAACCCTTGCGAAACCAAATCACAATATTGAAAATTTGAAATTAAGATACTGGAATTAGACATAAAACCTGATATTTTCTTCCCAAATCATCCATCCTAATCCCAAAGCAAACAAACCCAAAAACAAAAATCAAAGTTATTTGAGAGCGCATACATGATACATTAGAAGCGCTATTTTTCACAAAGCAAGAAGACTAAGAAATATTATGAAAAAGCTTCAAAATCTGCTCTAGTAATTCTTTCCAACGACTGTCTTTACAAAGATCTTCGAAATCTTGAGCAGCATAATAATAAGATTTGTCATTGGGGTGGAGGATCGAAAGTTCGGAGGCGGAATTAACATAAGTTATCCCTGTTTCTTTCTTTGAATCCCTCTTTTTTTATATTTAGTACTATTATGCATGAAACGTAGAGCACAATATATCTGTAGGTGAAAAAAAGCCAATATATATGTTGAATCAACATCAACAATTCAAAAATACACTTAATAATAACGTTCTTGAGGTAGAGAAGAAGAAAAATAGAAGATGGCATATTATCCTCTCTTGTCAAGTAGACATAACCAAACTTTCCTCTACCAAGAGGTTTTTTGATGTCGAAGTCATTGACAGTCCAACGCTTTTTGTCCACTATAGGAACCTCTCTAGATGCCTGAAAAACACATACATGCACAAAATTTGCCAAAATCTTCAATTTTTCAAAATATGACAAACAATATAAGTTGAAATCAGTCAGATCATAATGAACACAATACGATTGAGTCATTCAAATGAATCAAATGGACACAAATCCAAACCAAACATCAAATAACAATAGATAGCAATTTATCATTGACACATTTCATCAAACACTTGGTGTGCACAAACTAAGATTTGAGTATGAAAAATCTAGCATCGACCCAAATCACAAAAATTCAGATCACATAACAATGACAATTTCACAATGAAGTGAGATAGAGAGATAAATATATACCCGGTGCGGCGGTGCCATTGTCGATGACAATAGTATGGCGAGACGAAGAAGCATCCATTGAGAAAGTGAAGAAAAGAAAGAAGGATCTGCAGTAGAGATCCAAGTTAGGGATTAAAGGAAAGTGATGATCATGGTCATTGAAACTTGAAAGGGCACCAATGAATGCGACACTACTACTACTCTTGACTCTTGTTGTTTGTTGTTGTTGTTGTTATTTGATGATGATGAGTTGTTACAATAAAAAAAAAAATCCATTGCGACAATGTTACAAATAAAAATAGAAAATTGTAATAATTAAAAAGAAGATAAAAAATACTCCCAATTCTTCCAAGAACAGAAGGAGCCGAATCACCCACTTCTTCCACTCTGTCCAAAATTCCACTCAAAACAAATTCTCTTCCACTGCGGTAGTGTTACAAAAGAAAATTAGAAAATCGTAATAATTAAAAAGAAGATAAAAAATTCTTAATTTCGAATATTAAAGCAGAGAAAAAGGAATTTCTCGATCAATTGCCAAATAGAAAAGAATACTAAATCAGACCTGACCTCAATTCCACTTGTATCTGTTCAACTGTCGGGGACTTTGCAGTCTGCTCACTGATTTCATGGCTTCTACTGCTTAAATTGCTTCTTGAACCAAAGCCTAAAACCAAACAGAAAAGTGATAAACAATGGTGAAAAACAGAAAAAAAAGGAGACAAATGAAGAAGATTGAGAAAGCAAATGAATGATGAAGATTGTAGCCGAGGAGGTTTCTTCTTATGAACGGTTGATAATCTGGTTTGTGAATGGTTTATGTAGTAGAGAAACCAAAAAGACTCGACGGTTCTTTTTATGTGCTTTTTCTGTTTTTTTTTTTTTTTTAAATTTAAGTGTTTTTTAATTTTTACGGGAAATTTAAGCAGTTAGTTACCTTTTCTTTTTTTTTCTTTTTTTTCTTTTTCTATTTTTTGGTGTCCCCCTATAGTTGCCTTATATAATAGAGATTATAGCATATCTGATTTTTTTTTTTTAGAATTAAATTAAAATAAGTTAAATTGAATAGAGCCTTGATGATTTAACACCCTTTTAAAAAAACACAATACTCACTTACGGTATGTTATATTTATCTTATTTTTAGTCTTCATAAGAAAGAATAAGTTCAAATAAGTTTAGATAAGATCTAATAAGAATTAATACGGTCTAATAAGCATTAATAAGTAAAATTTAAACAAAAATAAAATTTGACATACTTATAAAATAAGATTCACTAAATTCAGATAAAGTCTAATAAGTTTAGATAAACAAAAGTAAGTTGAAAAGAACCAACCTTATTATTTGGCACAAAAAACTCTAACGAGTAAAAGCTCTTTTTGTTTGCTCACATCGGAACACCCAATCCCATCAAAGAAAATCTCTTTCCACGAATAGCGTTGCTCTAAAAAATTTTCGTAAAATTCAAACTCTTCAAAACCAGAGCGGGAAAATATACCCACGTCATCGATCCGTAACACCACAATCCGTGTACACCACACTGTAATCAAATCTCCGCCTTCGATTAACTCCATCATCAACGGCTGCCACCTACTTCTTCAAACTCCCCATTTCCACAACTCTTCCCTCCTCATCCCAAATCCCCTCTATATAAACCCCCAATCTCCTCCAAACATCATCATCCCATTCCGCCTCATTTCCAAACCCAAATATTCTCTCTCCTAAAATCTCAATCTCTTTTTTTTACCCACTCTCTCTCCTCAAACAATGGCTCGTACTAAGCAAACCGCTAGAAAGTCCACCGGAGGAAAGGCCCCAAGGAAGCAACTGGCCACTAAAGCTGCGAGGAAATCAGCCCCGGCAACCGGAGGAGTGAAGAAGCCCCACAGATTCAGACCGGGAACCGTTGCGCTTCGTGAGATCAGGAAGTACCAGAAGAGCACTGAGCTTCTCATCAGGAAGCTCCCATTCCAGAGGCTTGTCAGAGAAATCGCTCAGGATTTCAAGACTGATCTTCGTTTCCAGAGCTCCGCTGTTGCCGCTCTTCAAGAGGCTGCTGAGGCCTACTTGGTGGGTCTCTTTGAGGATACTAACCTCTGCGCTATTCATGCTAAGAGGGTTACTATTATGCCTAAGGATATCCAGCTTGCCAGGAGGATTCGAGGCGAAAGAGCCTAATTTCGGGTCTAATGGAATTCGATCTATGCTAGTAGTTGTAGTTGTAGTTGTAGTAGTATGTTTGTTCAGTTGATTTATCTCAAATCTAAGCTGGGTATTAGTATTACATATTGGTATATGTATTGTGAATTTTGATGAAAGAAAAATGTTTGCAGTTTTATATAATGTTTGTTGATCTTATTTTGATTACTTATGCTTTGTTAGATTGGGTTTTGGTCATTACTTTTCTACGAATCAGTAGTATACAAGATCTATGTATTTGATTCTCCGTGATTGAGCAAACTGATCTGTTTTCAATTTTGCTTTATTTGATTTTACATATTAGATCTGTTCTTGTTTTCTCTAATATTTTGAATAGGGAAAACCAATAAGGTGAAAAATGGGTTTGCAAATGAATTTGGGGCTTTTAGAAATTAGTACTTGATTGATCAGTGGTTAAGGCCACAAGGGTGTTTAGTAGTTGTTTAGCTGCATGAGTTCATGATTTTAGGATTCAAGTTTGGCTCAAATTTGTGTTGTTGATGTTGGATTCGTAACCCTATTTATTCTGTGGCTTAGGAATTATGAAATTCTTAGGAAATGAAAGACTTTTGGAGTTATTATAGTGTACTAAAGTTGTCTAATACTGTATTTAAAGGAATTGATATAACTTGCAATTGGAGTGGATATACAGATTCTCTTAAATATGGGAGATAGTTTGTCAAATGGAGTTAGATTGTAATAGTGTCATGCTTGGAATTTGTTTATAAATGCTAATGTTGTCAGTGATATACTATGGTTTCGTAATTTCGGAGAGGATTTAAACTTGAGGTTTTATGAAGAATAAAATTCAGTTTATGGAGACGAGCTACGAAAAAAGGGTGGAAGATTAGAACACGAAGAAGGTTGGAATTGGAGTTGGGTTGTAAATTGGGGTTGATGTATTATGTATATGATATATTCTCTTACTAATACTTGGTGAATGGATTGTGAAAGGAGGTTGGTGACTGTTGAGTATAAGTAACAAGGTCTCTTGTGAGCTGTGAAGGAGATTGTAGAAATTTTACATGCTATAAGTGCGAAATTAAACCTATCATTCACGCTAAACCAGCAGTTTAGTGTACTACTAGTCTACTGATGCAGAAATATGATTTCTTTTTTTGATGATTGACTAAAACTAATCTGCTAGATATGGGTTCTTGTTCGCCCTTGATGTTCATCCTTTTCTATTCTCCTTATATCAGTATATACAAAAGAGAAAACTAGGGGCAATTATCTACACATCTTTCGTTCATTTATCTGTAATCTCTAAATTTATTGGGGCAATTAACCTATTCATGATCTAGCTTGTTTGGTGTATGACCCTTTAGGTTCAATTAGTAGTTGTAGCAAGACCAGTAACTTTTAAAGTCTAAAAATTATATGTCAATACTAGCAAAACATTATAACCACATCATATTATATGAATGTCAAATGTCTAACCCCGGTTTTAGCCTTTTAGTATGACATAAATGCTAATATAGATGGGCTGAGAATTATAGTTAAAGTATCTAATCAAGTTTCATACTCCCCGTAAAAAAAAAAAAAAAAAAAAAAAGTTTCATACTCAAAGGTAGGTTGTGAAACGTCTTAAGTATATCACATGTTTTGTGATAAAGTTTCATTCCCATGGTCATGGACATGTGAAAATCTTTACAAATTTACACTAAATTTCATTACCATTACCACTATTTATAACCACTAACCAAACGGGCCGTTAAGGCAGTTGCAGTTCTAACATTTTCAAAGAGGGTATGCACTCAAAGATAGTTGTCACATGTCTTTACACTCATATTTTTCATCTATTCCAACAATTGACCTACTAAAATTTTAACGGGTTCTTTAAAGTCTAACCTATACACCAAGGGCATATTATATATTAAAAGACACTATGAAACACTGCTCGTCAAGTGTCATTCTCCTTTATTGAACAAGTTTTAACTTCACATGATTCCTATGTAACTAAAATTTAACAAATATGGTGAATACAAGTTTCAACCTTACAACCTCAAATTTGTAACATTCACACTTGTCCATTGATCCAAAGCTACTGTACACGTTATTGTCTAAAAAATGACAATCTAGAAGGGAGGATTTTTTTTTTTTTTTTGGATTAGGAAATTAAGTCGGAAAGTGCTAACCCCTAAAGCGCTACTTAGCGTAGGAAACACCAACACATTGGTTGGTAAGGCATGCATAGCATGCAAAGGAAACACCCCAACATAATGCTGGGGGTAAGGATCGAACCCATGACCTCAGGGGCCAAGGGGGAGTGCTCTATCCACTTGAGCTAACTCCTATCCTTTGATAAAGGTTTAGACATCTAGTGATAATTGAATTTATCGGTTGAGCCTAAAAACTAGTTTTTTTTTGCCTCATAATTGTTGTTTAGGATACATCACCCACTATGATGAAAAATAATAATAATAATAAAATCAAAAGAGAGTTGACAGTCTAAAAGAGCGCCACATAAACCTTTACAATAATTACAATATCTTTTTTTTTTTTGAAAGAATAATCACAATATCTAATAATATACAATTATAATCAGACTTATTCAAAGTAAATGAAGTTTAAGAAAACTACACCATTACCCTAATCCGACTTACCAATTAAGGCAGTGGGATAAATTTTCCCATATGAAAAGGACCTTAGAAAAAGACTAGTATAAGAATGGGACACCAAATTTTCAGCAATTTTATTTTACAGGAGAAAAATTGTACATGCTACGCTACATGAGGAAATCATTAGGTGACATTCGTGGTCATATTCAAGCCTGCATTGACTCTTTTGTTCGACATAATATGCTGCCCACGATTAATGGAGTTCAATGCTACTCTGATGTCGCCTGCAGACGTGCAAACAAGTAACTCCATGTTAATCATTTATAAAGCAATAAACAAATCCTTCATCAAACTGCAAGTTTCAGTATAAAAGGTTATCAAATGTTTGATAGCATTATATCATTCAGCTTCCCTGAGGCCTGAGCACCCATCAACAACAAACATGGGTCCCAATCGTCTCCTTTCCCTGTCCACTCTCCTCTGTTTGTCATGCTTGGCTATAGCTTCTGCTAGTGAGTACCGCTCTGTCGATGTTGCTCCATCACCAGTGTACACACCATCCATTGAGTCTTACACCCCATCACCAGAATACGAGACTCCATATTACACTTCGACACCAGTATATACCCCTACCTCTTCTCCTGAATATGAAAGTCCATCTTATACTTCAACCCTAACCCCATCATACAGCCCAACACCAATTTATACCCAATCCCCATCTTCTGAATATGAAACTCCATCTTACACACCAACACTAATTTCTACTCCTACACCATCACCTCAATATGAAACCCCAACTTATAGCCCATCTCCTGAATATGAAACTCCTTCTTACACTCCAACCCCAACTTATACCCCATCTCTTGAATATGAAACTCCGTCTTACACTCCAACCCCAACTTATACCCCATCTCCTAAATATGAAACTCCGTCTTACACTCCAACCCCAACTTACACCCCATCTCCTGAATATGAAAGCCCATCTTACACTCCAACCCCAATTTATACCCCATCTTTAGAACATGAAATTCCATCTTACACCCCAACTCCGGTTTATACCCCATCTCCTATAAATGAAACCCCATCTTATACTCCATCTCCTGAATATGAAACCCCATCTTACACTCCAAGCCCAGTTTACACCCTATCTCCTGAGTATGAGACCCCATCTTACACTCCATCCCCAACTTACATCCCATCTCCTAAATACGAGACCCCGTCTTACATTCCATCTCCAACTTACAGCCCATCTCCTAAGTACGAGACCCCATCTTACACTCCATCCGCAACTTACAACCCATCTCCTAAGTACGAGACCTCATCTTACACTCCATCCGCAACTTACAGCCCATCTCCTAAGTACGAGACCTCATCTTACACTCCATCCCCAACTTATAGCCCATCTCCATCCGCAACTTACAGCCCATCTCCTAAGTACGAGACCCCATCTTACATTCCATCCCCAACTTACATCCCATCTCCTAAGTACGAGACCCCATCTTACACTCCAACTCCAACCCCAACTTACAACCCATCTTCTGAATACGAGACCCCATCGTACACTCCAACACCAACTTACATTCCATCTCCTAAATACGGGACTCCATCTTACACTCCAACCCCAACTTATAGCCCGTCGCCTAAATACAACACTCCATCATATACACCAACCTCAGTCTATAAACCATCTCCTAAGTACGAAACCCCATCTTACACTCCAACCCCATCTTACAGCCCATCTCCAAAATACGAAACCGCATCTTACACTGCTAACCCAACTTACAGTCCATCTCCTAAATACGAGACCCCATCTTACACTCCAACCTCAACTTACAATCCATCTCCAAAATATGAAACCACATCTTACACTCTAACCCCAACTTATGTCCCATCGCCTAAATACGACACTCCATCATATACACCAACCTCAGTCCACAAACCATCTCCTAAATACGAGACTCCATCGTACACTCCAACCACAATTTACTCCCCATCTCCTAAGTACAAGACTCCATCATACTCTTCAACCCCAACTTATACCCCATATGATGAGACAAACTACTATCGTCCTAATGCCCTGCCAACTATTTATGGTATTCAAGGTGTGATCTACTGCAGTTCATGCTATGACTTCACACCTATCGAAGGTAAGTTCTTCCTCCAATGATTTTTCTTTCATTTTATTTAAGGATGGGAATTAAGCATTTAAACACAGGTCTTTATCTTCCATACTTCATATGAAACAAGTTACAAGTAGGAGTAAATGAAATAGGTATTGATGTATTGTGGTGGAGTAATGAATTGTGTTAATAAGTAGGGTATGCTCTTAAGATACATTAGTCCTATCCACATTCCCATATTTTCCACTTAAATTTCTGGACTAGATTCGTAACATGAAGTTGCAAGCTAAGTAATCCAGATTATAAGAAACTTTTTACAGCTAAATAACCCATATTCAT
Source organism: Beta lomatogona (assembly GCA_947646795.1). Taxonomy (NCBI): domain Eukaryota; kingdom Viridiplantae; phylum Streptophyta; class Magnoliopsida; order Caryophyllales; family Amaranthaceae; genus Beta; species Beta lomatogona. Next base: position 169,277 of record CANSNZ010000514.1, read on the forward strand.
TCAGAAGTTTATTTACATTCATCTTGGTTGCTCAGTGCAACAACACAACAAACTCTTGAATCTTTTTGAATATGTTGCCACTTAAGGTCTATTAGTATAATTTATTAAAACATCAGTTCATCAAGTAACATTACCTCATTAAACTTTGACTATCCGAAAATAATATTAATAGCACATTCGATTTACAATTTCAAATTTATTTCAAAATTTAGTATGTAATGTATAATTTTGTGTCTATCACTAAAAGTCTAAGCATTAATCTTGCACATAGTTACATGAAACTCTGGTATCACATGCCAAAGAATAAAAACATTGATAGAACTATAGAAGTATCATTTACTAAACCTATATCAATTCAAAATTCATAATTTCTTCAATGACAAATCTTAAGAACACTGTTAATCTCTGTTGCATATGCTCGTCATCACATCCTATGACTAGAGCATTAATACCAGAGTGGGTTAGAGGACGAGGATAAGAATTTCTAAAGTCATAAAACTCAAAAAAAGGGGTACGAAAACTGATGCAACTTGCAAGCATCCACCACCAATGTCAATATTGCATTCTACAACTTGAACATTAACTGAATATGTGATCTACCGTTTAATCACACTATATCTAATCTATGAAATGTATTTGCGAGCAGGTGCGGTTGCCAAAATTTTCTGTGAAGCAAAGAGTACAGACCAATACAAGACAGCGAAGTTCTCAATGTTAACCCCAAAAACTGACAAGAATGGTTACTTCCTAGCCACATTTACTCCTGAACAACTTGGAAACTCTCTGAAGCCAACCGATTGTAAAGTTTATCTTGAAAGCTCTCCATCATACACTTGCAATGTTGCAACCAACATTAATCTAGGAGTAACAGGCGCTCGTGTGACTTATTCACGTGATTTTGGGGAGTACAAAAAAACATACGACTTAGAGTTGTACTCTGCTCAAGCTTTTGTTTACACATCGACGACAAAATGCGAAAAGCCAACTTACTACAAGACACCAACTTACACTCCAAAAGCAAGCTTTAAAACTCCAACATACACCCCAAAGCCAGGTTATGAGGTTACAACATATACTCCACCAGCCCACACCCCAAAATCGACTTACAAGGCTCCAACATACACACCATCAACCTACACCCCAAAATCGAGTTATGAGGCTCCAACATACACTCCAGCAACATATGCACCAAAATCAAGCTATGAGACTCCAACATACACTCCAGTAACATATGTGCCAAAGTCAAGCTATGAGGCTCCAGCATACACTTCACCAACATATACGCCAAAATCAAACTATGAGGCTCCAACATACACTCCACAATCAAGTTACAAGGCTCCAACATCATACTCTCCAAGTGACAAACCTCCATCATACAGTCCACCAGTCTACAGTCCAAAGTCCAGTTACGAGGCACCAAGTTATGTTCCAAAGTCCGAGGATAAAACCCCTGTTTACACCAATTATGGCTACTAAGACAAATCTACTACGATTTGATTCGCTGCATTGCATACTAGTTCCCTATTCGTTGAGCTAGAAACAAGTCTAAGAGACGATTGTCCTTAGTAGTATGTTGATTACTTAATTTTCACTATAAAGCCTAAGAGACTATTTCCTATGTTTTATCAGACGATTTTCTATGTCCTATGAGAATTATGAAAGAGGAATTTGTTTATTTCATTATGCATAATGTCTTCTCTCTCCAGCAACTTCTTCTGCACATGTTCCTCTTGTTTGTCTTTTTATAGATGGTGTCATTTGATCAAAATTCGAAGAAAGAGGAAAGTACAATTGCTTTACAAAATTTAAAACTTCAGCAATTGTGATATATGTTTCGTGTTATCTTGAAAAATAAATTGCTACATCAAATGGTTAAAGAGAACATTAAAAGCTACTATTATCTGTCTGGCAGCAACATTATACTGTTGTGATTTAGAAACTAAGTGTTAACTAGATTGTGCAATAATCAACAATAATCAAGAAGAATTGAGAAATTGAAACAATAACCAAATAATGCAAAGAGGAATGAAAACAAGAATGAACACACAAAGATTAACGTGGGAAACCCGAGCTCCGGGAGAAAAACCCACAAACTTGCACTATGGAATCAATGGAGAATCAATGGTGAACATACGATCTCTCACAAACTCACTCTCTCTCCTAAAACCCTAGAAAAGATGAGGTTCCAAGTTTGAACAATGAGATATGTGTGTCTACATCCTAAAACCAGAAAATAGGTATTTATACTACAAGGAATAAAAGCAATCCAAGGGCCACGATTAAATCTTAAATCGCAAAAAAAGGCAAGAGCAGACTGGATTGCCCGCCCGGGCTCGAAGAATCGCCCGCCCGGGCCCAAGACCAGCCCGCCCGGGCCGAAAGGGAGCCCGCCCGGTGCAGGTGGCACCCTAAACATTCTGCCTCAAACTGCCCCAAATGCACGCCCGAGCTGAAAGGAGCCCGCCCGGGGAGCAGCCCGCCCGGGCTGCTGGGCTAGCAGCTCCCCCATGGTCGAGGCTTCTTCTCCCTCCTTGGGCTTCTTGCTTCACACATCTCCACCAAACCCAACAATCTCCCACCTGGAGATCGGTTTAGCAAGAGAACATCCTCCATAAATAGCCGAATCCATCACCATCACCTCTCCATACATTGGCCATAGCCAATCCCGCTTCCCCTTCACCAAAGGAAACGACACCGGGATCTCAACCAACCCCGATCCAACATCTCTCCAACCCCATCATGGTCATGCTCCCACCTAGATGCAATCCCGAGCGTCATCACCATGCTCCCACCTAGTCTAAGCAATCCCTATGACAAAACACATCTCCTCTACACTAAGGAAATGACATTTAAGTTTGCACCAACTCCAATACAAAAAAATCAAAGTCAACACCAATTTTGATACTCAACAACAACACCTCCAAATCATTGTAACATCCCTACACAAACCTACACACCCTCCTAACCCCGGAGGTCGGTTCATCTAAGATACACCACAACCAAATGAAGACCCTTCCTCTCCAACCAAGGAAGACCTTTGAGGTCCAATCCAACCCCAACAAAGAAATCATCACCTAAGCCAAAGAAGCTTCTCATTGTTCTAAGAGCAAACTCACATTGCTCCCTACCCGAACAAAAACACCCTTTGCTCTCCACTTTATAAAAAAAAAAATAATAAAAAAAAAAAAAAAAAAAAATAAAAAAATAGAAATCTTTCACTTGGCCTTTTATCATTTAATATATTTTTTTATTTTTTTGAAAAAAAAGTTCAAGTATTTTTATAAAAAAAAAGTTAAACTTTTTAAAAAAAAAAGTATATATATATATATATATATATATATATAACATTTTGCTTGTGTGCCGCCCTTCACCTAGTTCTAAGAGCAAACTCACTTGCTCCCCACAAAACACCTTTCTTAGATTTCGCAACATGCTTGTGTGCCTTTCTGCGTTTACGGTCAATATGCCACCGGGACACCGCTTCACCACGGTTCTCATCCCTTGGCCCACTTTCGATAGATTCCCGACCAAACGACACCTTACATGAAGTTCCCACCCCAACTCCGGGCCCCTTTCTTGTGCTCCCCATGGTGTAGAGTGTTCCACTTCTTGTTCCCCGAGCTATGACCTGACAAGCTTCCAAGAACCACCATCAAACACAATCTTATGACCCGATGTAGCAAGTTGGATCACCGATATCAAGCTTTTCTTCAACCTTAGGATGAACTTAACATCCTTCAACTCCAACGAGCCACCATGAGTGAGTTTCAAACTCACATCACCTTTCCCCATGACTTCCACTACCTTGCCATCCGCAAGATAGACTTCTCCAAGCTTTCCGGATTTGAAGTTCCGAAACAACTCCTTGCATGGTGATGAATGGTGAGAAGAACCCGAATCCAAGACCCATGATCCCAAGCACCCAACCAACTCTTTCGGTTCATCTATGCTTACCATCAAAACATCGGAATCGTACTTCGAAATCAAGTTTGTTGATGCTTCTTCTTCATCATCACTTTCTTGTACCTTTTTCTTCCCTTTCCCATTCACTCTCTTTGGAAAATCCCTCTTCAAATGTCCTTCATCACCACAACCCCAACACACCACATGAGCTCCCCCATTCGGTTTACCATGCCCCTTTGACTTCGATCTTCCATGACTTGCATTTCCCCTTTGTTGATTCCTTCTCCCCCTACTTTCACTACTATATGCACCACCCAATGATTCACCGGACTCTCTCCTTCGAATGCTCTCACTCAAAATCAAGTCCCTCACATCATCATATTTCAACTTCTCTTTGCCGGAGGAGTTGCTAATGGCGGTCACCATAGTTTCCCATGACAAGGGCAAATAAGACAACAAAATCAATGCCTTCACTTCATCTTCAAATTTGATGTCCACCGAAGACAATTGACCCAAAACCGAATTGATCTCATTAATGTGTTCGGCGGCCGAACTCCCATCAACCATCTCCATATCAAACAAACGACGCATCAAGTATACTTTGTTGATAGCCGATGGTTTCTCATACATACTTGACAAAGTTTCCATCAAACTCGCCGTTGTTTTCGCCATTGAAAGCCACATTCCGGGCTAATGTCAATCTCACAACTCCAAGTGCTATCCTATCAAGAACTTTCCATTCATCCTCAAGCATACCACTTGGTCTATTTCCCTCAAGAGGCAAGTAAAGATTCTTTTGATACAAAAGATCCTCCATTTGCATTTTCCAAAATCCGAAATCTTTACCATCAAACCTCTCAATCCTCAATTTCCCTTCTTCCATTGTTAAGTTTACCCAAAAATTCAAAATTTGATTTTTCTACACCAAAAAATCCAAACTTTGATTTTTCAACCACAAATCCTAGTTTACCAACACAACACTAAATCACTTTCTCCAAGTTAAAACCTTAGCTCTTGATACCAATTGTTGTGATTTAGAAACTAAGTGTTAACTAGATTGTGCAATAATCAACAATAATCAAGAAGAATTGAGAAATTGAACCAATAACCAAGTAATGCAAAGAGGAATGAAAACAAGAAAGAACACACAAAGATTAACGTGGGAAACCCGAGCTCCGGGAGAAAAACCCACAAACTTGCACTATGGAATCAATGGAGAATCAATGGTGAACATACAATCTCTCACAAACTCACTCTCTCTCCTAAAACCCTAGAAAAGATGAGGTTCCAAGTTTGAACAATGAGATATGTGTGTCTACATCCTAAAACCAGAAAATAGGTATTTATACTACAAGGAATAAAAGCAATCCAAGGGCCACGATTAAATCTTAAATCGCAAAAAAAAGCACGAGCAGATTGGATTGCTCGGGCGGGCCCGAAGAATCGCACTCCCGGGCCCAGGCGCCCGCTCGGGCCCAAGACCAGCCCGCCCGGGCCGAAAGGGAGCCCGCCCGGTGCAGGTGGCACCCCAAACATTCTGCCTCAAACTGCCCCAAATGCACGCCCGAGCTGAAAGGATCCCGTCCGGGGAGCAGCCTGCCCGGGCCCACATCTGCCCGCCGGGCCCACCGCCCGCCGGGCCACCCCGCTTGCCCGCCCGGGCCGCCGGGGGCCAGCCTCCCACATGGTCGAGGCTTCTTCTCCCTCCTTGGGCTTCTTGCTTCACACATCTCCACCAAACCCAACATATACCTCTGCTTACCTCTAATGATCCATCAATGCCAACATCTCCCAACTTCTAAGATTCATACAATAACCTCTATTAGCATAGAAAAATGAAATGGTTACAATCAACAATTTACTTCTGATGTTAGAATTTCTATTATAGTAGAACTTTGGATGCCTTGAGGGTTGAGACTATACGACAGATTATGTGGAACAAAATTTCCAAATATTTATTTCAGATACATCCCCTTATACAGGAGATAAACCCCTTACCCCCAACACCCCAAAAAAGAACCAAAAAGAGGAGAAAAGACTGGTGCTAAACTTGCCTTGGGTAACATGAAAATCATTTCTAGACCCCAACCACTGTGTGCGAGGAAGTGTCCACGTCTATCTGTGAGATGCGACACTCAGATCTAACACCCCAAAATGGTACCAAATACTCTAGCAAAATTTTTTTTTTTTTGATAAGGAAAGAAAACTTAGGAAGGCCCCTTAATCAGGAGGCCAACCTAAAACATCCTTGCGGACGAAAAGAGAGAAATCAACATCAAAAGGAGGGTAGAGATATAAGAGATCTGTGAAAGAGTGACCACGATGCGCCATAAGATCCGCCACCTTGTTTGCCTCCCGAAAGCAGTGTTGAACCTGATAGTCATCAAACTTGAGAAGGTTAGCATTAATATTAACCACAATATTATTAATTTCCCAGGGGACTTTCCAAACATTCCTAATTGCATTGATAATAGCAAGATTGTCTCCTTCAATAATCAACTTAGAGATATTAAGGGAAAGAGCTGCAAGGATACCCTCCTTAAACCCCCAGGCTTCAGCCTGGAGAATAGAAGTGTTGAAACCAAGAGAGTGGCCCCCAGCTAAAACAGGATTACCATTAGAATCACGAATAGAAAAACCTAAAGAAGAACTACCATTGGAGAGCTTAGAACCATCGAAGTTAAGCTTAAAAAAACCTGGATTAGGAGGACACCAAGTAGAGCCAATCCCCGTGCGAGGAATATTAGACCTTGGAGCACCTGCCTTGGGAGGCAAAGAACCCAACTCTTCCGAAGAAAGAGCTTTAGACCAGGAGGACACATAATTACTAATAATATAACTAGCCTTCCTCGAAGACACAGTTTCATCATTGAAGATAACCTTGTTTCTGAAAAACCAAACAAACCACCAAACAAAAGAGAATTTCGAAATATCTAACTTGGAAGTAAGACTAAGACAAGCTTCCAAAACAGATCTAAAGGAAGACAGATTAATAGACCTTAAACAAAAAGGAGGAGAAGGCCAATCAAAACTAGCATGCAGATGAGAAAAAATATCTAAAGTATAAGGGCATGCAAAACAAAGATGACCAATAGATTCACCGCCATTATTACAGAAAACACACTGTTGGGGTAAAAAAATATGGCTTTTCTCCAACCGAACCTTAGTTGGAAGACCATCATAACAAGCTTTCCAGAGAAAATTCTTAATCTTTGGAGGAATCTTAAGATTCCAAATCCAATTATACTCTACTTTTTCTAACTGGGAGGGGAGAAAGCTCTGGGCAAGCAGAGCCCCTGACTTAACAGAGTACTCGCCATCTGCAGTGAGCCCCCAAACAAGGTTATCTGATTGCAGCTCAGACGGGATATAAATAGCACAAATTTGGGAAACAATATGAGGGGGTACTAAGGAAAGTAAGAGTTGGGAATCCCATTGTCTAGAAGACGTGATGCAACTACTCACATCTGTATCTTCAGAACCAGGGGTTGGAGTAATAATAGAACGGAGAGGATATTGAAATAACCAGTTATCCGACCAAAACTTAATAGACTTGCCATCACCAATTTGCCAACGAAGACCTTTTTTAAAAATATCATGCAAGCTAAGAAGATTACGCCATTGCCAGGACGCTGATTTAGAGGCTTTAATCGAGAAAATAGAATGAGATTTAATGTATCTTTTACGGACCAATTTAACCCATAAATTATTATCATCTTTGATAATTCTCCAGAGCAACTTCATTTGGAGAGCTTGGTTATTAGCTTGAGCCTTGCGGAAGCCTAAACCACCAGCCGATTTAGGCTTGCAAATGCAATCCCAACCAATAAGATTAGGAGAAGTATTAGAAGTTTCCTTATTCCAAAAGAAATTTCTATAAGTTTTATCCAAACTGGAAAGAATAGATTTAGGAAGCAGAAAACTTTGCATTTGGTAGTTAGATTTAGCAGAAAGATTAGAATGCAGGAGAACAGAACGACCGGCTTGGGAAAGAGCATTGGCTTTCCACTTTGGAAGTTGACTAGTCGTTTTACTTACAACTGAGCTAAAAGTTTCTTTGGTAACCTTTGTGTTAATAATGGGACAACCCAAATAGTCACCCAAATTATCTGTTTCCTGCATTCCCAAAATAGAAGCAAAATTACATTTATCCTCCATCAACACATTTACCGTACATTGGAAAGAAGATTTATGGTAATTGACTAATTGGCCAGACATAGAGCAATATTTATCTAGAATTTGACGAATAAGCAAGCAACTATAATTGTTAGCTTTAGCAAAAATCATGGTATCATCTGCAAAAGTTAGAAACGGAACTCTCATGCCTGTTTTTCCAATAGGCACACCGATTGGTTTAGTAGGGCTAGAGGCAGCTGAAGAAAGTAATCTAGCTAACAGTTCTGCACACAGAATAAATAAATAAGGGGAGAGGGGATCTCCTTGCCTAATCCCTCGTGAAAGGGAAAATTAGTCACCTGGAATTCCATTAATCAAGACTGAAAAAGAAGTAGAAGAAACGCAGGCCTTGACCCACTCTAACCATTGCGCGGCAAAACCCAACTTATCTAGGTTCGTAAAAATATAATGCCATTCTAATCTGTCGTAAGCTTTCTCCATATCTAACTTAATACCAATCCAACCCGTAGAGCCAAATTTATTTTTAAAAGATTGAAAGATTTCATGAGTAATTAAAATGTTATCTTGAATAAGACGATCCGGAACAAAAGCTCCTTGAAGAGGATGAATAATTTGACCCATAACCTCCTTCAATCTATTAGTGAGAATTTTTGAGATTATTTTATAGATAGTTGAACAAAGACTAATAGGACGAAAATGATTAGCAGTAGAGGGGTTATCAATTTTTGGAATTAAAGCTAAAAAAGTATGATTAATCTCTTTTAGAATTTTTCCAGAGTGAAAAAAAGCTTGGACTGCTCTTATAACACTGTTACCTACTAAAGTCCAATATTTTTGAAAAAAGAAAGGGGGAAAACCATCAGGACCAGGAGATTTATCCGGGGCTAAATCAAATGTAGCACTTTTAATTTCCTCACCAGAAACTGGTGACGTTAGAAAAAGATTATTAGATTCTGTAATAATGTGATCTAACAGAGAAAAATCATAATCAGGGTGGAAAGAAATTGAACTATCAGAAGTAAAACGAGAAATAAAAGCATTAGTTAAATTATGAGAAATATCTACAGGGTTAGTAATAACTTGACCATTAGAGGCAGTAATTTCTTTAATTTGGTTCCTATTTCTTCTTATAGAAGCATGGGTATGATAATAGGAAGAATTCGTATCCCCAAGAAGAAGATAATTAGTTTTACTTTTTTGTTTCCAATACTCATTGCTAAACGAAAGCAAACTAGAACGTTTATTAAGAAAAAGATCTTGTTTTGCTTGTAACAAGGAATCCGAAGGATTTGCAAGAATATTAATTTGAATTTCCTTTAATCGATCATCCACTTTTCTTAACTGCCGAAAAATATTGCCAAATTGAGATTTATTCCAAACTTTGGAATTTTCCTTCAATAACTTACATTTCTTAACAAGTCTAAACATGTGAGATCCAACAAAACGAGTACACCATGTTTTTTTAACGAGTGTGTCATAATCCTTCCTAAGACACCACATTTTTTCAAAGCGAAAGGGGGATGCTTTAAACAAATTATTAGGAACGTAATTAAGCACAATTTGGCAGTGGTCCGATGAAGTAAAGACAGAATGAAACACTTTAGCTTGGGGAAAAAGAGAAATCCAGGAAGTGGTAGCTAAACCCTTATCTAAACGTTCATGGATATTGTTTACACCTGCTCTTTTTTTTCTCCAAGTATAAACTTGGCCTGTAAATGGAATTTCAATACAAGGAAGGTGATTCAAAATATTGTTCATAGTTATAAACCTCGCTGCAGATAGAGGAGCCCCTCCTTGTTTGTCATTAACATTTGAAATCTCATTAAAATCTCCAATAATAATATAAGGCAAAGACAAAGATAAAGCATATGTGATAACTTCATCCCAAAATTCAGCCTTGAATTCTTTCTTGGCAGGGGCATAAATAAATAAAATAACATATTTAGTATTAGAGCTAGTTAAATGGACTAAGCAAGAGATAAACCGAGAAGCTTTATATAAAATAGATAGATTAAAAGGTTGGATATTACAAGATTTCCACATTATCCATAAACCACCAGAATAACCTAAGGTTGGAACTACATCAAAATATTGAAAACCACATTGGCTAATCATTGCTTGGGAGGGGGGAGATTGTGATTTAACTTCACAAAGCATAAGGATTTTGACATTGTTATGCAAACAAAAATCCCGAGTTTCTACCAAAGCATTCTTTCTAGCACATCCACGAATGTTCCAACATGCAATACTCATTATTTATAGAAAAAACAAAAGGGTGGTAAGATGGCTACCAATATCATAATAGGCTTTGATTAGATCCTTTTCCTCTTCAGGGCAGATGAAGCATCATCTTCATCCTCCATGTCTTCAATTCTCCTCTTAGCTGACCCTGAATGGGAAGAGAGCTCCACTGGGTGGGATGCATCAACCCCCATCCTTTCTATCTGCTTGACAATAGAGCTATCAGAGTGAAGGGAATGAAAGGAATTCTCAGCAAGAGAATTAGTTTCATTAACAGAATTATCATCCTGATCTTCAATACAGAATGTGTCATTATCATCAGCATTAGAGAATAGACCCTCAGCAGCAGGAACTTCAGTAGAGACCAGTGCAAGATACTGGTTTGCATCAATTAAATCGAAGCACGTAAGACTTGCCTAGAAGAAGAAGACGAGAATAGGGGGAGCAAACCCAGTGTCACCTACAATCTTCTCCTGATCAGGGCCAGGAGGAGAAGAGACTAGAGGTAGGATAATTTCAGCCTCATCATCAGAGGAGTCATCAGAACAAAAAGTGTGAGACACCACCATTTTTCCTTTACCTTTTCCTTGCACAGCATCATGCATAACATTAGCTTTAACACCAACTTTAGCAGCATCATTAATAATCACCCCCTTACCAGGAGGGGTAGGAAGAATACCAGCAGAACCCATTTTAGACAAGAATATCTTTGACAGAGGCTTAATAGCAGAGGCCTTTGTAAGGTGCTTAGGCTTCACATGCACCACATTAGCTGGCTCAGCTGTGGTTGCATGACAAGCTTGCCCAGCAGCCTTAGCAAGGGTTTCATACAAGGATTTCTGTTTAGGATTCTTGAGTAACTAAATAGTTAATTCCTTTTTAGGGGAATTCAGCAAGGGACAAGCCTCAATAGCATGCTCGGATTCACCACAGTAAAGAACAACCGAGAGGAAAAATCCTCATACCATATCACATAGCCATGAATTAAATCACCACTCCTACTTACTTCAGCAAATTCAAGTAAAGGACCTTGAATATCAACTCTAACACATGCTCTAGCAAAACGAATTTTGTTACGAAGCAAAGACCTTTGATCAAGTTTAACAAGAGCACCAATATCATTAGAAGCTAGCAAGTTAGCAATTGAATCAAAGTTCAAAAGTTCAGTAGGAAGTCTGGGAATCCTTACCCATAAGTCAACCCACTTGATTTCTTCCAAATATGGATCAAAGAAAGGCTTCCAAAGAGATAAAACAAAGAGGTCACCTTGAATGTGCCAGGGCCTTTCACTCCACACGAGAGAAAGGTCCTGGGGATTTGCAAAACGGAGCAAAATCCAGCCATTGCCCATTTCCATATAGTCTACCTCACCTTTAACAACTCTCCAATCTGCCTTTGTTCTTGCAATAATAGTACGCAAGTCCAAAGGAGCAGAGAGCATCTTACCAAGCAAACAAGACTTGGAAAGCTCAATAATATCTTTCTTGACTTGGGGTAAATTATCAAGCACAATAGTTTCAGGGAAAGAGGGGGGGATGAGGAGGATCATTTTGAAGATTAAAACACACAGAGGGAGTAACTAAAGTAGGAACAGAAGTTCCATTTTCATAATTAGGGTTAGGGTTTGACAATAAATCTAAAGTAGGAACAGAAGTTCCATTTTCAGTATGAGGAGTAGGGTTTGACAACAAAGCATCTTTAAAATTACCAGTATTATCCATCATAAATGAGAACGAACTTGCAGAAAATTTAAGAACTACCAAACAGGAATAATAAGGAGAAAAGGAGTGAGGTTGAGAATGAGACAATGTCACATGAGTATCCCTTTTATAGGGATATTGGTCTGGGCTTCGAGAATTAAAGAGAGAATTAATCCTCTCAGCCAATTGAATGAACAATTCCATCACATTAAATGCTTCATCAGGGAGAAACAGAGAATTATAACCAAAATTAGCACGCTTTGCCAGCACAACCACAGGAGAATCCGACAAATACACATTTTCACCTACTACCAACACTCTAGGCTTACATAGCACTCCAAAAAACCAGCGACAACTCTCACTCACCATAAATGCTTTGAAGAGAGAAGCCCTAAGTAAACCAACTGACTCGTACTTATGAGGAGGAAACACGAAACCCTTAACCCAAATAAAGTTTCTTTGGGAAGTTTTATAGACAAAATTAGTCTGAAAACCCGAGGAATTAATATAATTAGGCGCAAAAGAGAAAAAATATAATGATTTCACTACTTCATAGCTACAGAAATAGCTTTTAGATTGAATTGGGGAAAAACACCCTACCTCATAATTAAGGTCTAAAAAAGAGAAAATAATCAAAAGAAAGAGTATAGGGGAACTTGCATTGACTTTTCGGAGGGGAAACAGGCTAAGAAGAGCTGGAATCACTTTGAAGAGGATTGAAATTAAATTGGGGGAAATTCTAGGGTTTGGTTGATAGAACTTTCGAGCTTGGTTTGCTTTTTTTTCTAGAGCTTCTCTAAAAAAAGTCCAATTGGTACTCAAACCTCCTTCAAATGGTGCTATTATCATTTGGGTACAAATTGGTTATTATTCGTTACCAATCTATACTCTGTTTTTCATATTTCTTTCTTAAACAAGTGATAATAGATATACTAGAGTGAATTCGAGGATGAAGGTGAAAGTATTAGAGTGATTAGAAAAACTGAGGCAAGCAACCCCCCCCAAAAAAAATAAAATAAAATAAAAAATAAATACGAAAACAATAACAAGAAACCCCCAGAAAATGTAGATATTAAGGAGCAATTTGTCGCCTTAAGTATCCCTTCTAAAACAATGTATTCCTTGAAAAATAATTATGTTATGTGATTTTAATTCTTTCTAGTTCTTTCACTTTTCGTCTCAATATCAAAATGCGGACTATTCGACTTATCTCATGTCAATAAATGCCCACCACATTATTACCCCATGCACAACCCCATATCAATATAACATTTCACAACTTCAACATTAGTATAAACTATGAAATATAATTTTATCTCATTTTTTATTATTTAAGAAATGTATTTGAGAGCAGGATCTTTCCTGCGAAGGAAAGAGTACAGACAAATACAAGGCAGAAAAGTTTTCAATGCTCACCCCAAAGAGCAACAAGATCTGTTACTTCCTAGCCACATTTACTCCGAAACAACTAGGGAACTACTTGAAGCCAACCGATTCTAAAGTCTATCTTGAAAGCTCTCCATCATACACTTGCAATGTTGCTACAAACAATAATCTAGGAGTAACTGGGGCACCTCTGAAGTGATTTTGGGGAGTACAAAAACACATACAACTTAGTGTTGTATTATGCTCTAGCTTTTGTTTGCAAATCAAAGACAAAATGCGAGAAGCCAACTTACTACAAGACACCAGTTTTGTACTCCAAAAGCAAGCTATAAAACTCCAACATCCACCCCAAAGCTAGATTACGAGGTTACAACATATACCCCACCAGCCTACACCCCAAAATCGAGTTACAACTTATAAGGCTCCAACAGAAACACCATCAACCTACACCCCAAGATCGAGTTATGCGGCTCCAAAAATACACTAAAAAATTAAGTTATGAGGCTCCAACATATACACCATTTACCTACACTCCAACATCGAATTACAAGGCACCAACATAGACCCCATCAACCTACCCTCCTCAATAAACTTACATGGCTCCAACGCACACACCATCAACCTACACTCCAAGTTCAAGTTATAAGAGTCCAATATATAGCTAAACAACCTACATATAAACCAAGCTATGATGCTCCAAAATACATTCCACCAACATATGAGCTAAAATCAAGCTATGAGGACCCAACATACACTACACAATCAAGTTACAAGGCTCTAATATCATACACTCCAAGTGACAGAATTCCGTCATACAATCTACCTGTCTATACTCCAAAGACCAAAGTTCAGTTATGAGGTATCAAGGTTCCAAAGTCCGAGGATAAGACCCCTGCCTACACCAATTATGGCTACTAAGAAAATCTCCTATGATCTGATTCACTTCATTATATACTAGTTCCCCATTGATTATGCTAGAAACAAGTGGATTGTCCTCATGCCTATCTTGACTTTAGTATAAATCCAATAGACTAACTATTATGGTTAGTTATATATACATTATCTCGAGTCTATTTTGTAGCATCTTATAAACATGTTGCTCTTATTTGGTATTACGTGGATGGTGTCCTATTCTACATATCTATCGAAAGGGGAAAGCTGTATACTTTGTTAATCTTTACCCACTCAATAACCATTCTTGAACAGCAAAGCACTCATGAAACCTGGCTCATTTGTGTCACAATCTTCTTGATAAATAGCTAGCTAAATCATATTATAAAAGAGAGCAGTAGAAGGAGATATTTATTGTTTGGCAGCAACATTAGATACCTCTGTCCAACTTTAGTTGTTCACGATTGCCATCAATTCGCAACTTTTAAGTTATGCGAAGACAAAAGGATGGGATGGAATAAATAAGCCATTGATGATCTTAGAGAAAAATATCCTAAATATACATATTCCATACACCCCCGTAATCAAGAGAGGTAAACCATGGGAGGGGGTGGAATTTGGTACATAGTTAAAGCATAATGAAAAATGTTTACGTTAGGAACACAGAGAAACTTATCAATTTGGTTTATTTCTACTAATACAAAACTAGAAACCTGTCAGTGCAGCGAGCTGGGACAGTGCTAAACTATCCTTGACTGACCCCAAAAACCATTTCAAAGCCTTGTCTATGCTATGTCATTTGACACTGAAGTATCAGCTTGTGCAACAGCACCATCCTACAAACCCCAGCCTAGTTTACCACCAACAATGCAACAAAAAACCTAAGCGCGTGTGTGCGTACGTAGTACATGCATGTATTCACGGAACATAGACATATATGTGTGTGACTGTGTGTGCACTCACATGTGCAAGCGTGTGTTGCGTGTTGTGAAATGTAGATCAATTTATTTATGGTAGAGCAACTTGCCAACCCCATATAGATTACTAACTACTCTAAGAGTCCAAGTATGTATTCCGAGAGAAGGAAAATAGATTTTAACTGCCACACTCAGGAGAGAGGACAGAGGACAGAGGACAGAGGAGAGAGAAGCATTGAACAGAAAACAGACAGCCACTGCTAGAGAAGGCAACCATAACACTGAAATACTGTAAACTCAACTTACCACCACAAGGAAAAGGTGCAGCACCTTGCTTCTTGATATAGTGGATTTTACATACAATTGTTAGATATTGAGATTCTACTATCAAACCATAGATCTAAGAGAATTTCTATCATACTGTCTTCCACCAAAGCCAACTCCTCAAACATGGCTCAGAGGCAATACTCGAGTCCAGGTAACATGAATGTCTATAATCTTTTCCATCCCTTTATTCCCCATTTTATCTCACCATCGCGTCCCTGTGGCCAAGGGTAAAGATGAGTGTCTGATATGGATTTCGAGTTTTGCATCTGAACTATCCAAAGAGTATGCCTGGGAATTAGCCTTGCCTAGTTTATAATATTATATAGAATACAAGACACTTAGTTAACCCTACCCCAAAATCTGATACTTTCATCAATACAATGTTGCCTGAGTATGAAAAGCCAGCATATGCACTAATATTTACCTACAAAACAAAATTAATTAAAAGCCACTAATTCGATTATCAGAGCTCAAACACTCAAAAGACTCCATACACCAATTTACAAGCATTCTTTGAGGTTCCAAGACAAGGGTGCAATACTGCGTTCCATCACTCGAGTACATCCTATCATCAAACTATGTTACTCCGACACGTCGAAGAACCTCTAATTTATCCACCATCAACAAATAACAACCTTAGCCTACCTTATAGCATACCACCAAAATCTGTATAGCCCTGCTCCCAAATCTATCATTACCATGTATGGTACATCACCTAAATCCAAATTATTTGCTTAAGCACCAGCACTAAACTAGATCATGCAATCCACCAATAAAGTACAAGAGCCCATCCAATACTCAAATCAAATCTTCTACCCATATTCTAAGTATAAGGCATTAAGACTCCACCATATGCTCGAAAACCTATTTACAACTCACCTCCAAGTAATAGTATGAACATACATTCATCCACCATTACCCTACTTTACAACCCATCTCCAAGGTATAAAAGTTCAACATATAACCAAACCTAGTTCATAATCCATCTCCAAGAGACTTTATGATACTCCCAAACATTAGTTTACAGTCCCATAAAAAAAAGATCATACAACGGAACCCAAATTCCGAGGTACAAAAATGAGGTTATGTTTGGAACAAAGGAAACATTTTGAACTCATTTTTATTTTTCAATACAAAGTACATCTCAACAAAAATTAGGTTCAAACTTCAATTGAAAAAGTTAACTAGAAGAGGAAACTGGAAGGCTTTGTTTGGTAGGAAGGATTTGGATGGAAAAGAAATGAAAGAAAAGGTAAAAACAAACTTTCTCATGTTTGGTAAAAGAAAATAAGAGGGGTTTGATTGGAAAGGAGAGGAAGTGGAAGGAAAAGAATACTCTTAAATCCTTGCTTTCCTTTCCTCCCAAAATCGGAGGAATTTGACAGGAAAGAAAGCTAACAAGCTTTTATCTATGTTTTCTTTATTTCCTTCCTTTCCTTTCCTTTACTAATGACAACCAAATATGTGATTCCTCTCAAATCCACCAAATATACCAAACATTGGAAACTACAACTACCTTATTTTCTCTTATTTTCCTTTCTTTTCCTCTCTCTTCCTTTCTTTTCCCTTCCTTTACTAAAAAAAATACCAAACAAAGTGGAAATGAATGTGAGTGGATGGAAAAGAGAAGAGAAAGTGGAAGGTAAGTGAGAAGGAGGAAAATGAGGCCTTCGAAAGTGTCCGCTCCCCACTCACCCAAATAAACTATTTTCCACCCTCAGGACAGCTCCACCTCTTCCGATCATGGGTTAGGTCTAGGGATGGGCATGGACCAAAGACCCGATCCAAGCCCCATAGGAGCAGACCAATTTTTAAGGGTATGAGTCTAAAATTTTGAGACCCATTTGGGTCCAAGTCTAATAGTTTCATATATATATATATATATATAAACAACGACAACAACAACAACAATCATTGAGTCAAGTGACTCCTCAATTTCTCATTTTATCCATTAGCGGCCTGAACTTAAGTCAACTTGTTGTGGATGTTTTAATTTAAGATTTTTTGTAGAAAAATTAGACCATAATATTGGTCTTTTATCAATTTAATAACTAAAAACGGCGGTGAATTGCAAATTGAAATGTCGTGCCCAAAACCTGCTAATTTCGGGCCATGCTGGGTCAATGTTGATCACCTCAACTCTTCACAAATCAAACAAAAGAAAATGGAAAAACCACATTCCTACAACTAAAAGTAGAGCTCACCTAGGCCTTTCATATCCAACCCTTGAATTTTCATGTACCCATAAAACACTTTAAAATCTGAATCATCAAAGTCAAAGTACATTTGCAATTTTGCATGCAAGCTACATTAATTTATAAAATCTATAAATTTGTTGATTATTGCTCGAGGAATAACTCTCTCCTTGCCAAAATGTGTTCCGAAAAAACAAAATTAATAACTTGAAGAACGCAAAATATCCTTAAACAATCATCACAATTCACAAGTGACAAGTCCAGTCATGGGCAACATCTAGAACAATAAGCAAACTACATAATGTAAAAGAAACAATATAAAAAGAGTGACTGACCTTCACAAGGCAAAACATCGAACAACTACTAGGTGTAATTTATATTATATGTGTTTGGACCCCTGATCCGGTCCAACAGTGTTATGCAAAGCCCACCTAAAAGATCTGAACTATATGCTCCCAAGGGGCCCATCAGCTTAGACAGAAAGCAACTTTACCCTAAAAGGGAGACAACTCTCCTACAGACATGGATGCTCCCTAATAGGGTTTCCTGTCCGGGTAAATCCCCAACATTATAAAAGCAGCAAGCCCAATCAATGAGCAGGTATTGAATTCTCACCTAACTAAACTAGAGCATCTCTCTCTAGAATTATTCACCTTCTCTCTCTACCTCTATCTCAATTGACTTGAGCGTCGGAGGGGCTTTCCTGGGAACACACCGGGCCAGTTTTCCTTGTTTTGCAGGACTTCAAGTGACAAGACTCGGGATTATCCTCCCACTCGGGATTTTAACCTCTCTAAACACACTTAACTCTTTTGACTAGTTTCTAGGCAGAAACAGTTTGGCGCCGTCTGTGGGGACTCTACATCTCAAAGCTACGTACCGAGAGTAACATGGCACCCCGAAGGAAAACAACCCGAGCCTCACTACCTCCACAACCAACCCCGATTCGGTCCCAGCAACCCAACGTGCTGGTCGAGTCGCTTGCCATCGACACGAGGGATCTACTCCTCGTAATGAAGAGCAAACTGGACCCCGGGAGCAATCCCAACCCGATCCACCTCCCATCACAATGGCGGACATAGAAAGGATATCACAACAATTGAATGCAAACATGCAACGCAGCTTGCAGGAACTCATAGCGGGAATCTCCCAACTAAACCAGGGGATACCTCGAGAGTTGACCCAAGGAGAGCAGCGACCCAGGGGTGATCCAAACACTCAAGTCCCTAACCGAGACGAGCAACGAGTGGGAGGAGAAAGGTCCCGACATGCCAACTTCCATAGGACACCAAACTCAGATGCTCGGCGGATCATTGAAGAGAATCGTAGGCGTTGGATGGAGCAGGACGCTCGGATCTTACTTAATGACAAAAGGAGAGCCAATCAGGAGAAGACTCGCCAAGAGGAGCAAGCTCAATCCAGGACTCCGCGACGGGGGCGGGAAGGATCCCCCTCAGGTCCAAGAAGACCAGGACGGAAGGGGAAGGAGACTCGGGACCCCCACGAAACATAAGTCCCGTTTTGGTCAACAGAGGAGTACTGAACTTCATGACGCCCTTCAGTCGGCAGATCATGGAAGTCCCTAACCCAAGCAAGGTCAAGGTCCCCCTGATTGAGCAGTACTCGGGAAATAGCGACCCCGACGATCACATGGCGGCCTATAAGGCCCAGATGAGTGTACAAACAGGGTGTGAAGCAGCGTGGTGCCGTTACTTCCCGACTACCCTTAAGGGCCTAGCACTCAGCTGGTTTTCGGGACTCTCCCCCGGCATTATCAAGAACTTTTCTGTGTTAGAAGCATTGTTCCACCAAGAGTTCATTGCCGGGCATCGGCACAAAAAGACTAGCATCCACTTGATGTCAATCAAGCAGCAGGAGCATGAAAGCATGGTCGACTACATCAAACGATTCAATGAAGAGTCCCTCAAGATCTCCGACTTTCAGGACGGGGTAGCCTTCACCGCCTTGATGTCGGGACTCTGGCCAGGCAAGTTCAGATGGTCCTTGGCCGAGAATGAAGTCACCACATTCACTGAGGCCATGAGTCGGGCCCAGAAATTCATTCAGGCCTCGGACATCTGCAAACCTGTTGTGGAGAAGTCAAAGAAAAGGAAGGAAGAAACCCCTTACCGGGAATCCAACAAAAGCAGCCAACAACTCCTCCCGAGGACTGCAGACAATGGGAACGACCCCCGCTTTAACCGAAACCGACGCGAGATCTACCTAGATCTGAAGCACAAGTCGGTATTGCCTATCCCTCCCCCCATAAGGACCAAAGGAGAGAAGGGATCAACGACTGTGGTGCGAATACCACCGAGAGTGCGGGCGCACCACTAAGGACTGTCGGGAATTAAAAAAGGCCTTGGATCACTTGGCTGATCAAGGAAAGTTGAACAGATACATCAAACACTCTCGGGAAGAAAAAGGCAAAGAGAAAGAAGCAAAAATGACAGCGATAACACCGATGGATATGTCGGGGTGATAGCAGGAGGACATGCCTCGGGAGGCCTCACCAGCCGAGCCCGCAAGGCCCACCTCCAAGCGATGAAACAACATGTCCTAGAAATTGAGCCCTCGAGGACGGGATGTCCCGTCATGACGTTTGGGAAGCCTGACCGGCACATTCACACCCCCCACGACGACCCCCTCGTCATAGAGATGAAGATTGCCAACTCCCGAGTTAAGAGGATTCTAGTCGACAATGGCTCCTCGGCAGACATCATCACCCTAGACAGCTTGCGCAAGCTCAAGTATACCGAGAAAGACGTAACCCCGACAAATCAGCCGCTGATAGGCTTCGGGGGAGGATCAGTGTATCCCCTCGGATATGTGAAAGAGGAAGGGGAAGAAGCCTACCAGTCGACTTCCTAGTGGTTGACACCCCGTTACCTTACAATGTTATCATGGGTAGGCCTACTATGAACAAGATAAAAGCTGCCATCTCGGTATACCAACTTCTCATGAAATATGAAACCGACGAAGGGCAAGTCGGGAAAATTTATGGTGATCAGCAGACAGCTCGGGAGTGCTATACGAATAGTTTCAAAGCAAACTCGCAGGAGGAAGAGCGACCAAAGAAGAGGAAAAGAGAAGACCCCGAGGACACTCCCACTGGTCTCGGGGTCTATCTTTCAGAAAATCCAAAGCTATATGAACGACCCCAGCCGGTCGAAGAGGATGAAGAAGTAATGCTTGACGAAGGCCTCGGGAATGGGGTAAGGATTGGCAAAAACCTCAGTCCCGAGATCAGGGAAAAACTCATCAATACCTTGCGAGAATACAAAGACGTGTTTGCTTACTCCGCCTCTGACATGCAGGGGCTGGATCCCAAGTTCGCATCCCATGAGCTGAACATCAAGGAGGGATTCTGCCCCATCAAGCGGAAACTCAGACATCAAGGGCCTGAGAGAAACGTGGCAGCAGCAGAAGAGGTCAAGAAATTATTAGAGGCAGGCATCATCGAAGAATGTCAATACACAGAGTGGTTGGCCAATGTTGTTCTGGTTAGAAAGGTTAATGGAGCCTGGCGCATGTGCGTCGACTTCTCTGACTTGAACAAGGCATGTCCTAAGGACAATCATCCTCTACCAAAGATTGATAGGCTGGTCGAATCAACGGCTGGTCACGAGTTGCTCAGCTTCATGGATGCCAACGCGGGATGTCACCAAATCCCGATGGCGGAAAAGGACCGAATACATACAACATTCGTTACAGCCCAAGGCGTATACTACTATAGGATGATGCCCTTTGGGCTAAAGAACGCAAGGGCTACTTATCAACGAACGATCAACAAAGTCTTTGAGGAGCAACTCGGGAGGAACATTGAGGTCTACGTAGATGATATGATCGTCAAGAGCAAAAAAGCAATTGATCACGTCGCGGATTTGGCAGAGACGCTGAACACCCTACGACGCCATGGCATGAAGTTAAATCCCAAGAAGTGTGTGTTCGGGGTAAAAGGGGGGAAATGCCTCGGGTTCTTGGTGGATGAAATAGGAATTGAGGCTAACCCCGATAAGATCAATGCTGTTTTAAACATGTCCTCACCAAGGAAGGTTAAAGAAGTTCAAAGGCTAACAGGGTGCCTGGCTGCGCTGGGTCGCTTCCTATCTCGCTCAGCTCACAAGAGCTTGCTGTTCTTCAGAGCACTCAAGAGGAAAGAATTTGATTGGGATGATGAGGCGGAACAGGCCTTCCAGCAGCTAAAGCAACGCCTAACAACATTGCCCAAACTCATCTCTCGGTATCAGAGTATGCCCTAAGTGCGGTGCTCGTAGCAGAAAGAGAGGGAACTCAGCATCCCGTGTACTTCATCAGCTATGCTTATAGAGGAGCGGAAGCAAGATACAGTCAGATTGAGAAAATGGTTTTTCGCGCTGGTAATGGCGAGTAGGAAGTTGAAGCCATATTTCCAGGTGCACCCCATCAAGGTCCTAACCGGACAACCCATCAGAAAAGTAATCGAAAGCAGAAATCATTCAACTCGGATGACCGAGTGGGCAGACCAGTTGGCCGACTTCGGGTTGGAATATGAGCCCCGAAGAACAATCAAGGCACAAGCACTGGCGGATTTTATCAGTGAGTGCAGCTCCCGACCCCTTGACCTGGAAGAAAGGGAGTCGTGGGAGTTACAAGTAGATGGTTCAGCAACTAAAGCTGGCAGCGGAGCAGGGCTCGTGATCACCCCCTCACTCGGGGATAAAATGGAGTATGTTGTAAAATTTGATTTTCTGGCCTCAAATAACGAGGCTGAATACGAAGCTCTGATCTTAGGCCTTCAAATCTGCATCAGCTCGGGAGCCCAGGCAGTAATGGCTAAATCAGATTCGCAGCTCGTAGTGGGGCAGGTCTCGGGGGAGTATGAGGCCAAGGAAGACAACATGAGGATGTATCTCAACAAAACCCGGGAGCTTATCAAGAAGTTGTCTTCATTCAACATACAACACCTCCCAAGGTAAGAAAACCAGCAGGCCGACGCCCTGGCCCATATGGCAAGCTCCGCAGAGGGACTAACCCCTCGAACCATCATCTAGGAGGTTCTAGAGCAGCCGAGCATTAACTCCCTCCAGATCCATGCCTTGAACGAAACCAATACATGGATGGTGGAAATCATAAGCTTCCTCAGGGATGGGATACTGCCCTCGGGAGAGAAAGAAGCCGAGGCTATAAAGAAGAAATCAGGTTGGTTCGTCTGGCATGAGGGGATCCTATACAAAAAGTCGTACACACATCCCTTGTTGAAGTGCGTTACACCCTTCGAGGGTAGCTACATCCTTCGGGAAATCCACGAGGGAGCATGCAGCAGCTACCAAAGGGCAAGGACCACCGCCGGGAAAGCTCTGAGAGCCGGGTACTACAGGCCCACACTTAAATCTGATGCTCGGGAGTTGGTGAAGAAATGCCCCAACTGCCAGCTCCATGGAGATATCCCTCGGGCTCCCACGAATCCCCTGACGACCATACAAGCAGTGTTACCATTCGATAAGTGGGGGATGGACCTAATAGGCCCATTCCCAGCAGCTTCGGGGCAAAGAAGGTTCCTCCTAGTGGCCATCGACTACTTTACCAAATGGGTCGAGGCTGAACCACTGGCTTCAATAACGGACAAGCAAGTGTAGAACTTCATTTGGAGGAACATCATCACCCGTTTCGGGATCCCAAGGACCCTTATCTCGGACAACGGGAGACAATTCAACAGTGGCCCAACCTGGGATTATTGCTCCAGGTTCGGGATTCAAACAAGGTTCTCAGCAGTATCCCGACCCCAGACCAATGGCTAGGCTGAGGCCACGAACAAAGTGGTGCTGAATGGGATTAAGAAATCGCTGGAAGGAGCGAAGGGCTCCTGGGTCAACGATCTCCCGGGCGTACTCTAGTCAGCAAGAACAATAGTGAAAGAAGCGATAGGCAACTCGCCCTTCAGCTTAGTCTACGACAGTGATGCCGTTCTTCTGGTCGAGATTGAGATACCTTCCCCAAGGATGGCCTTCTACGAGTATGATAAGAATGAAGAAGAGAAGAAAGCCGAGCTGGACTTACTGCCTGAGTCTCGGGGTAATGCATTGCTCAAATCAATCCGCAACAAGCAACGGGTAACCAGGCAATTCAACCTCAGGGTGAAAGCTAGGCCAATTCATGTAGGTGACTGGGTGGTCAGGAAGGTTGAGGCCACAGGGTTGACACACCTAAAAGGCAAGCTTGGGCCTAAGTGGGAGGGACCTTATAAGGTCACGGAAGTAGTCAAGCCGGGAACATACCGACTCGAGTCACCCGAAGGCACCCCACTGGCCCGACCTTGGAATGCAGACAACCTGAAGAAGTATTACATCTAATAAGGAACTTAGGCCACACCTGAGCCCCATTTTGTAAACCACAACTCGGGGCAACAAGTTGTACCCTATTAGGGTTGGCGGGATTTTTGAACTCGGCCACACTTGAGCCTACAGTTCATTTTGTTAGACACAACTCGGGGCAGTAAGTTGTACCCCGTAGTTGACAGTCTCGGGAATATGAATGAAAGAAACAATTTGGTTCATACAATTTGGTTATAGCAGTTGCATCTAACAAAATAACATAGTGAAAAGATTATACTCCGGAAAATTTTAAAACAACCATTTCATTAAGATGGAGAAAATACAACCTAAGGACCCCGAGAACAAGCTCCACAGAATCCTAAAAATCTAAGAACAAAGCAGGAAGAAAAACGCACAAATCTAAACAGCCAAGGCCTTGTCAGGAGAGCTGTCGGTGCTACCTGCACCATCCTCATCTGAATCCTTGCCGGAGCAGAGACCCTCGGGGTCAACAGTACGCAGCAGTAGGATCCACAGAGCTCGGGTTGACCTCAGCAGTCGCAGAAGCCTGAGCAATAGCCGGCTGAGAAGCGACAGTCGGGATCTGAGAGGCGGGATGAGCATTGGACGCCTCCTTTTGTTCCTCGGCAATACGACAATCGAATTCAGCTTCGACGTCGTCCCAGTTCAGAGAAGTGCCGGGGCCAACAAGAATTCCCTTGAGACGCTCCTTCGTCTCTCGAACAGCCATACGGTAGGAATTGGTGGCCATCTTCCCCAGGAAGGCCAAGCCCTCGGGGGACCTCTTCCACTCCTGTAAAAATTCCACCGCACCTTCTCGAGCTTAGAACGAGCCTTCTGTAGTTTATGCTTCGAGCTCTTAGCCTTCTTCGCCGCTTCGGTCAGCTGAAGCTGAAGATCCTCGACGCTCTTTTGAGCGGTGTTACGCTCAATTGTGATAGCCTCGAGGTCAGCCTTAATCTGCTTGTTGGACTCCTTCAGCGTGGTCATCTCATTCACTGCTGTTCGAGCCTGCTCGAAGGTCTCCTTTTGGCCATCAAGCTCGGTAGTGAGCTTGGCAATCTTAGCCTCTTGATCCGAGACCTTCTTAGTCAGAGCGTCCACCGCTTTGTTCAGAACGCTGATGTCCTCCTCGAACTTGCTAGGGTGTCGTACACCTGTCAAAAATAATTCCTAACAAACCTTCTAACAATGTAGTAGGGTAAGTAGGGTCGAATCCACATAGAGATGGTTGTTCTAATCTAGCTTCTAAGGTATGGAGAAACTAAACAAGATCAGGAATATTGAATTAAAGTTCTAAACTAATCAAACTACGAAAAGCAAACTAAAAATGATCCAGGGCAATGGTTTACCACGTTTATAACTATAATCTATCAAAATATCATCAATGGTTCAATGAATCAGATATCTAGAGCACATGTTAATCCTACGGTCGGGCCTTAACGCTCTCAAATCAACATATGCTAGTACGGTCGCTCTACATAATCAGATTTGCTAATTGTAGGTAAGCCTCTAAAGAGTACTATCTCTCGATCTGTGACTCAATATTAGCAATATTTAATCAGACAATTGATCAGATTGCAAGATTAACAATAAAAACACTAATCAATTAGAGATATCAATAACTAATCAAACCATTAATAAATATCAATCAAGAATCATAGCATATAAACATGGATTCCCAAACCCTAGAATATAAACTACTCAATCATGAAATAAATAAAGAAATTTAAATCTACAAAGAAAAGCATGATCAAAGAAATCAATGAAAGAAAAGAGATGAAAATTATAAACTCATGAATTAATGAAGAAAAGAGAAACTAGGGTTTGCCATGAAAAAACTAGAGTGAAAAGAAAGAAGGAAACTAAAGCTAAACCTAAGAATACAAAATATAACGTCAGAAAAAGAGGTGATATCCTTTGGGGAGAGAGAGAAGACCTATTTATAGTTTTTACAAAACCGGCTAAAAAAAGGCAAATAAACCCGTCTCGAGAAACCGCCCGGTTGACCGGGCGAATTCCGCCCGGTCGGGCGACGGTGATTGAGGAACTACGACAGAACAGCAAATCCGCCCGGTCGGGCGCGCAAGCGATTTTGGCTCCTTTCTCGCCCGGTTGACCGGGCTAACATGCCTTGTATCCTGTGAAAATTTCATTTCGCCCGGTCGACCGAGCGGGAAAACAGCGATTTTGCGTCAACTTGTGAAGGCTGTATCTCTCGAACCAGAAGTCTATTTCGGGCGTGTGACCTATCGTTGGAAAGCCCTTCAAGTCTAGTTTCCAACCCAGCTGGAATTTCTTGATCCTAAGAAGCAAATCAAAAGTTATGTTGAGAAGAGTATACATGACTCCTTTTTCACATTTCTTCTAATGATTTTCCGCTTCGTTTTCGCTCAAACTCGTACTAAGACGTATCCATACTATCCTTATGCATCGTAGCTTATTTCCAAGTGCTCCTAATCCTCAAGCTCAGCTAAATATACTCCAAATACGTTCCAAGTGCACCGAATAGGAGTAGAATAACATAACTTGAGAATATGATGCAATAATGAACCTAAATATGAATCTAAATGCTCTAAAATGCAACCTAAATGCACCTTAAAACTATATATAAATATGATTTATCAAACTCCCCCAAGCTTAACCATTGCTTGTCCCCAAGCAATAAGACATAGACATGGGAAAAGTAAGACAACCTACAATATAGGACTAAAACAGGGCTAAACACTCAACTGAAAACACAAGAGATATAATCACTACACAAACCAAGCATCGAAACAATCTCGAACAAAGCCGCATAGCATGTCATGTATCACAATCAACTCTCCAATCATACCACATGCCATCTCTCCCAAGCTGGATTTAACCAAACCTGACAGACCTCACTATAGTCATGTGCGCTCAAATCTCTCATGTGTTTAAAGGATAAATGATGACACTCAACCTAATCAAGTCGACTCAGATGAAGCAAATACTCTTTAACTTTGACTTTTTGACTCACTTAACACTCAACAATACAATACACAATGATCAAGAGGACTTTTAAGGGTTGTAATGGGGCAGAGGTTAAAGGTATGGAATAATTTGGGAATTGTGGTGGAAAAACCAAGAAAGGGGAGCATCATATAACTGAAAACATGACCAAGAAAGATCATAACAACTCCACGCAACAACCAACAATCTCCAAATATAATCAACAACCTTATTCACTCAAGAAATTCAATCATAACCCTTTTTATTTCACTTTATTCACAACTTTTTTTTTCTTTTTCATTTCATTTTTCACTTTTTTTTTTTTTTTTTCGAACTTACAATTCAATTTCAAAGCTCACTAAACATACTTTTCCATCCTTCTAAACCACAAATAGAGCATTTCAATTCAATACAAACCAAAGCAAAACTAATACTCGCTCCCCCAAGCTAGGCTTAGGACAAATATCAAATGAGGCCAATGGCTTGTAATGTAGGTAGCAATCAAACATAGTCAAAAAGGCTCAGCGGGGCTAGAGTAAGGATAATATGAAAACAAGAATAACTCTGGAGCTAAGATCATGAAATAGAATGCCTCAATCATATCAAAATGTATGCACTATCAAATATCAAAGAGTACCAAGTCAAAATCAAGATCAATGCGACAACTAAGGAACTAATCACACATGAAAGAACATAACTGACACAGATACGTCAGTTTATAGGCACAGAAGCTCACTTAGTTTAGGGTGTCTGCACAATAAAGTTAAATCGAACCAGAGAGAGATCAATCAATCTTACCACAAACAATCAATTGCGAAACAATCGTGCTATAAAGTATCATGCTCAAGATGAATGACGCTTAGGAAATGTAGTAAAATATCATCAAAGTTCTCAAAGAGTGCCAGCGATAGTTCTATAGATGCAACTAAAATGAGATGAAGTCTAATATGAAATGAAATATGCTAATGCAACTAAGAAAGCAGTACAATGTTTTTGGTTACACGTAAACTCCCACTCCTAGTGAGCGGTACAAACCGTGCAACAACCTATGAAAGCAATAAAAAAAACTACTCTAAATGCAAATAACATGTGCTAAGTAATGATGACAAACATTCTCCCCCAAGCTGAATGACACATTGTCCTCAATGTGAACAAAGAGGAATTAAATGAGGGAGAGGTACAACTTACAAAAGGGGTGGGTAATCAAAGGGAGTATCAAAAAGCATCGACACCTCCACCACAATCGATAGTTGTAATGAGGCAGTGAACTTAGCCAAAAAAATTGGCTATGCTTGTACCTAGAAAAAGACTTCATCACACATTAGCAAAGTTAGTCAAACCAAAAAAAAAAAAAAAAAAAAAAGAAATGAACAAAGTCGGGTTGCCTCCCGATAAGCGCTGATTTAAGGTCTTATATGACCGTTTAAGACTAGTAAATCACTCATAATAGTTCAATGCTCTAAGAAGCTTATCATACGTTCTTGCAAACAACTCAGAGCATATTATATAAGAATGAAAAGTAAAAATGAAAAAAATTAATCCTAAAAAATTACTAAAACTACAAAAAGAAAAATCAAAGGAAAAATTAGATTTACAAGAAGTAGAAAAAGAAAAATCGTTAGTCTTTTTACATGATTCAAAAGAAAGAAAAGAAAATAACTGTACATTATTTACATTATCATGAGCGTCATTCAAAAGGGGAGAAAGAAGGAACGATGGAGGATATAATAAATGGGAAGAAGGAATTATATCAAGTTTTTGAGAGAATGGAATATGAGACTCAAAAACAGTAGGTGATACCGATAAAGACTCATAAATCATCTCACGCTCAACTTGACTTTCCTGCAAAGAAGAAATTTCAACCATAGTTTCTTCCTCCTGCAAAACATCCATCACATTAGTCTTTCTTTCCATCTTTTCATCATCCCAATAGCTCTCATTTATTATCCAACCCTCATCATCATCACAAATAAACAGCTTGGGGCTAGAATTTTGAGCAGATTGACATTCATATTGGGAAGAGGGGTCAAAGCCATTTAATAATGTCACATCACATGAAGAAAAATCATGAGAAGTAGACTGACAATTAGAACAATAAGGGGGTGGTTCCATGTAAGTTTGGGGTGAAAGAGCAGATGAAGACATTTCCCACTCATAAGTATCTCTAGCTAACCACACAATTAAATCCCAACAATAATCAGGTGATTGGACTAGAAATCCCCCATTGGACATAAATTCAACCATCATCCTAGTCTCTTCATTTAACCCCTCATAGATTACTAAGCACATATCCCACAGTTCAATTCCATGATTAGGACCAATAAAATCTCCAAGCCTATGATAGTACTTCCAAAACACTTCATTCTCATACTGAGGAAAAGAAAAAATTGCTCTAGAATTACTAACATGTGCATGGGGTTCATAGAACATATGAGGTAATCCGGGAGAACTCATACAAAAATTGGGCGGATTTTGATATAATGTATCAAAACTGTAAACATGAGAATCCCAAGAATTATGACTATGTTGCCTAGCAAAAGAATTATCCCCATCATCAAAATAACATGAATCCATGATACACAAAAAATTATAAAAAGAAAAATATTCACAAAAGGGAAAAAAATTATATACAATTTAGTCTCACCAACAATAAAAACAAAATAAAACTATACCGTCTCCCCGGCAACGGCGCCAAAATTTGATAGGGTGTCGTACACCTGTCAAAAATAATTCCTAACAAACCTTCTAACAATGTAGTAGGGTAAGTAGGGTCGAATCCACAGAGAGATGGTTGTTCTAATCTAGCTTCTAAGGTATGGAGAAACTAAACAAGATCAGGAATATTGAATTAAAGTTCTAAACTAATCAAACTACGAAAAGCAAACTAAATTGGATCCAATGGTTTACCACGTTTATAACTATAATATATCAAAATATCATCAATGGTTCAATGAATCAGATATCTAGAGCACATGTTAATCCTACGGTCGGGCCTTAACGCTCTCAAATCAACATATGCTAGTACGGTCGCTCTACATAATCAGATTTGCTAATTGTAGGTAAGCCTCTAAAGAGTGCTATCTCTCGATCTGTGACTCAATATTAGCAATATTTAATCAGACAATTGATCAGATTGCAAGATTAACAATAAAAACACTAATCAATTAGAGATATCAATAACTAATCAAACCATTAATAAATATCAATCAAGAATCATAGCATCTAAACACGGATTCCCAAACCCTCGAATATAAACTACTCAATCATGAAATAAATAAAGAAATTTAAATCTACAAAGAAAAGCATGATCAAAGAAATCAATGAAAGAAAAGAGATGAAAATTATAAACTCATGAATTAATGAAGAAAAGAGAAACTAGGGTTTGCCATGAAAAAACTAGAGAGAAAAGGAAGAAGGAAACTAAAGCTAAACCTAAGAATACAAAATATAACGTCAGAAAAAGAGGTGATATCCTTTGGGGAGAGAGAGAAGACCTATTTATAGTTTTTACAAAATCGGCTAAAAAAAAGGCAAATAAATCCGTCTCGAGAAACCGCCCGGTTGACCGGGCGAATTCCGCCCGGTCGGGCGACGGTGATTGAGGAACTACGACAGAACAGCAAATAAGCCCGGTCAACCGGGCGAGCCCGCCCGGTCGGGCGCGCAAGCGATTTTGGCTCCTTTCTCGCCCGGTTGACCGGGCTAACATGCCTTGCATCCTGTGAAAATTTCATTTCGCCCGGTCGACCGAGCGGGAAAACAGCGATTTTGCGTCAACTTGTGAAGGCTGTATCTCTCGAACCAGAAGTCCATTTGGGGCGTGTGACCTATCGTTGGAAAGCCCTTCAAGTCTAGTTTCCAACCCAACTGGAATTTCTTGATTCTAAGAAGTACATCAAAAGTTATGATGAGAAGAGTATACATGACTCCTTTTTCACATTTCTTCTAATGATTTTCCGCTTCGTTTTCGCTCAAACTCGTACTAAGACGTATCCATACTATCCTTATGCATCGTATCTTATTTCCAAGTGTTCCTAATCCTCAAGCTCAGCTAAATATACTCCAAATACGTTCTCATTACCTGAAATTCATCAAAAACAAGAAAACATACCGAATAGGAGTAGAATAACATAACTTGAGAATATGATGCAATAATGAACCAAAATATGAATCTAAATGCTCTAAAATGCAACCTAAATGCACCTTAAAACTATATATAAATATGATTTATCAGAACTGTGCTCGACGGTTGATGACCGAGGTCATTAGGATGGATGTCTGCAGATCAGAGAACTCAACAAAGGCCGATGCAAATAATATAAAAAAGACAAGTACGAAATAATAGAAAAGGGACAAGTACGAAAGAAAGCATACCTCGAGCCAGGACTCATAGAGATCGTTGACTTCTCCACGACCCAAGGCCAAAAGGGCCTCATCGTCGGCGTCGGTATAGATCGCCTTGACAGCGTCCTTCACTCGGGCCAACTTCTGAGGTCTCGTGATTGCAGTAAACGGAACATCAAACCCAATTCGATCAACTCGGGGTCGCTTTGGGGGAAGATCATCAAAGACCTCCAGATGGCCCCGTCCTAATCCTCGGGTTTTCTCTTGCTTCCCGTAGAAACGCTCGAGGTAGCCTTATCCGAGGCCTTGGAAGCAGTAGCCTTCTCCAAAGCCTGGGCTTTCTCAGTGTCCTCTTTCAGCTTGTGGGAACGAGCCTGAGGTTTCTTGGCCCTCTTCGGGTCGGTATCCTGAAAAGAGAGGAGGTCAGCACAAAATCAAAGTATAAACTAAAACAAGCTACGGATCTAAGCTACCTTCGGAGGTGGCGGGATAGACATGGTCTCAGCATCGAGCTCGTCCAGAATCTTAGCAGCCAAGGCGGCACTGGCTACATATCTCTCCGCCATCACAGGATCAAGTCGGTGTCGGGCAAGAGCTGAAACAGAAAGAACGTCAACACTTTAGCAAAAAAGTGAAATTCATACATCTAATAAAAGGGAATTACCCTTGTCACAGCTACAACTCAAGCCCGCCAACGCCAGGAACATCTCATTCCGCATCTCATAGCGGGTGGGTAGCCAATTCTGGGGCACATAGGTCAGGGCACCAGACTCGGGGTCGTGGAAAGATAAATTCCCACCACCGCCTCTTCCCGAGACATCTCGGGGACCGTCTGGTTGAGCCTAAAGCGAGGTCCCTCCTCGGGGGGGAGAATGGGAATTCCCCACTCACTACTGGTGTAAACATGATAGAACATCCGTCTAAACCCTTTCTGATTCAAAGGGGCATCACGGACAACTTTGTAGCCCGCTCGGCATCGAAAGCGGAACCACCTGGGTCCATGACGGTCAACGGGCCCTAACATCAATATAAAAATATTGCGCCATAAACGCATACTCGGGGCAACATCGAGGAAATCACAAATGGAAACGAAGCCATTTATAGTCAACCAACTGTTGGGCAGAAGATTTATCAATGTTAGTTGATAGGCATTGAGAAGCTCCTTGATGAAGGGATGCAAAGGGAATCTAAGACCCATCTGCATACTCTAGTGGTATACTGACTCACATCCCACTGGAGGAGTCATCACCGAGTCTGTATGCTTGGCTCGAATCACAAAGTACGGGTCCTGAATCCAAAATTTGGTCGCCACATATTTGGCGTTTCTCTCCATGTATTTCAGGAACGTGGCCTCGGGGTAGTAACTATGAGGTCCGCCCTGGGGATCTAGATGTGGATACTCCTGACCTGAAGTAGTCGGGGCCTCTTCTTCAGCCCCCTCGGATACTGTAACAACCCCATCAGAAATAAACCGGTCAAGGTAACTAGTGCTACATGGCCTATGAGCTAAAGAGACCTCCCAGGGACCTGGAATTACTCCCTCATCCTCCTCACTTAACGAATCCGAGGGACTGGGTAAAGGAACCGCCTCGGGAATGGCCAATGGGTCCTCACACGGGACTCGGGTGCTAACTAAGAACCCATCAACCCCACGTATCTCTTCCGACAGCTTAGGAGAAGCAAGGACATTTGGATCGGACTCGGGATCCATCCTATGGACGTCTATTTCAAATACCAAACAAGGAAATACAGAATTACTACTAGGGAAGAGCGTACTTGCTCGGGAATTCTCGGTCTCGGGAGTGTAACATGCACAGGCACTCGTGAACTCGGGACTGGATCAAGCTATGGAGAAAATTATAGAGAGAAAGGAGAGAGAGATTGAGGAAATTCGCAAATGATTGAAAGTACGGAAAAACAACTCTCTCCCTCCTCTATATACATCCATCTCCGTGCCCGCACCACGACAACCTCAGGGCCACCTTAGATGGGCTCCTAAGACCTGAGCCATCAGTAAGAAAGGCCCAAGGATCAAACCTTGGACCAAAAGGCCTAAATGGTTAAATGGTCAAGAAAGTCAACGGTTAAATGGTCAAACATATGGAAGTTTGACTAGAAACCAGCTCGGTTCTCCGGGCCCAGCACTTGGCCAAATATTGGCTAAGTATCTCATGACCAACTCAGGACTCCTATGGGAAGGCTCATTAGCCCCTGAGTTGGCCCATACCCACCTCGGCCTTGCCAGGGGGCTCAACACTTGGCCAAATATTGGCTAATCACCCCATGACCAATTCGGGACTCCTAGGGGAAGGCTCATTAGCCCCCGAGTTAGCCCATACCCACCTCGGCCTTGCCAGGGGGTTCAATACTTGGCCAAATATTGGCTAAGTACCTCATGACCAACTCGGGACTCCTATGGGAAGGCTCATTATCCCCCGAGTTGGTCCATACCCACCTCGGCCTTGCCAGGGGGATCAACACTTGGCCAAATATTGGCTAAGTACCCCATGACCAACTCGGGACTCCTATGGGAAGGCTCATTAGCCCCTGAGTTGGCCCATACCCGCCTCGGCCTTGCCAGGGAGCTCAACACTTGGCCAAATATTGGCTAAGCACCCCATGACCAACTCGGGACTCCTATGGGCCCATACTCGCCTCGGCCTTGCCAGGGGGCTCAGCTCTTGGCCAAATATTGGTAAGTACCTCATGACCAACTCGGGATTCCTATGGGAAGGCTCATTCACCCCCGAGTTGGTCCACACCCTCCTCGGCCTTGCCAGGAGGCTCCCTACTTGGCCCAAAAACGGCTAAGCACGTCAAGTACCTAACTCGGGATAGCCAGAGAAGGGCTCATTAGCCCCCGAGTTGGTACCTCACCCTCCCCGGCCTTGCTAGGATGCTCCCTACTTGGCCCAAAAGTGGCCAAGTACATCAAGTTTGAGGCTCATTAGCCATTGGATGGAAGGGGTAATTATAGGAGGGATCATTAGTCGGGGCTCGTTTGATGAAAGGTGAGCGCACTCGGGGTTCGTCTGAGGCACCAAAGCAACATCGAACGAGTCAACGTCTGCACTACCCGGGTCGGGGGTCGCCTGGCAATTAATGCATGGTGCTTAGGATTCGTCTGAAGCACAGAACCGAGTCGGGATCTATAAACCTCCCGAGTCGGG
Source organism: Beta lomatogona (assembly GCA_947646795.1). NCBI lineage: Eukaryota > Viridiplantae > Streptophyta > Magnoliopsida > Caryophyllales > Amaranthaceae > Beta > Beta lomatogona. Next base: position 203,775 of record CANSNZ010000514.1, read on the forward strand.
GCTCATTCGAGGAAAGGTGATCACACTCGGGGTTCGTCTGAGCACCAAAGCAACGTCGACCGAGTCAGTGTCTGCACTCTCTCGGGTCGGGGTCACCTGTTAATAAACACATGGTGCTCTCCGGAATAGGTCTGAAGCTCAGAACCGAATCGGGATTTGTACCCTTCCGAGTCGGGGATTGAGTGGTGAAAGATGAGCGCACTCGGGGTTCGCCTGGGGCATCAAAGCAACGTCGACCGAGTCGGGGTCGACACCCACCCCGGGTCAGTATTCGCCTGGCAAGAAAAAACCTGACGTTCTCGGGGTTTGTCTGAAGCTCAGACCCAAGTCAGAATTTATAGCCTACCGAGTCGGGGCTCATCTGACGGAAGGATCGCCATGCTCCTCGGATACATTAGAAGTCCGGCCAACACCATCTCGGGATGCATCCAGGAGGAATCATTTCGCCAACCAACCTCCTCAGGCTCGGGAGTCACGAGAAGTTCTTCCTCGGGTTCGGCATACCTTGAAAAGGTTAATCCTAGCGCCACAATAGCTTACTCAAGGCACCATTCAACGAACATCCACAAAAATATTATTGTTCCGCCAACCAACCGCACTGAAAATCGAGGATCCCACTCTGATTACTTGGCGTGGGGCTAATTGTTTGGACCCCTGATCCGGTCCAACAGTGTTATGCAAAGCCCACCTAAAAGATCTGATCTATATGCTCCCAAGGGGCCCATCAGCTTAGACAGAAGCAACTTTACCCTAAAAGGGAGACAACTCTCCTACAGACATGGATGCTCCCCAATAGGGTTTCCTGTTTGGGAAATCCCCAACATTATAAAAGCAGCAAACCCAATCAATGAGCAGGTATTGTATTCTCACCTAACTAAACCCGAGCATCTCTCTATAGAATTATTCACCTTCTCTCTCTACCTCTATCTCAACTGACTTGAGCGTCGGAGGGGCTTTCCTGGGAACACCCCCGGGCCAGTTTTCCTTGTTTTGCAGGACTTCAAGTGACAAGACTCGGGATTATCCTCCCACTCGGGATTTTAACCTCTCTAAACACACTTAACTCTTTTGACTAGTTTCTAGGCAGAAACAATATGATCTCTCAAACTCTGCATCAGCGAAATACGAAAAGCTCAAGTTCAAGCATATTAGTATTGGATGAAACATTATTGCATTGAAGGATAGGAGGAGGATAAATGTTTACTTACTAGTTAGTTACTAGTGCGGGAATACGGTGGATTGAAGAGAGAGAGAGAGTGGAGATGTGGAGGCAGAAAAGCTAGTGGTAATTCGGAAGATGGACCTGAAAACTTGGAGAAGGTTTTTTATGATTAAGATTTTTTTGTTCGAACTGCCTTTTTAGTAACTCCATCGCTAAATAGAAATCCATTTAGATTTTTCATTTCTTTATTTGGGCTATGTTTGGGAACATAAACTGAAATAGAACTGAAACTGATAAGGTAGCTGAAAGGAGTTGAAGTGATAAGGTAGCTGAAAATTTCAGCACCTTTAACTGAGATGCTATATTTGATAGCAACTCAATTTCAGTCAATTTTTGAGCTTAAATAAAACTTAAGCTCTTACCCCAAACACGACTATTTATTTTAGGTGACTTAAACTTTTAGCACCTACTCATTTAAGGTGACTTAAATGTGTTGCCAAACAGAGCTTTGGTATGAATCCACTGATAAAAATATATTTTAGCTTCATTTTTTATTATATTGGACACTTTCCCACATTCTCTATCCTCAATAAACCATTCATGAATAGTGTACCAACTTTAATTTTTAATTCTAATCTAATACAACTAAGGTCCCACATATGGTTTCTCCTTAATACTTGTGCCCAAGAGAAATGGACAATCTATGTCTCTATTTAGGGACCGAGAGAGTATTTATTACAATTACTTTTTTGAAATAACTATATTTTCTAATTTTTTTGTTCTAAAATTATTGGTTTTCCAAAATTCTTTTCTAATCATCTGTTAAATGGACATCTACCTTTCTCCCCATTTCCTTATATCATTCGTCCATCTTTAGTTCTTCTCTTAGTCCAATTTTTCCTTCTTAAAACATTATTTCTCTAAATTCTTTTTAAACCATCTCTAATAATCTCAATTGTGAATCTGTAGAAACTTTTCATTGCTTTCCAGGATAAGTTGATAAATGAATTTCAACCAATCTAGGTAAGATTTTGTTTCAATTTCATGTATTAGGGCTCTTAGCAAACTAAGGGTTTTGTGAATTGTTATTTTTTTTTTGCAAATTAGGGCTTCTATTTGGCAATGAATTATGCCTAATTGTATGATCATTGAGCTAAAGTAAAGCTTTGATTTAGTCTCTTTCCTATAGTGAAATGTCATCCTCTTCCACTACATTAAAAAAGAATATAATTTTGCTCCACATATACTCGATTAAGCATAGTTCCATTTGATTTGGAAGTCCAAATTTTTTTAATAAAAAAACTCATTTTTTCTTTTTTAAAAAAATAATTTTATAAGAACCCTAATTTCAGAAATTGAAAGTTAAGTATTACCTTGAGCGACTATAATTGGTAAAGAACTTGACTTTGCATTGTAGCAAAATATAAACCAAAACTCATAATTTATGTTTTTAAGATGGAAAAATTGTCAAAAATAATCCCAAGTTTTGGCCATCTTCCCCCAATAAAAACCCAATATAATATTTTTTTAAAAAAAAAAAAATTTTTAAAAAAATTTCCTTTTTTTTATAAATAAAAAAAAAAAATTAAAAAAAAAAATAAAAAAAAAAAAAAAAAAAAAAAAAAAATTCTTTTTTTTTTTTTTTTTTTTATATTAATTAAAAAAAAAAAAAAAAAATTTTTTTTTTAAAAAAAAAATTTAAAAAAAATTTAAATTTTAAAAAAAAAAAAAAAAAAAATTTTTTTTAAAAAAAAAAAAAAAAAAAATTATAAAAAATAAAAAAAAAAAAAAAAAAAATTGGGATTAATAGGAAGACTTATTTTTTTTAATTTTTCCTTTAAAGATTGATTTTAAGAAATTTTGACAAATTGCCTTTGAAGTTGGATGAAAGGGTTTTGTTGCAGAAATATCAAGTGCAAGATGTATGAAATAGGAAAAAAAAATCGAGTGTGGGCCAAAAAGGTTGAATGAAATCATCTATATGGCATGATGCTAAATTTAGTTATTTTTGTTCCACATGTACAATGATTACTCATCTATATATCAAACAAAACATAACGGCTAAACTTCATGATTTTTTATCATGTCATATAAATATATATATCGGCATGTATCATCTAAATGTATACACAAACATAACGGCGTACTCCTATAATTCAATTAATTTGATCTAAAAAATAAAAAACAAATTATAAGCAATGATACGGGGCATTGCCTAAACTAGGGGTGTAAATGAGATGAGACAACTCGCGAGCTACTCGAGATGGACTCGGTCAAAACTCGGTCAAAACTCGGCTCGAGTGAGCTCGACTCAAGCTCGAACTCGGCTCGAGATGTTGGCGAGTCGAGTTGAGCAACTCGATACTCGACTCGAAAACTCCTGAGAAGCTCGAAAACCCAATTATCAATGGCAAAATACCTAAATTCAACATTTTTCTACCTTAGGGTTGCTTTTAACATTAGACACTTGCAACCCACTCGAAATCTACTCGGTCAAAACTCGACTCGGTCAAAGCTCGACTCGGTCAAAGCTCGACTCGGTCAAACTCGACTCGGTCAAAGCTCGGTTAAAACTCGGTCAAACTCGACTCGAGTGAGCTCGACTCAACTCGAGCTCGACTCGAGTCAGCTTCAAACTCGAACTCGACTCGCATCATTTACCCCTAGCCTAAACCCTAAACTACTTTTCCTAAACAAAACCAAATTTTATAAAAAAGATCCTGATTCATGAACTTACTAATGAATTCTAAATCCATACTTTTATATGAAACAAACCACAAAAAAAAAAATGTGAATCCACACCCATAATGTTCCCATTCTATTCCAAGTTTTTGAACCAAAAGCCCCCTAATTAGAATTGCGCACTTGAGAGAAAAAGACTCACTTTAAGCTCCATCCTCAACAAAGATAGATCAGTCTGCAGAGTGCAGAGAATTGCCAAACATACATGTTTTGAATTTTGAAGCTGCTAAAATATATTGGGGGTTTTCCACTTACAAATTGATTTTACTTGTACAATAAATCTCTAAATTCTGCACCATATCCTGTTCTTTACATAGTAGCTAGATTCTCCTGCCTCCGAATCAACAACCATATCTTCGTCCCCTTGTTGGTAAACAAACTTGTCTCTTTCTCATTTCTTTTAAAATGTTCATCGAATATTTATAGCAATAATTTTGTAATAATCATCTTTCGCTCATGTAGGGTCAATAATATTGATTATGCCTGTTCTTGTTGCCAAAAAATAAAATAAAAAAAATATTGATTTTGCCGATTAACTGTTCGACGTTTTGCCTTTGAAGGTAAGTGTGCTCTATTCTACATAATTAAATAGTAAAGTTTCTGAATTTCTGTTACCTTGTTTCTTCTTCTTATGCTTGCTTCATTCTAATATTAATGCAACATTTGCGCTTTTGCAATATTTCTAACTGTTATAAGTTGGGAATTTAGGGGAACCCAAGGGGGAAAATTGGGGGTTTTGGGAAGCTTGTAAGAATTGTTATATGTGTGTTATAACTTATAACCATTAGAAATTGCGAATTTTTCAATGCACCAGTACTATCCTCAATTACGTAATTGTAACAAGTATGAAAACTTGATATTTTAAAAACCACTCATTAAGATACATTCAATGGGATCCACATTAATATTATATTCCCTGTATAATGGTGAGGATCTTGGGTCAAAGTTTGACCTTAAAAGTGCAAGCGTAAACTTAATGTGGAACCGAGGAAGTATTATTTTAAGTATACATTATACACAAATCTGTAGTTGCTTCATGGTCTAATTTATCTGTCTTTGAATTGTTGTGTGCCGGTCCTATATAACGAGCTGTTGCGTTGATCTGGTGAAGAAGGATGCTAATGCAGACTTCATTAGTCTCTTTACAACCTTACCTTCATGAATTTGAACACTGGGCGTTGTCTAGATTGGCTTAACTCTTAAGAAGTGTTGCTGCTGAGACATGAAATGTAGTGAGTGATGGAAAATTGATTATTGATTTAAGGGAGTGATATTGCTGAAGTGTGTAATTCAGTGTTCTATGCTGGAGACTGGAGAGTGATTGGAGGCAAAGTCTGTGGACGATGGACTATCGAGAATGACGAAGATTTATAACCGGGTGGTGCACCCTAAAGTGAGGGGTAGGGTGTATGATCGGGTTTTGAACTCTGGTCATAGGCTCTTAATCAAGGCTAAGATGTATGATGGAGTTTCACACTAGATAGATGAGCTGTAAATTGAGGTTGGGGTGTATGATATGGATTTAACAGTTTGCATATAGCACATAAATGGGGTTTGGGTGTATGACAAAATCTCATACTTAGGCAATGTGGGGTACATAGAGGTTGAGTGTATAATGTGGCTTGTACTTTTGAAAGATATTGTAAATGGGGCTGGGGTATATGAGGGAGTCTTATACAACTGGCTGTAAACTAAGGTTTGGGAGTAAATTGACTTCTCATACTTGTGGTGATAGGCTCTAAATTAAGGTTTGAGCTTTTGTACGTATCTTGGATTTTATACTTTGGAAATGAGATGTAATTTAGGGTCAGGGTGTATATAATGGAATCTGACAATGGGTGATAAGCCATAGATATCGGTGGGTGTGTATGATGAAAACTTATAGGCTAGTCACTAGTGTATGAACTATGAACAAATCTCACATATTGGAATTAATCGGTAAATTGGACTCAAGGTCTATGTTAGGGTCTTGTGAGATTGGCTATAAACTTGGTCAATGGGTTGTAGATTGGTTTGTTGTATAGTATAGGTTCTTGTACTTTGGTAGTAGTTTGTAAAGTGGCTGGACATAGCTTGTTGCTAGAGGTGAAGCAAAAGTTCTCCATCCATTTTAGGTAATGTATCCGGTAATGTGTTGTATGCTGCCCTCATATTTTGAGGTGGAAATTGGGTTGTAGTTGTTCATGGTGCGCAAATTAGAGTCTTAGGTTGTGATGATAGGTTCTACTGTGGTGATGTATCGTAGTGTTGTATTCAGTTGTTGATGGGAGCATGCTGCGTGCATGTGAGTTGGTCTTGACTGTTCATGTAAGCTCGATTAAGAGTTTGAGCTCTGATGATGGCTTTAACTAGAACTGTGTTGTGGATAGATTATGGTGCTTAAGCTGACTCTCATCCTAGATCAGCTTCCATCCATGGGAGTCTTAGATTTAGGGTTACGCTTATAACCCAATGTCTTGTGTTTTATGTTAGATGGACATAGATAACTGCAGAGCATACCTGTGTCAATGAGCATGTGACACGAATATAGGTGTAAAGTTTGTGTACACTCCCTAATTGAGAGAGAAACCGGAGAAACGAGAAAAGAAAGCGTTAACAGAATCATGTGACCTAGATGTGAGTATTATCTTAGTGGCATGCCGAAAAGGTTGCGATTTCTGTGTGAAGGCTGTCAATGGAAGTTATTTCGGAACACGATATTGATAATTTGATATAAAAAGTCATGAATTGGCTATTGGAGGTGAATTTCACCATTTCAAGAAGCAAGGTGTTATGGCTTTTGATTGTGGGTGTTGTGGCCTTTATTTGTAGTGTTGAGTTGAGTGCGATGTCAATGCTCCATTTACCTTCAATAAAATGTTCTGAATATGCTAGGTATTGCCTCGTGCATGCACAATAACCTATTTTGAAAATACTATTAATGTTTTCTCTAAAGAAAACTTCATTTAATGTAATTGCATATTGTCAAATAGGAAAATGTGTTGAATTCAATGATTTATGCCTTATTGTAATGTAGCTCTCCTAAAGTATCTATGATATACAAAGTAAAAAAAGCTGTCTATACATTGCATTTTTTTCAAAACTATTTTACTTGTGATAAATCTGACAAAAACATATGCCATAAACCTAATTTGTGTATTACGAAGAAAGTCCCATGACAATGACTCAATGAGACTTCAGCCCCAATGTATGTCGTTCCTTACAAATTTTCATTATGATATAGAATAACTTTATATTTCACAACATATAACACACGAAACACACACTCGCGCATACTGACACATATACATGGTAAATTTTGTGATGTACTAGTATTATATTATCATCTTCGTGTCCCTGTACCTATGTCCAAGTTTGCAAAGTTGCCCCGGGTGCTTTATTTTTTTAATTTACGGAATTGGATTTGTATTAATTTTTTACACCTTTAATCAAGTCCACGTTACTTAGCTTGTGTCCACACATCGGAGTTTTAGGCTCGAGTTTATACTCAATGGTGCCATGATGGTGCACAAATTGTAACATCTAGAGTAAATTTTCGTTTTTAATCATCTCATTTTTCTATGCTAATATGAGGCTGTTGTGACAAATCTTAATATTTGGCCATATGGGAGATAATGGCATTGATGGAACATTAGAGGTGAGCAGAGGTATAATGTTGCTGCCAAATAAATAATAGCTACTTCTAATGTTTTCTTTAACCATATGATGTAGCAATTTTATCTTTCAAGATAATGTGAAACATATGTCACTGTTGCTATATTGTTAATGGATAAGAATTGGTCCATCAGGAGAAGTGTGCTTTTCTCTTTCTTTAATTTTGATCAAATGACACCATCTATATAATAACAAACAAGATAATCATTTGTAGAAGTTACTAGAGACATAGCGAAATCAACAAATTTCCTCTTTCATAATTCTCATAGAACATAGAAAATCTTGTCTTAGGCTTTATAGTGAAAATCAGTATAATATTAAGGACAACCCACTTGGATTTAGCATAACCAATGGGGAAGTTGTATATAATTGAGAGAATCAAAATAAAGCAAATTTCTCTTAGTAGCCATAATTGGTGTAGGCATGGGTATTATCCTTGGACTTTGGAACATAACTTGGTGCCTCGTAAGTGGACTTTGGAGTATAGACAGGTGGACTGTGTGATGGAGTTTTGTAACTTGGAGTGTATGATGTTGGAGCCTTGTAACTTGATTTTGGAGTGTAAGTTGATGGTGTGTATGTTGGAGCCACGTAACTTGATTTTGGGGTGTAGGTTGATGGTGTGTATGTTGGAGCCTTGTAACTCGATTTTGGGGTGTAGGCTAGTGGGGTATATGTTGTAACCTCGTAATCTAGCTTTGGGGTGTATGTTGGAGTTTTATAGCTTGCTTTTGGAGTGTAAACTGGTGTCTTGTAGTATGTTGGCTTTTCACATTTTGTCTTTGATGTGTAAACAAAAGCTGGAACAGAGTACAACACTAAGTTGTATGTGTTTTTGTACTCCCCAAAATCACGTGAGTAAGTCAAAGGAGCCCCTGTTACTCCTAAATTTACGTTGGTCGCAACATTGCAAGTGTATGATGGAGAGCTTTCAAGATAAACTTTACAATCGGTTGGCTTCAAATTGTCTCCAAGTTGTTCAGGAGTAAATGTGGCTAGGAAGTAACCATTCTTGTCGCTTTTTGGGGTTAGCATTGAGAACTTAGCTGGCTTGTATTGGTCTGTACTCTTTGCTTCACAGGAAATTTTGGCGACCGCACCTGCTCTCAAATACATTTCATAGATCAAACATAGTGTGATTAAACTCATATTTCTTAGTTCAAATTTACGTTTAAGATGTAGAATGTTATATTGACGTAGGATGTTAAACCTTAGCATGGAGATCTGTCACTGATTTTTTTATAAATCTTTAGTTTGATTTGATATAGGTTTAGCAAATGAGGTCAATATTTAAGTTCTTTTATATGTGATACTTGAGTTTAGTAGATCAGTTAACTATGTTCAATTAATGCTAACTATTCAAAAAGTGGCATAATTATACGTCCTATACTAAATTTTACAATAAGTTCAGAATTATAAACGGGATGTGGTGTATTTTCAATTTGGATAGATGAAGTATAATGAGTGATCTTACATGATGCTAGTTTTCATGAATTGTAGTTAAAAGACACTTTTTATTTATTTTTGGTGAGAACACTTAAAGACTTTATCAAGTGGACATTTTAGATAAGAGTAGGAGTTTGTTATATTAGATTGTTGCATCATGCGATCAAAATGATTATGTATATATTAGCTGCAAAAAGCTTAGAAAGAAATAAAGAAGAATATCTTGCAGCTCCATGTTAAAGGGCTAGTCTTTTAAATGGTGAAGATGGGAATATGCGTGGGACTAATATATCTTAAGAGCATATCCAACCCATTATCAGCTCAATTGTAATTTATTACTCCATAACAATACCCATTTTATCTACTCCTAGTTTGTGGTTTGTTTCAGATGAAGTCTAAATAACGAATACTTGTGTTTACATATTTAAATGTCATCCCTATATAAATAAATGATATAGCATTAGATGAAGAATTTACCTTCGATTGGTGTGAAGTCATAGCATGAATTACAATAGATGACACCTTGCACACCATAAGTAGTAGGCAGGGATTTTTCTTGATAGTAGTTTGTGTCATCATATGTTGGGGTATAGGTTGGGGTTGGATAGCATGATGGAGTCTTATATTTAGGAGATGGGGAGTAAGTAGTTGTTGGAGAGTATGATGGAGTCTCATACTTAGGAGATGGTTTATAAACTGAGGTTGGTGTGTATGATGGAGTCTCATAGTTAGGCAACATATTGTAAACAGGAGTTGTGGTGTACGATGGGGTCTCATATATTGGTGATGCGTCGTAAATTGGGGTTACGGTGTATGATGGAGCCTCATATATTGGGGATGGTTTGTAGATTGGGGTTACAGTGTATGATGGAGCTTCATAATTTGGTGAGGTTTTGCTAATTGGGTTGTAAATTGGGGTCGACGATTTAGTATATGAAGGGGTCTCATATTTAGGAGAATGGTTATAGGCTGAAGTTGGTGTGTAGGATGGAGAATCATATTTAGGAGATGGATTATAAGTCGGGGTTTTATATTTAGGAGATGGGTTGTATGTTGGGGTTTGAGTGTAAGATGGGGTTTCATATTTTGGAGATGATGGGGTGTAAGTTGGGGTTGCAGTATAAGATGGGGTTTCATATTTAGGAGATGGGCTGTAAGTTGGGGTTTCATATTTAGAAGAAGGGCTGTAAGTTGGGGTTACAGTGTGAGATGGGGTTTCATATATAGGAGATGGGATGTAAGTTGGGGTTTCATATCTAGGAGATGGGTTGTAAGTTGGGGTTTCATATTTAGGAGATGGGCTATATATTGGGGTTTCATATTTAGGAGAAGGGCTGTAAGTTTGGGTTGGAGTGTAAGAAGGGGTTTTATATTTAGGAGATGGGCTGTAAGTTGGGGTTGGAGTGTAAGATGGGGTTTCATATGTAGGAGATGGTTTGTAATTTGGGGTTGGAGTGTAATATGAGGTTTCATATTTAGGAGATGGGCTGTAAGTTGGGGTTGAAGTGTAAGATGGGGTTTCATATTTGGGGTTGGAGTATAAGATGGAGTTTCATATTTAGGAGATGGGCTGTAGGTTGGGGTTGGAGTATAAGATGGAGTTTCATATTTAGGCGATGGGGTTAACTAGGGGGGTATGGGGGGTTGGGATGGGTTTCATTTTGGAGATGGTTGGAGTTGGGGTATTAGATGGAGATTCATATTTTGGAGATGAGGTATAAGCTGGGGTTGGAGTGTAAGATGGAGATTCATATTTAGGAGATGGGTTGTAAGTTGGAGTTGGAGTCTGATATTCTGGAGATGGGGTATAAGCTGGGGTTTGAGTGTAAGACGGGTTTTTATATTCAGGAGATGGGGTGTAAGTTGGAGTTGGAGTCTTATATTCTGGAGATGGGGTATAAGCTGGGGTTTCATATTCAGAAGATGGGGTGTAAGTTGGAGTATAAGATGGGGATTCATATTCTGGAGATGGGGTATAAGTTAGGGCTGGATTGTAAGATGGGCTTTCATATTCAGGAGATGGGGTGTAAGTAGGGGTTGGAGTGTAAGATGGACTTTCATCTTCAGGAGATGGGATATAAATTGGGGTTGGAATGTAAGACGGAGTTTCATATTCCGGAGATGAGGATGGGGTATAAACTGGTGTTGGAGTGTATGATGGGGTTGAAGTATAAGATGGAGTTTCATATTCAGGAGAAGTGTAAGATGGACTATGGTATTCTGGTGAAGGAGTGTAAGACTCAATTGATGGTGTGTATACTGGTGATGGAGCAACTTCAACAGAGCGGTACTCGCTAGCAGAAGCTATAGCCAAGCATGACAAACAGAGGAGAGTGGACAAAGAAAGTAGGCGGTTAAGACCCATGTTTGTAGTTGATTGGTGGGCAGGGAAGCTGAATGATATAATGTTATCGACATTTGGAAGCCTTTTATACTAAAACTTGCAATCTTATGAAGTATTTGTTTATTAATTAGTTTAGTAGACATCTTCTTCATTAGAAGTTTGAAACTTTGAACCAGTGAGTTACATGTTTGCACGTCTGTAGGATGATATCAGAGTAGCACTAAGCTTGTCTAATTCGTGGGCAGCATATCATGTCTAGCGAAGGAGTCAATCCGGCTTGAATGAAGATACAAATGTGACATAATATTATATTTGCATTTTTCATGTATGTTTCAATGCTGAAAGATTGATTAATGTTGTATTCTCCTCCTACTAGTCTTTTCCTAGGGTCCTTTTCATTATCAATGCCTTCCCTTATTAGGTAATCTGAAGAACAGCCGAGACGTGTGATCATCACTCATCAGTCATCAGTGCCGTTTGTGGTGTCTAATTTTTTTGTTTTTCAATTCTCTCCTGACTTTGCTGAAGGCACTTTTAACACTAATTTTTTGTGAAGTAGGAAATTATATTTTCTTCTCGAAGATTCCTAAATGGCTAATATGCAGCATGTCTAGTGTAAATCAGGGCATAACTAAATATAGGTAGATCCAAAGGTAAAGTTTCAGATGCATCGTGTACACTCGACTATATTTAGATATTGTATCTTATATTTTACTTTCTCATCCTTTATTTGCTACATTTGCTGATCATGATCTTCAAGACCAACCTAAGACCACTAATATATTCATTGATGTATCATTAAAAATCCTAGAAATGATATAATGAAACTAAACACCGAGAGAAATTTTATAAGATTTCACATCATAATTTATTAACTCGTCTATTTGTGAAAATAAACTGTCAAAATTTATGAAATTTGACCCTTAAAATAGGCATGACATGGAATTAGGATGAGTATTACTCAACAATTATTCCTTCTATCCTCAAGATGATGTTTCACTTTTACTCATATTTCACTCATATCAAACAACAGGTCTTGGGTGAGATGCGTCACTAAAGAAATAAAATGTTCTGACAAATATTTGCAATTTTATCTGACACAAGCTGTTTTGTGTCATTTTAGCATAGGCTTATGCGAATTTTCAAATATTTAATGTCATTACCCATTTTAACATGAACATGTATGCCTTTTTCTAAGTTATTAATTATATTAAGCATGTACTTTGTCAGTTCTTAATCGTGTGATGATCTTTATTTTTCTTGGTAAGCAAGATAGGGTTATATTCCACATCAAAACAAGTTTTTACGACCTCAAGATATATGAACTTGGACAAACCTTCTAGGAAGGTCTTCATCTAGAGAGGCTAACTAACCCTGTTACAACCAAAGAGATCATTACAAACGAGTTTGAACCATTTCCTATCTTGGGGTATAGTATATTCTATTTTGTATAGTATATTCTATAGTATTCTCTACATATGTAACTTGAGAATTACAAAGTGCATTATATATTTCATTCCATATGTTGTAGATTACACTTAACATTAGGGGGTGAAGGTTATTCAGATTGAAACTGAAATTCAATCTAATCAAAACCAAATTAGTAGTTTGGATTGAACTTGAACTACGTTTGGATTGGATTGGGATATAGTGTTTCTTTGAAAACGTGGATTTTCAGATTGATTTGAATTGAGGTTGATTAGATCAAAAATCCAGAAAATCCAAATAGCAAATAAGCCATGTATCGTTTATATGCATATTTGGGAGGAAAAATTGACAAGAACAGTCCCAACTGTGGGCGTTCCGCCATTTTCAGTCCGAACTAAAGATTATTCCTGAGCAGTCCCAACTATATATCATTTTTGCCAAATTAGGTCCCAGCAGGTTAATGACCTGCTACAATAGGTAAAACGAATTTTATTTTATTTTTTCCCCCAAATTTTATTTTATTTTTTCCCCCAAATTTTATTTTCTCTCTCCTCTAGTAGGGATCCACCCCTCCCATCCCCCACCCTCAAAACTCCCACCCCACCACCACCCCCCCACCCCCCCCAAAACCCGCCACCCCTACGACACCCCTTCCCAACCCCGACTCTTAGAGGAAAACATACAAGGAGGGCGCACGACAGAAGGTGAGGATGGCAGCGGCAGATGACCGCGGTGTCTGGGAGGCGAGGTGGCGTATCGAGAATACAGGGTAGAGGTCTGGGTGGCAGCGCAACCGGGTCGAGGTGAGAGAAGATGTAGCGAAATTAAACCTTTGATCTAACTCCAAAGTCGAAACCACACAGAAATACGCATTAAATCTTATGATTCTTCAAATCATTCTTATCATCTACATCTTATCTTGCACAATTCATCCCCAAAATTCTGAAATAAGGGAACAATCAACAACACCAAAAATCAAAAATACCAAAAATCAACAAAATCTCAATTTTCAAATTGGAAAACAATGTCATAAAATCATAATCCCCTAATTTCGAAGTCTCTGAATTCATATAAAAACAGTTGATTCAATTGAGATCAAATCAGAATCTACATAAGAAAATTTGTGCAAAATCAACGAAAATGGAGGTCAAATTCGATTTTATTGCTGAATTTGCTCCGAGTATAAAGTGAGATTTTTCTTAAAAAATTTCGTCCGAAATACGTGATGAAATAGATTTGGCTATTATTGGGTTAGACTATTAAAGTACTCTGCAAGCTTTCTAATGCCTCATTTAGAATTTTTTGAATTAGTGGGCTTTTGTTAGACTTTTATGGGCTGTGGCAAAGTTATGAAGATCTTTTTCTGACCTTGCTAGAGTTGAGATGGTGAGTAAGGAGGGAGGAGGGTAGCAGGAACGAAGGAGGGAGCCTGATGGGAGAAGGGAGTAAGGAGAGAGAAAGGGGAGGGAGAAGATAGTAAACTCGGTAAAAAAAAAAGTAAAAACAAAGATTAACCGGCAAAATGGGTCACCAGTCAACTGGGACCATTTTTGTAAAACATACCTCAAAGTTGGGACTACTCAGAAATAATCTTTAGTTGGGACTGAAAATGACGGAACGCCCATAGTTGGGACTGTTCCTGTCTTTTTTTCCTATTTGGGATTGGGCTTAAGTATTTTCGATAATTTTTTTGGGTTTGTATGAATTATTAGATGTTATAACTGCATTTTAATAGGATTGTATGAATTACTTTTATTATATAACACTTTATTTTGATGCCCGTGCCTAAATTATTTCAACAAAAGAATAGATTTTAAAATTTGGATATTTCGATTGGATCTAATCTAGTGTCTGAAAATTCGGATTGCATTGGTCTGGACTCAAACTCTTATTGGTTTGGAATTGGAAAATTGAAATCCAAATTTTGTTTGGATTGGATTAGACTAGGCCTAAGTCTAGACCGTACAATAAACATTCACCCCTGCTCAAGATAACAACATATACCAGTATTTGAATTTGTTGCACTTCAATATTTGAATTTGGTGGTTTAAAGTTTTCATAATAGAATATGTCGGTTTTTGGGTATCTGAAGGACAAGGTAACTCAAGAAGTTCTGAGCATGGACGAGGCGATGATAATTTTTCATGGTTGGGACGTCTGTTTTCCGGTTTTGCAAACCGGAGGTGTGTTCGAGAGCTCAACTTGTTTGGCTCTCTTTTTAGCTTGGCATTGATCTTAACGGTCCTTGCCTTGAAAACTTCAAATCTGAAGGCGGCACCTCAGTTACATCTGAGGGTTTTTAGCACGCCCACTCATCTGCGTTTCTCCCACCTTATGGAGAAACCTGAAATACTCTCGAGCGAGAGTACTGAGTCACAACGGAAAGTGACTCGTTTAAAGATCATGAGCCTAGAATCCCAAGCGATAGCAGATTGTTGGGATTGCTCATGTGGCGAGATGCGACGCTCGCCGTTGGTTCTTCATTGTCCGGCCCGTAAACGTCATCCGCTTTTTCTACCTCATCCATCAGCCATTCGAGGTTTGAATCCACCATCGCAAGCAATGACCAGCGACACCCTCCTTCATACGCGACTTTTTTTTATCAATTTTACTTATTTTGTTTTTAGATGGAATGTACGAGCTCATAAAGCTCATTTAGGTTCGTTTGTTTGGTTTAGATCTGGATGTAATAGCATTAGGCTGTACTTCCGCTTTTAATTAATGCACGATTTCTCGTTGTCCAAAAAAAAAAAAAAATTCTAACCCAGTTTATAATATCAGAAAGCTCTTTCAATTTTTACTAGAACTCTAAGCCAATTCTACCCAACTTATGTGGATCTTAATCTCGCTTTGAATCAAACTTTGAACAAACCGTAATGTTGAGGAAACATCAGTTCATGATTGCTTTCATGGGCATGGGATTTGGCAACAAAAAAAATTGATTTATTTTGTGGTTCTTCTATATGATTGCAATGAAAATTGAAGGACAGTAACCTTATGATCACTACGCGCAAGGGTGATTAATTTATGACCAAGACATAAATTAGTCCCGAAGAGCATGATTTGAGCTTGATAGGAACAAAACTTCACCTTTTGTAGCTCTTTCTCTATTTCCTTACAACGAAAGTTCAATATGAACTTCAAGAAATTCAACTTAGAATATTATTGAGTTAGTCTTGCGTGAAGCTAGTCCATAATAATATTATTGTGGACCAAAGTCACTTATTTAACATAGTGACCCTTTTTTTTCCATATAGTAGCCTTTTTAAAATCTTAAGTTATATTATACAGTTAATATTTATCATAGTGACTGTTTTTTTTAATATAGTCACTATTTCTCACATTAGTTTATCATGATGAATTTTTCACTTTGTGAAGTAACCTTTTTTTCACATTGTCAAACTTCACAATCTATATCTACTCATCTTTTATATCTATTTTTTTTTTTTATATAGTGACCTTTTTTTTTTCATAAATCACATGAATTAGCATTAGGTTCACACTAATTTAGTGTGGACCAAGTCCATATAAGTTTTTTTTACATATTATTCGGTTAAAGTGAGTACTTGTACAACCTAAACAAACATTTCTAATTCAACTAGGAAACTTAATTAGTACTAATCCTATAAGGTTCGACCCATTCACTTTTATGGCTCGATCCATGCGTGTGTGTGCAACTTAATTAGTACTAATCCTATACAGCTGTACAAATACGTATGGGTCGAACCATAAAAGTAACTGGGCCAAGTATTAAGCAAACATCAAAGTAGGAGCAATGGATCACAAAGGGCCCATGATTGGGCATGTGGAAACCATACGGCTGGATACTTTGATTAGCTAGGAAAGATTAGTATGCTTTATTTTAAGCCCTACATAAACATCTAATACTAAAAGAAAAAGAAAAATCATCTTAGTCGGATAAGAAGTGTGATCTTTTATCTCATTTTTTTTTTTGACAATGTTGAAACCATTACTATTAATTGGAAATTAAAACACAAACAATAGCATTGAGCCCATTGGATCTTACTGTGACTTTCAGATCGTGGGTGCTACCAACACATTTTTTACTAACTTTAACAAAGCATAAGACTAAGAAACGTAAAATGCCATAACTATTATGGCTTGGAGATCATGAGTGGTTGGACTTGAGTGCAGACTTATCTTCTTCTACCCATCTACACAATGAGTAAACCTTTGCAGCCGGAATAAACCGGAGACTTGATTATCGTGAGCTCGATCTAATATCATGTCTGGATTGCCAACATAATACCTACGAATTTGAAAATTCGCCAATTGAGGAGTCCCAAGGAAATGGAAATATGAGAACTTCCTGGGATCCTATGAAATTTGAAGTTGAAGTCATCTCTTCAAATGACTCCAAACAATGGATATCAGACAAACCCTCCACTGTGGGATGTCGATATCTCATGGAGGAAATTTCTTCCCTCAACCATTGAGGTTGGGGAGCCTCCCTCTTCAAGATATAGTTTTTGAAAGTGGTAACCAACAAGGTTACCAAAGAAACGGGGATGGCTTTCACTTTGCCATCCACCATAATCCAACGATTTCCTAAATTTCCTCCTAATTTCATGGGAAATGGGCAAATTCAGGAAAAAACTGCCAATATTGGAAGCCAACTCTAAAGCTGCAAAAACTTCCAATTCTCTCAATGACAACATAGGTAAAACTTCCAAACCTATCCAATAGAATTTGGAACCTATGAGTCCTACTCCTTATTCCATGACAACTCCAAAACCACATCCAAATAGAAATCCATACCCACTAACCACTACAACCAAACTCAAGAAATTGAAAATCATCAAGGCTAAAAGTGAACTGCAACAAACTAAAGAACCACAAAACGCAAACTAAATTAAGCATGACCAAGGGGAGGGGGAGCCCTAAACGAGACCAGGGGGTTGGGGGAGGGGGAGCCTAAGACGCTACCGGGGGGGAGTGGGGGAGGGGGAGCCTAGAACCGTGACTAGTTTAACTGCTGGGGACGGGGAGGGGGAAGCCCAACTAACGACAGACCGGGGAGGGGTAGGGAGGACAAAGGGACGAACGGGGATGGGGAGGGGAAGCTCAAATCAAGACCAGGGGGGTTGGTGGAGGGGGAGCCCAGCTGCTGAACTAACGAACCTGCTGGGGAGGGGGAACTCGACACCGGGGACGAGGGAGGGGGAAGCCCAACAACCGACAGTCAGGGGAGGAGAGGGAAGCTAGAGGGGCGAAGCCGGGGACACTAAGAATTTAAAGACTCACCGGAGAAACTAAAACAAGAAGAGACATGAAAGAAAATGGGGATAAAAACAAGGAAACTCGCCGGAGATCCTGCCTGAAACCTATGCGGCGCCGGAACTCCAACGAGTCCCTAGGGTTATGCTAGGGTTTATATTTACAGAGAAGGCAAAGGATTTATTTTAGAGAAAAACCCAGCCCCTGTATTAGTGTTTTTTATCTTATTTTTTGATTGGCTATATACGTTCAAGTGGCAATGTGGCATAAGAAAAAGTATGACACATTTTTCCTTCCCATGTGACATACAAGTGAGATTAATTGAGAAGTATTTTTGCTCTTCGTAAAAAGCTGTCTGACAGATTCATGAATTAATATGTGTAGATCTGTTTTGATATCTTCTGCAAACATTATTTTTTTGTCAAAATCTTTCATCTTACAGATATGGGTGATAATAAGTTCGTAGTAATTTGTACAAGGTCTAATAAAAAAGACAAATTTTGTTAAGTTTTAGTAACTTATAACTGAAGTTCACATAAGTTCAAAATAAGTTTTTTTTGATAATTTCAAAATAAGTTTTATATTGGTTCCACAATCACTCTGAGTAACACTCCGAAGCCTACATGAGTCAAACTCAAATCTTCATTTTAACAAATTGTACACCAGACCACTTGTTTAGTTGTTTGCCAATAAAATATAATGGCACACAAATAATAAATAAATAGGGGGAGAATTTTTTTGATTCACATCAATCAAACTCTCGGACAAGCAATGGCAAGTAAAACAACATCATTTTTATGTATCAGGATTTCATCATAAACTTTATTGGCAATTAAAAAGACATAGAGCACAATAAACTGCTGACATAGGCCAAGGCCTCCCATGGAACATGCAAAACAAAAATCTCTTGCGCGCAAATTGTCTCCATTGTATCATACAAGTTTGATTTCCACATTTGCATCTAATAAAAGTAGATTATATATAATGCTATATAAAGTTGCAAACTAAGATCATAAACTAGTTAAAAAGTACCAATGTTTTCAGAAGCATGTCCAAACAAACAATTCATAGGTAACAGCGACGGTTGAATGCCTTCTCCTGCCTCAGTATGATCATTAATCCAACCATAATCTCCATTATGACTTTGAGCAACACCATTCTCAATTTCTCATACTCCCTCCGTCCTCCGTCCCACAATATAGTGCTTACATTCCATTTTAAGTGTCCCAAAATATTGTGCCTACTTTATTTTTATTAATTAATTTTGACTAAATTATCCTCAATTTTCACACAAACTTCCCAAAGTATTCCTATCTTTCTTTCAAAATTTGTGCTCTTATTTATTGCTTTGCACCATTTCAATGAAACTTTATTGCTTTTTTTATTTTTTTGAAGGAAAAAGAAAATAAAGGGAGTAGTTCCAAGATAAAAGTACTTCATTAATTTTTTTTTGAGAATCCTATTACTCCCTCCAATCTCCTTAATTCCCGTGAAAAAAGAATAAGTAAGCACTATATTATGGGACGGAGGGAGTAGTATTTACTCGAACCAAAATCGATTTTTTGTTGATTAATACTCATGGTCATGGATGAACGGTTAACTTTCGAAAAAACTTCAGTCCTTAAACCCTCTAATGCAACCTTCAATTGTTCAAGCTCAAGTATCCCTAGATCATTAATGGGTGCCTCATCCCACCAAAACCCACAATTATTATTATTAATATATCCACGTGTTCAGCTCGCATTGGACGACGATGAAGTGGCCTGAGACCTCCTCTTCTCTAACTCAATATTGTTAAGAATTTCCTTATATGTCTTTAGAAAGTTTATCAAGCTTATGATTATTATTACCATTATCGTCATTTAATTTAGGATTTTTGATTTTACCTTATAAATAATTTTTAAGATATTAATTGTTTTAATAATTTATGCCTAAATCTCTTTAAATACTTGTTTCAGAATTGGTCTTAAATAGGGTTTAAACCTTAAATACATTTAGTGAATAAAGGTGGGGTGTGAATGTTTAAACCCTTTTGAGGATGATTTTTGAATCTTTGTTGGTGTTTAAAGGATTTAGGTCTATAGTTTTTAAAATTCTTATTGTTTTTAAATTTTAATCTTTAATTTATCAGCGCCTTTATGCACCGAAAAATCAATGTAACGTTTAATAGTAGCGTCTGCAGCAGGGTGACCAAAATAGAAGAATTTGCCAGAGAAAGTGAAAACAGCAATCTCAGCACCACACAATAACGACAATTCACCAGCCTTGTTAAAAAGCCCACTTCGTCGTTTTGAAAACGTAACTTGTAAACTTGTTTCATTTGTCATTGGCTTGATTTCTATCTTTCTTTTCCATGTTTTCTTTTTCTTTTCGTTGTAATCTTTATGATTTTCTCAGAATTTTACCCCTTGATCTGCCATTGTTCTGAATGGAAAAGCGTGTTGTGTTAAATGCAAGAGAAAAGGTTAAGTGATCAAACTTGATGTGTGTGAATATGGAGGAGAGAGAGAAGGGATTTTATGTCAAAATGTGTCAGAAAAAATTTAAAGAGAATTTTTTTTTTAGGGAACCCAATAAGGAGGATCATATTTATATCTTCCATAGCAATAGAAATTACATCATTCGGGACATCATCCACCCAAATACACTTGCCTATCTCCCAAGGTTGGAGATGAGCTAACATATGACTTATAAGCAACCTTATTCCCAGAGCGTTTAATAAAAGTCCAAACAACATTATTAAAAGAACTAGCTAATTCAAAAACATCATCAATAATTAAATTAAACTCACTAGATCCCCCTTTACTACTTCTCAAAGCTTGTATAGCTAAGAGGTTGTCACTTTCTACTTCAATATGATGATAGCCCAACTCCACCGCCACCTTCAAGCCATAGAAGATGGCCTTTGTTTCCGCTAAGCGAGGCTCCCATGTCACTTGGAATTGGTACGTTCCTGTAGCCAACACAACTCCCTTATCATCTCTACATACAACCCCTAAACCACACCCCAAAGACCCCAAGCACCCAGCATCCACGTTCACCTTGACCCACACCGTTGCAGGCTTCGACCACAAAGCTGGGTGAGATGAGAGAATACCCCCAGCTGCCGAGTGTACTGGGCTCACTTCCATGGCCTCTTTGCTTGTCTTCAATGCATAGGCTAGAGTATCAGCAGGCACACCCCCTTCATTTTCCATCAACACCTTGCATCTTGCAACCCAAACCACTTAAGCTGTCGTCAAGAGCACACACATCTTCTCTTCATCCATCTTCTCAAAGCACCTCTCCCACCAATCACCAACTGACCCACCCCTTCTCGAAGCAAATCACCATGCGAACTAAGCCTCCATACCTCCTTGGCTAATGGGCAATAGAGTAAAGCGTGCAAACAACTCTCCTCCTCCCTCCCACACACACTACAAGTGGCACAATGGTTCGGCAATCTTCGATGTAAGGCTAAGTTTGTTGGCAAAGCGTTTGAACACGCAAAAAGCTTCACGTGGGGCATCACCTTCAACCTCCAAATCTTTTTCCACAAGTCCATAGTATAAGAAGGGAACGCATCATGCACATTATCCCTCCACAAAGCTTTATAAGCTGACTTCACCGAATATAAATCATCCTTTTCAAGATCCCAACACACAGTATCCGTAGGCAACCCTGAACTAAGTGGAATGCTCATGACTCTCTCCACCTCAAAAGGAAGAAACAGTCTTGACACAAAATCTCTATTCCACGTCTTACTAATGGGGTCAATTAAATCCGCCAAATAAAACCTTGCGAGTCTGCGTACCTGGAATCCACTCATCATGCCATACCCTTATTCGTTCTCCATCCCCCACCCTCCCCCCTATGGTATCTCGTACACATTCCGACGATTGGCCACCTAACTCCTCTCCTCAACACCCACTTCGCCTCCCATAACCCTCTCCAAGTATAAGTTGGGTTCGTACCCAACTCCGCTGTCATATAATCTGAATGAGGGTAATATTTAGCCTTCATAATCTGCTCAAGTAAGCTACCCGGATGAGTAAGCAATCTCCAAGCTTGTTTCCCAAGGAGAGCCCAGTTAAACAATTCCATATCTTGGAACCCCAACCATCCATGTGCTTTAGGCCTACATAACTTCTTCCATGCTACCCATGTGGATTTTTTTTTCACCGTTCTTTTGCCCCCACCTGAGCTATCAAGAATCGAATTTCATCACAAAAAGAAGATGGAAACTTAAACACACTCATCGCGTAGGTAGGGAGAGATTGGGCCACAACCTTTATCATAACCTCCTTGCCAGCTTTAGATAGAATCATCCCCTTCCACCCTTAAAGTTTTTTCCACAATTTTTCTTTAACACCCTTCGTAATGACCTTTTTTGAGCGCCCTATCGTAGTAGATAACCTAAGAAACCTGTCATGCACATCCACAACTCTAACACCCAACTTTTGCACAATTTCTCCCCTTCTCGTTTCCCTAACACCTTTACTGAACGATACAGTAGTTTTATCAAAATTTATTTGATGACTAGAAGACCATTCATACACCCTTAAAGCTTCCTGAATAGCCTCCGCATCATTCACATTAGCTCTTGAAAAAATCAAACAATCATCAGCAAAGAGTAAGTGATTAACAGAAGGAGCGGTGGAGGCCACCTTAATACTTCTCAGAGAATTATTTTCCTCCGCTCTCTGCAGCAAATGAGAGAAGACTTCAGCACACAAAATGAACAACTATGGTGAAATAGGATCACCCTGCCTGATACCTCTGTTAGGAGAAAACTCCTGAAGAGAGTGTTTTAAACAAGGAACATTTTAGGATACGACAAACTGCTTGATTAGCGGCCATGTTACTAAAAGTATAACATATTCAAGATTTCCTTTCTTTTCTTTTTGGTGCAAAAGATTTATTTTTCTTTAACTTGTAAGTCCATTGGTTTAAAATTAATTGTAACACTAATCAAGCAGTTTGTCCCACGCTTGTTGATCATTGAAATTTAAATTTACAAAATATAAAGTTTAAAAGATTAATTAATTTGAAAATACGTACTTTCCTCTATTTCCTTAGAATTGCAACAACTTCACTTTTGCAAAAATTTTATCATACATCAGGGTATAATTGTGCTCATTGCTCATTTGAAATCATCCAAACGAGCAACTAAAAAAGGAGAGTTCCAAATGAACAAAAATTAATCTTAGGTGTACCATGCACATGGTACACCTGTGTGTATGATGAATAAATTATTACTTTTGTAAGTTATCATGTTCATATTTTTTAATTAGCATTAAGAAAAAAATGTTATTATGTGACTTTTTTTCCTGAGAGGTTATTATGTTAAATATAATAGGATGTGCCTCAATTCAATGTATATCTTTAAATTATTAACTTGCATAATTATTACTAATGATTAATTAATGATATTAATGTTAAGTTGTGCATTAGCAAGTTGCAAGTTAAAATGTTCTAATTTCAGAAAATTGAGGACGTATTAATCTAATGAAGTTTCTTAGTTTATAGCTATTGCTTTTTTTTTACACATCAGAAAAATTTATGCCCGAAATTGGTAAAAATTTTCACTTGTAGGATATATTATAACAATTAAATGAATATGAGAGTCAGAGTTTGAATACTCAACTTAAAATGAGAATATACCTAAGAAGATGATGAGCTTTATTGATGTCTAATTGCTGGAATCCCTTGAAAATTCTAACAATAATTTGGTAACCCAAATATGTGTTCTGTACGCAATACTTTAGTTATCCAAACTTCACAAAAGTCAACCTCCTAAAGGACCGTTGTTTAAATAAATATAATTGGGGTTGACTAGACTTTTTTTTAGCCTATCCTCATTATATACAAATATATGTGTACATTAATCACTCTTGTGGGTTTTTTGTTTTGATACCGGGCTTAATCATAAAGAAGTTCAAGGTAATACAACATAAACTACTAGGCCTCTTAAGATCCGTACATGAACGAACATAACAAAGCGAGCAACAATTGCTCTTACAGACTTACACACAAACTCTTACAAACGAAACAAAAGCGATACCGTTTCTTGTTAGCCTACGTTAGCGCTCGAACGTTGGTGACTTGGTTCCACTTCGTAGGTAGCACCACTTCAGTCTTGGCATGCCGAAGCCTACGTTATACATGGTTCCTATTTTCATTTTTTGATTGATGAAGGTTGTGTAAAAACCCTTGAGATGATCCGAAGAAACCTTGTGGAGCTTGAAAGACTAAGCAATAAACGAAAGGAAAGGAAATGCACGACAGCTTGGAACTCGAATTCTCCCCTTCAAAGGAAGGACACTCATACTTGGTAGCATGCTATGAACCCCTAAGAATTGGGGAGCAACATATTTCGATTTTTGAACGCAATGAGAACAAAACTCATCGTAGACCCAAACTGAGACTGAACTACAGTTAGCCTCCAAGAACCCGACTTTCAAAATCGAAACAAAAAACCCAAAGCCCGTGAAAACCAAACCTTCCTGCTGACACTTCTAAACTTAAAAAGGTCAGCATTAGAAGACCTAAGAAATATAGATCTCCACCAAAACTTGTCCTTTAATGCAAACTCACTAACAAGGTTACCTAATTCAATAACAACTATAAACTGGAAGACAACTTCTCCAATTCCTAACTCCAAAACAGAGAAGGGTAGGGAATCTCCTCCCTTGGACACCTTATTTTTAGGGTCTAAAACCATAGATCTGCTTCTTCAATCAACAATTTTGGACATCTACCAAAGCACATCCAAACCCCAAAAAAATTGGGACATACAACAAGGAAACAGGAAACAACAAATTCACAACAACCAACCCAAAGCAGATTACCCAATTAAATGCTAAGGGTAACAAACTAACCACAAGTTGAAAAACAACTAAACTAGGCATAACTAAACAACTAGCCATCTAAACTAAGGAGAAAAATAGATTTGGATGCACAACACACATTAACCTAGGTAAAATGGCTATACTAAAACCAAAATAACGACCTAAGCTAATCTTTACCTTTACCGTCAAGATCGGCGTAATTTGCAACCATAAGACGGCGGCAACAAAGGTTAGCTATGGTATAACTAAAGCCAAAAACTCTTATCCCAAAGAAGAAATCCTAACCCAAAATTTACCTTTACCGGCGATATTATCGTCGGTGGCGTTCGAGAAAGCTCTGGGAAATAGGCCCCCAAGGTATATGAAGAACAGATCCGAAGACTCCTTCCTGGATGAACACATCTGAGTTGAAAACGAGTAAGCGGAAGCACTCTTTAGAATAAAGGTTTATTTACATATCTCCTTGGAAAATGAAAAAACCCATGTTATCATCAGACTAGTTTCAAATCATTTTTAAACGAATTGTGGTGTTGATTTTAATCTCATCTATATCAATTCGCTTAGTTGCTCTCTAACACCAAAACCAAAAAAGTCATGGTGGTGACTTTTTCTTAGAAGCTTCGAAATGGAAGGATAAATCTAACTTATCCTTGCGGCTGATCGAAAAAGATAACATCATGAAAAGAATCTAACTAGTACACCACTAAAGGGTGGTTGTAAATTCATCATGAAATTTAATTTAATTAGTTGTATAATATGATGCGCCTCTCCATGGTAGTGATTAAAGGAGATAGAGTTAAAGATGCACATATGATATTGCGAACAGCGCAAAAAGTCTTTCAATTTTATTTAGATAAATTTGTCAGAAACAACCTTTTATAAAAGACACTTTTTGTCATAAACAACATTTTAATTTTTTTTGTTAATACAAACCTTAAACCAAAATATTTTTGTCACATTAAACCTCTAGCCGGAAAAAACCCCTTGACTTAGTTTTCAGGCGTTGACCATCCCAGCCCACTTAACCACCCCCCACTCCACGAAATCAGCCCCCTCGCTTTCCCCCACCCTCGAAACCACCGCTTTCTTCCCCTCACCCTCAAAACCACCAACCCTTATTTCCCCACCCCGAAACCACCCCTTCCTTTTTCTTCGTTAGGGTTTAGGTTTGTTCGGGTGGGGATTTAGGGTTTGGGGGGAACGGTTGAGGGTGGAGGGAGGGGTCGGGAGTCGTTTTGAGGTGGGAGAATGGGAGGGAGGGACTGGTTTTGAGGGTGGGGGGAAGAAAGCGGTGGTTTCGAGGGTGGGGAAAGCGAGGGGGCGATTTCGTGGGGTGGGGGTGGTTTCGTGGGTGGGGCAGGGATGGTCAACGCCTGAAAGCTAAGTCAAGGGTCTTTTTCAGGCCAAAAGTTTAATGTGACAAAAATATTTTGGTTTAAGGTTTGTCTTGACAAATTTTTTTTAAAAGGTTGTTTCTGACAAAAAATGTCTTATAAAAGGTTGTTTCTGACAAATTTTCCTTTTATTTAATATATAGAGTTGATGATCAATACTTCCTCCATTTCAAAATACTTGATAAATTACACTTAAGCACGTAAATTTAGGAGCATGATAGACAAGGTAAACCGACTATGTATTAATCTAACTAACTAGTTTTTTTTTTGCGCGGACGATGCCTCGGGTCAGTTATAATAAACTAATATGTTATTATTTTTAAATTTTATAATTTATTTTGCTACTTTTCGTATTTTTTGTCCATTAAGAAATTGAAAAATTCACGTCACAACGTGATAAATAAATAAAAATTGAAAGGTTTGAGTTTGAAAACAATACCTTAAAAGGAATTGTGGTAAGAGAATATGACATCAATATTCTCTTGTAAGTTACGTAATAAGAGTGTTAGAGATGTACATACTTGTTCAAGTCTTTTTAGTTAAGTATACTTATTACAAGACTTTATCATATTTTATTTGAAACATTAGACAACAAATTCATAGTGTATTGATGGTTAAGCTCTAATTTTTCATTTCAAAGGTCACGTGTTCGATACCTTGCACTTACACATTTCCTTTTTTAAAGTGAGGAGTACACATAGACATAAAACATTTGCATTAGAAAATTGAGGAGAGTGCCACGTGGCACATAGGCTTTCTTTCGCACGCCTTTTAATATATTTGTATAGATGTAAACATGGGTTAGTTTAATTACTCCTCTTACTGTTAATCGTTCCCATTTAGAAATTGTTATGCTTGTTTACAAATTACGACGTGTTACTTCAGACTGCATTTTCTCTCTTTCTGTATTTACAACGTGGACTAATACAATTATTTTTTGAAGATAAATTAAATAAGATTAGCATTGATAATAAGTCATATGACACTTACACTAGTGCTGTTTGGGAAGAAGCTGAAATTGTATTTCAGGTGCTATTAGTGACTGAAATCCAGACGCTAATCAAAGTAGCGTCTGAAAAACAGCTACTGAAATTTTTAGCTGGGTAGTTGATGCTGCAGTATTAAAAGGTCACAAATGGGTTTCACTATCCAAAGTCCAATTGAATGAGATTACATCTATGAATCTATGATAGTAATGCATATGAAAAGCAACGGCAATGAGGCCTGCCATTCCATTTGAGATATGTTTTCGTATATTATCAATGCAATTATGCAAATGGTGATTGATTGAGTCTAACGAAGTATTTATTAACCCCTTAATAGTATATTTATTTATAATATTATTAATTGTCACACATTTGTTATAATTTAACTTATTAATCACATCATAAATTTAAAAATCATGTAATTAAAAACTATAACCCACCTAAAGTCACGTAAAAAATCAACAACTTAAACAATTAGTTTTACCAAACACTTTATATAATCAAAAGACCTTATCGGTTTATCGCTTCAAAGACCTTATCAATTTCAGCTACTACCTCATCTATTTCAGGTACCTTATCAGTTTCAGCTCCATTTCAGCTAGTGTTGCCAAACATAGCCACTAACATCTCTCATAAGCCAAAGCAGCTCCAAATTTTTATCTTTTTTGACATGAAACTTAACTTCTCATTACTCAATCAAATCATTGCTTACAATCTCAAGCACCTCATCAGGGGCCTCTTCGAGCCATACATTCAAATCTTTCAAAACGAAGCTTTTCTTTGCTAAAGTGTGGGCTACCATTTTGCCTCTTCTTTTAACATGTGAGAAAGAAAGCCTAGCCTAGCATCTCAAGAGAGCGAATATCTTGAAGAAGCAATCCGAACACCGAACTCGCGACCTAAAGCAGCTCCAATATTGCAATACAAATTTCAACTCATATATATTTATACTAATTATATGGCTTTAGTTCCACTTATTAATTTCCCATATATGTAACATTACTTAGAACATACTGTAACATCGATGTCAAAGCGTATTTCCTAATGGATATTCACAAAACTGGTATGGCAAAGCAGGTGAAAAATGGAATTGATTTTGAATACGTCTTGGGAGTAAATGACATACACTTCAGCAAGAATGACATGAATTATACAAATAATGACATGAATCTTATGTCATTTGAGTTCTTTTTACAAAAGAAGTGGTAGTTTGTGGGTTGTTACACCATAAATTATGGTGTAACAGTTATACCCAAAATTTGTGTGATTGGGGTTGGAAATGGCGCGTCTAGAGAGAGACTCCCCTCCTTCTCTCTAGAATTTGAAATTAGTACTGTTCCATTGATCCTTGATTTTGATCCTCAGTTTTTTGCTGAAGCCATGGCGAAGGGTGCAAAGAAGGGAAATGGGGAACAGAAGGATAAGCAGCCTATCAAGCTTGTGAAGAAACCTCAAACAAATGATGTGAAGAAATCTAAAAATGTGAATGAAATTGGTGAAGTAGCAACGTTGAGTTGGACATCGGATGAGAAGCAAGATGATGAATCAAATGCTTCTGCTGATTTGAATGCTTCAATGTTGGATCGAGCTAATTTCGAGGTGGCAAGATCGCAGGTAGATAAGTGGATTGCTTCAATCAGAACTCCGATGAGACTAATTCGAACAATCCGGTGATTCCATCGCCACATTCGATGCAAGAATTGGCCAGCAATCCAGCGCCCATCCAGGTAATAGTATAAATTGGAGGCAAAATTTGTTTGAAACCATTAGAGAAGAAGGAATTGATTTGAGTCAATGTAATAAGTCTAATAATGAAGTTGATAAGAATGAGGATGAAATCGAATTTCGGAATTCTGCAATTGTAGGTTATGTGTTTGGTATTAAACCATCATATCATATAATTGATGGATTTGTGAGATGAGTATAGGGTAAGTTTTTGGATTGACAAGGTGGTGATGAGCTACAATGGAATTTTGTGGTCAGGTTTAGGCATGTTGATGGACAACAGAAAGCTATGAAAGCTGGTCTAATCATATTTGACAAGAAGCATGTTATCATGAAATGTTGGACTCCAAAATTAGACATTCTTGCTGAATCTGTTAAGACTGTTCCTACTTGGATCAGATTACCAGCTCTTCCTTTGAAGCATTGGGGTCAAGTGGATCTAAATAAGATAGCTGGTCTTGTTGGCAAGCCTGTGAGAACTGATAAAGCAGCAACGCAAAAAGACATCATTGAGTATGCTAGCTAGAGTTCTGGTGGAGTGCATATGGAGCAACAGTTTCCAGATGAAGTTCAATTCACTAATGAGAAGGGAGTTATGGTCCAACAAATAATCATCCATGAGTGTAAGCCCATACAATGTGGTGATTGTAGGGGTATAGGTGCACTATGGAAGAATGCAGGAAGAAGAAATATGAATTGGCTTTGGCTAAACATAAACCTAAGCAAGTGTGGGTAGCTAAACAACAGGTTATTCCAGCAAAGGTGGTGACCACAGTACACAGTGCAGTGTCAGATAAGGAAGTAGTGCCAAGTGTTACAGTAATTCAGAGTAAACCGGTGGCAGAGGGTGAAGCAAAAACTTGGTGCTGAATTGCCAGTGCAGTTTGAGGCAGGTGACACTGCAACAATACTATAGTCATCTAAGGAAGTGCAGGAGGTGGGAGTTGTTGTTCTCCCACATGGATAGTGTTGGAGCATGGAATGTAAGAGGTCTTAATAGCCCTTTAAAGCATAGTGAGGTAAAAAATCTTTTGTCTCATTATAATTGTGGGTTATTTGGGTTTCTTGAAACTAGGGTTAAGGCTGTGAATTTTCCTAAGGTTTTCCCTATAATTTGTTCTGGTTGGTCTATTGTAACTAACTATCAATTTCATTATGGTGGGAGGATTTGGGTGGTCTGGTGTCCTAGTATGTTTGTTGTTAATATATGTGAATCTTTTGCTCAATTTGTTCATTGTGAAGTGTTACAAGAGCCTAGTGGCAAATGTTTTGCTATTACTTTCGTCTATGGCTTTAATAGTGCTGATGATAGAGTTGATTTGTGGAAAGCTCTGGTTGCTATCAGTAATAGAAGTAAAGGAGCATGGGTTTGTTTGGGGGACTTTAATAATGTCCTGAATTTAGCAGATAGAATAGGCTCTACTGTGACATTGGAAGAAGTGGCTAATTTTCGGCAATGTATTAGAGATTGCTATTTGTAGGAAATGGGGTCAGTGGTCCTTTTTTCACTTGGTGTGACAAGCAGGAGGGTGAGCATAGGGTATTTTAAAAAATTGTCAGGGTGTTTTGTAATGAGGATTGGCTTAGAAGATTTTCTAATGCTAATGCTTTTTATTTGCCTGAAAGCATTTCTGATCACAGTTCTTGTATTATCAAGCTTGATAATGTAGTGGTGAATAGGAGTAAACCATTAATATTGCACTATGTGGGGTCTTGCTGAAGATTTTGAGAGTAAAGTGCAAGAGAGTTTGCAATTGGAGGTTCAGGGAGTTCCAATGTATAAATTGGTGATGAAATTGAAGAGGTTGAAGCCTATTCTTAAACAGTTGAATAGGGACATATTTTCTAATATTGAATCTGAAGCTATGTTGGCCTTAGCTAAGCTAACTAAGTTACAAACTCAAATTCAAGCTCAGCCTATGAATAGAGGTCTTCATACTCCGGAAGGGCAAGCATTGTAGGAGTATAATAGGCTTAATAAAGCTAGAATGTCTTTCCTGAAGCAGAAAGTGAAGAATGATTGGTTGAAAGGGGGTGATGAGAACACAACTTGTTTTCATGCCTGTTTAAGGAAGATAAGGTTGAATAATCAGGTCTCCAGGATAAAAATTACAGAGGGGGTCTGGCAGGAAGATGTCAAAGATATTGAAGCTACATTTATCCAGTATTATGAGCAGTTGCTAGGTACTACAGATGAGCAAGTAAGGGGTGTTAGTGCAAGTGTGGTGAATGAAGGCCCTCTGGTGATTATAGAGCACCAACAGTCTCTTTGTGCTTCCTTCACAGGAGAGGAGCTAAGAAGAGCCGTGTTTGACATTCATGAGTCTCAAGCTGCTGGTCCTGATGGATACCCAAGTGGGTGTTGCAAGAAAGCACGGAGTTGCATAAGTGAGGATGTGGTGGCTGCAGTTCTGGATTTTTTTTTTGCTACAGGTAGAATTCTGAGGCAAATCAATTGTACCACTCTTTGTCTTAATCCTAAGTGTGACCAGCCTGAGAATGTTACCCAATTTAGACCCATTGCATGTTGCAATGTGATCTACAAGGTAATATCTAAGCTGTTGTGCACTAGGTTGAAGAATGTGTTGCCAAGTATAGTGGATAGAGTTTAAAGTGCTTTCATTGAAAAGAGAATGATTATGCATTATATTTTAATCTGCCAAGATATCTTCAAGCAATACAGAAGTAAGAGTCTATCGGCAAAGTGTACCATGAAGGTAGACATGAGAAAAGCATATGATTCAGTACACTGGAGTTTTATTGAAGATTTACTGGGGAAGTTACAATTTCCTCCTCATTTCATAATGTGATCATGAATTGCATTTCAACTGCTTCCTTCTCTCTGAGCATAAATGGTAATGTGTGTGAATTCTTCCAAGGTAAAAAAGGGCTTAGGCAAGGAGACTCTATTTCTCCTCTCATTTTTGTTATTGTAATGGAATATTTCACAAGAATTCAAGCAAGATGAGTAGAAAGGAGGGTTTTTATTTTCATCATAGATGTGGTGAGGTCCAGTTGACTCACCTTGTTTTTGCAGATGATCTTATTTTGTTCTGCAAGGGCAATATGAGTTCAGTCATGTTAATGATCAGAGCCATGAAGAGAGGGGTATAAATGGTTGACTGGAGTCCAAGAGAAAGTGGAGTGGTACCACTGGGTTTGGAGCAAAGCTAACATTCCCAAACATGCTTTTATAGCATGGGTGGCTGCACTAGGAAAGCTCAGATGAAAGTCAAAGCTAATGCAAGCTGGTATCTGTCAAGATGATGAATGTCTGTTATGCAATCAAGGCACTGATTCATGTCAACATTTATTCTTTCAGTGTGCTTTTAGTGATCAAGTTTGTAAGAATATGATGCGGTGGCTCCATATTGGCTACAAGCCACCTGAAAAGCTGACTACAAGATGGAAGAAATGGGGTAGAAGACACAGATGTAAAATGCAGCAAAAACTATGTTATGCAAGCTTAGCTGCAGTGGTGTACTATATTTGGAGAGCTCGTAATCATGTTTTATGGGAGGGAGCTGTCATGAGACCAAATATAGTAACCAAGCAAATACAAGCAGATATATGTATTAGAGTTAGAAATAAGATGTCAGATAGATGGAGTAATGCTGATAGAGAGTGGTTTAGTGGTTTATGTAGGCAGGAGTAAGTGTGTTTTGTTTGTTTAATCTCTGTAGTCTATTGTTGCTCTCTTGCTGTTTGAGAGAGCTAGATCAGGTTGTATTTGTTGGTGCTCTTTTGCAATTTGGTATAATACTTACATTTTACCAAAAAAAATAAAAAAATTGTGTGATTGATTTTACCTATTTTCAGTCGGCCTTCTAACTAATGAAGAACATTATTCTCAAAAGAAAACCATTTATTCACGCATGTATAAATCTCACAAAATACGAGAAAATTATGAAACACAAAGCTAAAAAACTAGAAAATCTACACAATCTAATAAAGGGGCTAACTCTCCACTGATGAAATCAATGGTAGCCTTTTAAAATCAACAATAGAGGCTAGGATTTGAAAGAGAAGAAGTACACGAGAGTTGTTATTATCTTGTAAATAAAAGGAGAGTAGAGCTACGAATGAAGAGTAGATAACTTCATTGCATAATGTGTGTATATTATAAACCAATCCTTATTCAGCATTTTCATGCAACGTACAACAACAATATTGTAATCTCTTTATCCAACACGAGGGGGTGGAATGTCAACGGAACCCCCATGGGTCACAAATATTATCACACGATTGCAACAAAAATCAGGATTAAAATTAATAGAATCTTTTGTCTCAATCACAGCCGTCAATTCAGGATTTTCATGTTCGATGATGCTCTTGGCTAGCGTCCCTGGTTTGCCTAGCAACTCAGGCCACTCGTACTGTTTCCCTACACATTTTAGTAAAAATAGAAAACAAAATCATGACCATAGTCCATAGAGCATATGGATAAGCGACATATGTTAATTTTGAGTTTTGACACAACTTAAAATTTGTTTTGGGAAATTCCCAATGATACGCTCCTATTCTTGAGAATTCCCATTGGTAGATTCAACTCTTTTTTTCCCCATTGCTAGGGCTCGATTTTCCTAATTTACCCAAAAGTAGTATTAATGAGGATCAAACGTTAATTTCATGTTTATACTTATGTTAAGTTTTGCCTAACCCCTATTAACCATGGTTTATTTAGGTCTAGACTCCTAACAACCGGCAAATTGGATCTCAAATTTTCCCAATGACCTCCACAGTTTTGCACTTTCTACGAGCCCGTTATGACGCGAGGCCGTTTCTTGTCAGAGATAAGGACTCAAGAGTCTCACAATGCATAAGGATGTGATTATGTGAAGCCCTTAAATCATATTCAAGGATCAATACTTAAACTATATCTAATCATTCTAGAACTATCAAACTACAGAAACTGTCATGCTTGTGACTATATATATTCTTGAACTACTTACTCACTTATAAATGATTCTATAAATGAAAAAAATATGGATCATTTTTCTTTGTCAACTACCATCCCTATAGAATGTTCAATTTACACTACTAATATAGTAGTAATATATACTTCCATGACTTTTAACTACCATCCGTATAGATTTATGAAATTTTTTGTTAGTCAGTTAGGAGTCTAGACCTAAATAAATCATGGTTAGTAAGAGTTAAATACTTAGGCTATGTTTGGCAACACTAGCTGAAATGGAGCTGAAACTGATAAGGTGACTGAAACTGATTAGGTAGCAGCTGAAACTGTTAAGGTGCTGAAACTGATAAGCTAGCTGCTTGCATAACTCGTTTGGTAAAATTATTTATGACTGTAGCTAAAATTTTAAATCAATATATCATTAGATTTCTTAATGACACTTACATAAAATATTAGATTTCTTAATGACACTTACATAAAATATTATACACACAAGTACATAGTGGATTGAACTAGTACACAGTGGTTTGCAAGAAGAGAATTATCATTATATAAACAACAACGAGTAAACTAATTTAGATTTTAGAGGGTGCAACGGAGATTAGAATTTTCATTATCTAAATTTCCTAGGACTATTGGAAATCATGCAGCAACACTATTCAATAAAAACCAAAGCATGTATGTGATATATATGCAGCAGCAACACTGATTCAAGTCATTCAACTAATGAGAAGCATCAAAATCACAAGCGTTGACATGTTAAGTACAGTACACTAGATCAAAAATCACAACTCTATCCATAATAACAAATCAATGATACATACCTGCAAAACTTGAAGTTTGAATTTTTTGAGATCTCCAATATTATAAGAATGACGACATAATTGAGGAGAAAAGGAAAAGATAATTTTTAAACATGTATTAGGGTTATTAAACATTTAAGAAAATATCTTTTTAGGCTTAAAAAGATAAAAAGATAAAAAGAAAATAAAAAAATAAAAAAATTTCAGCACCTGATCTCAGACGCAATATTTTTCTCCAACCTAATTTCAGTCAAATTTTGGACTTAAATTTTATTTAAGTTCCTCCACCAAACACCACTAATCATATAAGGTGACTTAAAATTGTAGCACCTTATCATTTAAGTCACCTGAAATGCTTCCCAAACATAGCCTTAATAGAAGTATTAAAACTAAGCATGAAATTAACGTTTAAGCCTCATTAATGCTACTTTTGGGTAAATTAGGAAAACTAAGGCCTTCCAATGGGAAAAAAAGAAGAAGTTGAATCTTCTCAAGAATAGGACTCTATCAATGGGAATTTTTTTTTTTTTTTTAATTAATCGACTACATAGGCAACATATCAGGCTTTCTTATCGGAAAAAAAAGTAACGAAAAATAGAAATTAGGATACCCTTAAAGGCACCTACTTTGTCATGCTCTACAATAGTGAGAAGATTGGACTAGGGGTGCTTATCGAGCGAGCCGAGCCCGAATAGCACTGGGCTCGGCTCGAGCTCATTTAACTTTTCATGGGCTCGGCTCGGCTCGCTCGTGAGCTCACCGAGCTTGGGGGAGCCGAGCTCGGCTCGAGCTCGTGATTAGAATTTGCGGCTCGAGCTCGGCTCGTGAGCTCGTTTAGGCTCGGCTCACGAGCTCGTTTAGGCTCGTTTAGGCCGTAACTTGCAGCTCGAGCTCGAGTTCATTAGGCTCGAAAAGCTCGAAGTTAAATTTAACTAAAACAAGTACTCCAAGGTCAGATTTTATAAGGCCCAAACTTTAGTTGTTTGAAGGCCCAATATCCAAACTATTGTTACTTGCACAACCCAAAAAAATGATGGGCATGTTGTTGTAAAAGTGTAACTCCAAGGTTTCTTTTATAGAAGCATTTGAGAGACACTTTTGTTAAATCACCGATGTGGGACTCTTGGACAGCTGAAATTTCAGCTCCTTGTTGTGCTTTTAATAAAGGACTCACATTGTTTGCTATTGAAAACTCTACCGACAAGAACACGTGCTTCTGGTTCATGCCTGCTGCCTGCATCATCTTTTTCTTGCCTTTGATTTTCTTGTTATTATAATAAGGTCAAAATTGAATGCATCAGCCATCATACTTCATACCACGTGCTAGGTCAAATTCAAGTGCTTCATATTAAAAAAGATAAAAATAAACTATTAACTAGTGTTTGTTTTACTTATTTTTTTCAAGTGATTCTTTAATTTATAAAACATATAAATTTTGGCTTTAGAGTCCAAGACTACTATTTTTTTCTCATAGTTATTAATTATTATATCCTATATTTAGCACTACTGAAGTATTTTTAGTAATTTAAAAATTATTGAACCTGTTCGCGAGCTTTCGAGCCGAACTTAAGGTAGCTTAGGCTCGGCAGTCGGCTCGTTAGAATCTCGAGCCGATCTCGAACTCGAATCGAGCCCTCTCGAGCCGAGCTTTGACCGAGCCGAGCTCGAATAGTTTGCGAACCACCCTGGCTCATTAACGCCCCTAGTGGCTTGTGAGCTCGTTTAATTGCTTTTACCTTTTCTTTTTTTTCTTTCTTGTAATATATACTTTAGTTAGTATCTTAAAAGAAATACTTAATATAATTTTTAATATATATAAATAATTTTTTAATATAAAATATTTTTTTAGTATAAAATAATAATCGAGCTGTTCACGAGCTTTACGAGCCGAGCTTTGCCTAGCTCAGCTCGTTTAAGTCTCGAGCCGAGCTTCAACGAGCCGAGCTTTGACCGAGCCGAGCCCGAGCTGCTCGCGAGCTTGTCAGGCTCATTATCACCCCTAAATTGGACTCTAATTAAGCTTTTTGACGTGTAATCATGTATAATGTACATAATAAACGTATACTATCCTAAAAATTTTAAGATAAGGTTGAATATTAATAAAAGACTTTCCTAACTATTTATTCTTCAAATAAATACCACAATTAAATTTATTAACCAGAAGATAAATGTTTTTCCTTTATTTTCTTACGTGGATTTTAAACGGTGTGCTCCTATTATTGTAAAATTTACAATTTACGTACACATTTTCAGAAATCTCCACACCATCTGTGGTTGACTCGTTTTCAATATATTAACTAGTATTTTGGCCCGGGCGATGCCGCGAGTCAGTTACAATTATCAAATACTCCCTCCGTTTCTTTTTAATGGTTACACTTACACTTTTCACGCATGTCAATGCAAAACTTTGAGGATATATATCTCTAGTTTTGTATTTGTAAAAATTATAAAAAGTACATAATAATAAAATACATACTAAGACGAATTTAACAAGATCCCACATGACTATGTTTTTATTCATGTATAAATCACAAATGAGGGTCAAAGTGCAACTTGTGAATAGTGTAAAATGTCAAAGTGTAACAATTAAAATGAAACGGATGGAGTATATATTAGTATTCATAAATATCATACTTGATTTATCAGATTTTCTTATTATTCTGTCTAGTGCAAAATTGAAAAATGGACGTTATGGCATGATAAATTGTTTTTAGAAAAAGGAATTATAATTGGGGGATAAATATAACAATTTCAATGGAATTAGGGTAAGAGAATGTTATTACTTAATAAAAGTATTAGAGATCAAAAAGATTGTCTATGTCGTTATGATTACATGTAATTATAAGACTTTGTTATGTTTTACTTTGAAACATTAAGTATTAAAATTATAGTGGATTAGTGGTTAAATACTCACATTTTATTTCAAAGGTCATGCATTCGAATCCTATTAACTACATATTGTTAATATTTTTAAATGAGATTATAAACACGTGTATTAGAAGTTTGAGCAGAGTGGCACGTGACACTGTAACTTTGATATGAACGTCTTTTAATATAGATGTATAGATATATAGATAGGTGCCCCTTTGATAATCTTATTGCTATTTTCTCTTCATTGACAAAATCAATTGGAGATATATTCTATGCATTAAAATCTCGTTTTGGAGTTTGAAACCAATCTAATCAATCTTAGCGCTTGTTATGTTCAAGTTAAGGAATGGAAATAGAATACAATTAAATAAAGGAGGCTAGGAATGGTAACAAAAATCATTAATTTTATTGAGTGTTTGTTTTAAGCTATGGAATGGAAGGGAATGGTTACTATTACTACCAAGAAATGGATTTATTAGTAGTTGATGAGAAAGGGAAGGTAACAAACTAAGGGAGTTTATTGCCACCAAATAATGGTAATGGATTGAGGAGGGGTTGTACCAAACAAAAAGAAAGGGAATAGGTGATTGATTCCGTTTCTTAGATCGCAAAAATGTTGAACCAAACATGCTTTTATTGTGGAAAAATGGGATTGACTGAATTCTATGAACTTTTACAAGAAAAAAAAATATTAATCAACTTTAGGCCCAAAAAACTGAGTCAAGAAAACATAAAATATTTCACTAATGAAATTCAGTAAGTGAGATATAGCAGTATGTAAGGGCATCATTGAGACAATTATAAACCAAAGAGATCATATGAGACTTTAATTTGAAAATTATAAGAGTAAAATATAAACTTTGAACGAATACAAAGAGTAAAAACTTAGGTAATCCAATTTTTCACTTTGAAACATGTAACCATTTTTAAAAATTCAACTAGTCATTACGCCCGAGCCATGCTCGGGTTATTAACATTTTCATATATATTAAAAGAGTAGCATCTAATGTTGCATACTTCATTGGTTAGAACTTTACTCTATTAACTTGAGGTCATGTGGTCGAATCTTATACGAAACATGTTTCTAATTTTTTAATATATGTTGATGACATGGAACGAAAAGATTAAAGGGATAGTGTCACGTGGTGTGTAGACTTGCTTTAAAACGTTTTTTAAATATATTTGTATAGATTATAACATGTAACAATTATAAAATTTTAACTGATAAAAACCACCTATTAACCTAAATAAGGGAAAGCTCAATTGGTAGCTATATTACCTCATTTTCCGCAACCTATGTTATGGGATCAAACTTTGTTAGCACCAACATTGGTATAGCTCTCCAACATTACTCTCCAACCAATTTTTTACTTTTTCTCTCCTCAAGATACTCCCAAGAGCACATCTTCAAAAATTGCTAACATTGGTATTGCTCTCCAATAAGCTCTCCAAGTCATTAATTTATTTTTTCCATCAAAAAGCAAAAAAAAGGAAAATAAATAATTATTAATGACATGTGTCATATTGATATACCAAGAGCATGATCTCCCAATGCTCTTGGGGGAGAGCATTTCTCCAAGTGCTTTCCATGGAGAGCGAACGGAGAGCACATCGAGAGCACCAATGTTGGGCTAGAGTTGGCTCTCCATTTTCTCTCTCATTGGAGAGCTCATTGGAGAGCACCAATGTGGAGGGGTGAGAGCGAGAGTTGAACCTAATGAAATTTAGCGTACCAATTTTTATTTTACTTTTACATAAAAAACAACAAACCTAAACGAAAACAAGACAACAAGGTTTAGAAAATCATAACGTGAAGTAACATGTAATACTATACTTTATTTTTACTACCTTGAGTGCATCATGAAGAATCCTGACACTTTTGAGGATTTGCACAAGGTGGATAGCCCATCGGAATATTTCGACCTCTTTGATTTTTATCTTCACTTTATGTTTGTGGTAAAAATATGTCTCAGCTGTGCTTTATATAACATTATTTTGGTTGTCTAAAATACATATTACTTTGAAAGTGGCCAAATGTTGTTGTCCTCTTAAAGAAAAAAAAAACCGTTATCTACTTTCCTTTTAAATCATTCTCATTTTCTACCAAAATTAGACGAAAAAAAAGATATTTCCCATATAAGACAAGCTTAACCTTTTAAAATTGAGTTTTTACTTTAATATTTCTAATTTCACATTGATGTCCTAAAAGGATTTTTTCTAACCTGTACCACAAGACATAAGTTAAGAGCATCAATATCATTGTATAAAAAGTTCCCATTTCAAATTCAAGCAAATTAACAAATCTTATATAGTTTTCTATATCTTCAGTATTTATCCTTATTTATTATCACCAAATAGAATCTTATTGTATTATATATTTTTTTAATGAATTCTTGAAATTCTTAAGCCTATTCCTTATGGCATAGGTTAGAAAAGTCCTTGATAAAAAAATCATAAGAATTTACTATTATCAAATGGATCTAATAATATAATTAATGTCTCTATTGTTGAACATATTGAGATATAATTGGAGAAGATATTTGAAAATAGTACATGCATTGTGAAGAGAAAATGAGAGTGTAATATTGCGAAATCTTGACTTTCATGAAGAAATGTCAACACATAAAATCTGCAACGTACAATTTGTAAAAATTATATGAGTCGTGTTTTGAAAATATATATACGCGAAAACTAATTTAACTATATATTACTTTCTCCGTTTTTCTAACTGTTACGTACCATTCTGACTTTTAAGACTTTTGACCTACGCTCGCTTAAACCATCTTGTATTATTTACAAGTAAAATAAAATATAGTCATATGGAATCTTGTTAAATTCGTCTTAATATATAATTTCACTATATCAACTTTTTAGAAGTTTTACTTATACACAATTAATGTTCAGAGTTGTATGTTGACAAACGTATATACAATCTAGAAATTAATGGTCGAAGTAAGAAAATGGAGGAAATATTACTTATGTTAGACCATATTCAATTTTTACTAATAGAATTGATTTTTCTAGTGAAATAATTTTTACTAATTCAAACTAAATCTTAATAATTAAGACATTCTTCACTTCACCGGCATGAAAAAGTACTCCATACGCTTTTTTAAGGATCTTCTTACGTTATGTTTTAGTGCGTTATGGGATACTCCTTATTTGGCAAGTCTATATTTTCTTTCCACTCAAACGTACACTATTCGTTGGACCTAAATAAGTTTACTCTCTCTCATAATTACATTCTCTATCCTATTTCAACAAACAAAACGAACCTACTTTCATACGCTCCCTCCTTTTTACCTTGAGTTCTGGTGCTATAGTAAATAAGAAGATTCTTAAAAACAGAGGAAATACTTCATTTATTTTTGTACATGATGTTATGGTTTTATATAGAGTTTCTCCCCCTACTTATAAGCTAAAAAGGATGTCAATGGTGCTCTTAGGAGCCATTTTGTGCTAACTTTCTCCATCTAGTTGTAGTTTTCTAGTTTGTGTCAAATTGCAGGGTTTAGGGAATTATTTCCCTATTTTCTACCATTATATGATCACTACAATGGATTAGGAGAGGTTTGATGCTGAGTACCAAGGTCCCGAGGGCACTTTTCGGGACCCTTGAGTAAAGAAGAGTTGAAGACTTGGCACTTGAAGCCAAGAGCGAAGAATAGCGCACATGCCCGATCCCACTGGGCGGCCCAAGCCCGATCG
Organism: Beta lomatogona; assembly: GCA_947646795.1. Classification (NCBI taxonomy): domain Eukaryota; kingdom Viridiplantae; phylum Streptophyta; class Magnoliopsida; order Caryophyllales; family Amaranthaceae; genus Beta; species Beta lomatogona. The sequence goes on from CANSNZ010000514.1 coordinate 245,024, forward strand.
GGCGCCCACAAGTGACATTTGAAAGTTTTATTGCGGGCCTGATCAGGCGTCCCTCGCCCGTCCGTAATTCGCTGTTGAAGCCCAATCGGGTGGTTCGGCCCGATTCCATCGGGCGTGCATGAGTGTGGTGATGTGTGCACTACTGAAGAAACTAGGCGACCCGATTGCATCGGGCGGTCCGGCCCGATATCATCGGGCGCTGGTCATTTTGCACTGTGACAAGGTTGTTGAGCCCGATTCCATTGGGTGTACCTGGCCCGATCGGGCGCCGACACACGTATTTTAATGATTTTCGGGCTATTTTCGTATTACTTTTCCTTTATGCTTTAGGTTTAGTATAAATACGAAAATTAGAACATTACTAAGACATCTTTTATTCATCTTTTGTTTTAGCCCTTATTTTTCATAGTTTTCTCTAGAGATTAATTCAAGAACCCTAGTTTATTGCTATTCGCTTTGGATTCAAGATCGAACCTTTGGATTATTCGCAAGTTCAATATAGTTCTTCAGTTTGGTAATCTTCTTTATGGCTTTGTCTATTATTGATTAGATTCATTTCTTAGTTAATCGTAATTATTCTTAGTATGAATTTTTATATTGATTTTGTTATTGTTTTCATAAACATGAGTGAGTAGTTTTATTTCTAAGATTGTGGAGATCTATGTATGCAATGAAGGATTGATGGATTAGTCTAATTATTTCATATTTCAATTGTTTCCTGTGATTGAATCGTACATGCTAGATTTATAAATTAGGCCTGATTTGTATTTCTACTATCGCAATACTGAATCTACTTCGAGAGAAGAGATACCGTATAGGCTTTCAATCATTAGGCAGAGTGATCCTTGACCATGCGAGAGCGGCTAGGTGATCTTTGAGGGAGGTAGTGTTCGAGAGAAATTACATGTGCCCTAGATAAATTGACTTATTAGGTAGTTGTCATTCGTCTCTGATTTCCCGAATTGTATGCATAGTGATCCATAATCCTAGTTCTTTATTAATTGATTCATTCCCTCGTATTTAATTATGTTATTTCCTTAGTTTAGTAACACAACCATTTTCATCTGATTTTGTTAGTATAATATTAGAATTCAGATACAACTTTCTCCCTGTGGATTCGATCATGCCTTCCCTGACTACTATTTAGTAGACCTTAGGTTATTTTTGATTAGGTGATATGACTTTAGCCTGTCAGTACCATATTGACTTTTGACACTATTTATATACTCCAGTTTAGCAATCTTGTACTTCCTCTATGTCTTTTTAAGTGCAACACTTTAACTTTTGCACTATTCACACACCCCACTTGGAACGTATTTGTTAGTTAGAAAGATATTAATCACAAATAAATATAATTGATTTGGCTAAAATTAATCTTGCAAAAAATCGAATTTTTTTTACAGTTATGGCACTGTAACATGCATTGTGTTTCAATTGTAATATTGAATTTGAGATTGTGTTGAAACACACTGCATAAGCGAATGATAAATAGCAATGGAGACACAAACGAGTTTTAACGTGGTTCAATCTCTAGTTCGAGATCTACGTCCACCAAATCCACTAATAGCGAATTCCCCTAATACATCACCCAAGGTACAACTCCACACTACTATCTCTATTAGTGCTCCCCAACACTTAACTATAAGTGTTGCTAAGTTGAATCAAATACAAACTCATGTACCCAACCTAACACTCTCTAAAATTATGAAAATTACAGAAATATTCTCCACAAGAAACGCTTCTTAATCAAGCAGGTAGAGGATACAATTTTTTCTAAGTAATTTACTTGGCAATGTCTGTAATACTGTGCTATGCTTTGTGCCACTGATTTTCGGTTTTCTCTTATAAAATTCCAATCTTAAAATATGAAAATCGTACGTTAGAAAACTAAAAGATACGTTTATATAGAGTTATAAGATTTCACGAGTCAAACTTTCTTGTTTAGAGATATGATAGAATCAATTAGGATAATAGTATATATCTTAACTATAAAAGTAATTTTTTTTATTAAACAGGATATTATCTTCTAAAATCTATCATCTCTTAGGAGATTAGATTTTGATCAAGATATATTATCTTGATTAATTAAGATATTTTTATATTTCAATTTTTTTTCAATTTTGTTTTTTCTTTTATGTAAAATTCATTATTGTGAAACATGTTTATTCTGCTAATTATTTATACTACTAACTCTACTAGACATGAATTATAATTATCACATTTTAAATAATATTTTACTCATAGCACACGTACTAACATTTAACCAAGTTAATTACTATTACATAGTTTGCTATATCGAAAGATCTAACTACTCTTCAATCTTCTTTCTTCAAACTTGAACATCCGCCTTTCCCAAAGCAAACACTGCATCCAAATAATATATACAAAAATACATGATGCAAAATAGTTTATGTTTGTCATCATCAAAGTTCTTAAGGGCATAACAATATTTTTTTACCAATAAAAGCAAAGATGATCATATAAAATGTAAATGGATTTGTTACAATAAATATTCTCATAAAACTTTTTATAACATTTACAAATGCATAATTAGAGATAATAATGGTCAAAGTTGTGCATTGACAAGCGTAAAACTCAAAGTACTGTTGCACTTATTTAGAAATAGAGGTTAGTTTTATCTATAAGCAAGGTAAAATATAGCAGTGTGGGATTGTTAGATTCATCTTAATATATCTCTTCAAAATATTTACAATTATGCATAATTATAGACTAATCAAAGTTGTATGTTGGCAAACGTGCAAAAAAAACTGATGAACCAAAAAAAGAAAATGAAGCAATATTAATTACAAATAAGCTCGAATGAATAATAATTAGTTAAATCAGTAAATATAAGTTTCAATCAGTGAAACCAATCTCATTCTATGAAACGAGTTAAGTAAATTACTTCAATAATAATCAATATTTGTCAGATTGATTAGTTTAATCAGTTTGATATTTCATATTATTGCTATAATTCATAACTTAAAATGAAATAAAAAAAATTAATAATAGTAGATATTCTAAAACCCAAGGCAAAAAAATTTCATGTTGCCACATGTAATCACCCTCCTTAAAAGGAAAAATCAAAGGACACAAATTAAAAAATAAAAATGTTTGTGTTAAGAATCAAATCCACGACCTCTAATTTGAAATACAAATGTGCACTAACCAACTAATATACAATCTCATATGTTTGAATGCTCCCTATACTATAGAAGAAATCAAGAAAACCTTATTCTCTATTCCAGGGAGCAAAGCTCCTGGACCAGATGGCTTTGGTTCCTTCTTTTATAAGGATGCATGGAGTGTTATAAGAGATGGTTGTGGCTGCTGTGCTGGGAACTTTGCAAAGTGGGAAATTATTAAAGGAATTGAATAATACCTCAATTACTTTGATTCCCAAAACTAGATGCCCTAATAATTTCACTGAATACAGACCTATATCATGTTGTAATACACTTTAAAAGTGTATAACCAAGGTGTTGTGTGGGAGACTTAGGCAAGTATTACCAGATATCATTGTAGAGAATTAGGGATGGTTTGTACATGGAAGATTCATTGTCCATTATATCATGGTCATTCAAGATATGGTGAAGATGTATGGAAGAAAGAAAGTGAGCCCAGGATGTCTCATGAAGATAGACTTAAAGAAAGTATATGAAACAGTTAATTGACAATTTTAGAAGAACTGATCATTCAATTGGGATTTCCTGAACACTTTGTGAAAATGGTGATGACTTGTGTCTCCACTCCTATGTTTTCTTTGCTACTGAATGGCAGCATGACTGGATATTTTAAATTTTCTCGAGGACTGAGACAAGGAGACCCTATGTCTCCATTGTTATTTGTGGTGTGTATGGAGTATCTCTCCAGAATATTACACAAAATGAGTGCATTGGAACAATTTCCCTACCATCCAAGATGCAAAGAACTACAGATTACACACATGTATTTTGCAGATGATTTAATCATGTGTTGTAAGGGTGAATTTGCCTCAGCATATTTGATGTTGAAAGCTTTTAAGCTTTTTTCGGATTCTTCTGGATTCAAAGCCAATGTAAGCAAATCAGCAGTATATTCATGTGGGATGCAAGAAGGAGAAATGTAAAGGATTGAAGAAGCATATGGTTTCATGAGAAGTAAATTGCCTTCCAAGTATTTGGGAGTGCCAATTTGCTCCAAGAAAATATCAAAAGCACAATGTGATATGATCATAGACAAAATTACTGCAAAAATAAGAGTTTGGAGCACTAGGAACCTTTCCTATAGTGCTAGAACTCAACTCATTAATACTAACCTGTTGAGCTTACACATATATTGGGCACATGTGTTCATCATTCCAAGAAGTGTGCTCTCTGAAATGGAGCAGTCAAGCATACTCCCAAAGACCAGGGGTGTAACACCCCGTAATTTTCACTCTTTATTTTTGGCGTTGTTTACATTAAAATGATATTTGCCGTTAAAAGAAAATAATTTATTATTAAAACTATTTTGAACATGTATAATTATTTATTTGTTGCATTATGTGGTTGTGTTTATAAATTTAAAGTGTATATATATTTAGGAATTTTATTTGTTATTATTATTAATGTGCGTATTTGTTTTATAATATAGTTAGTAAATTTTATAAAATCAAGTAGCGTGTGATTTTATCTTTAGTGTTAAATATATTTTATGGACCGACCAATGTAACGAATTCGCAAGCCCATTTGTTCTATCATGATGTACGAAAATTAGGAGGGTGTTGGCTTGGATGAACATCTTCCATTCACCTTTGTAACCACCAAAATATGAAGAGCCAACCACCCCATTCATCACCCATCAATTGCCAACATTAACCCCCTTTATAATCACCCTTTAAACTATTGCTTAATGAGGTTATTAATTAGGTTTTGCTGCATTCTAACCCCCATTTTCGCCCAACCCTTAGAGAGGAAGAGAAAGAGTTCTTTTCTCTTCTCGGCTTTTCGTCCATTTTTGCACACCTAACTTGTTTGCATCATATCTCCTTCGTATCTTATCGGAATTGGACGTGTGAGTAGTCAACATTCATCTACTCGGAGAGATCTTGCTCTTGGTATAAGTTTTTTTTAAAGAAAGTGAAAGACGCATCTGCAGTTTCCATTTCAAACAAACGACTCATCCGGTTTTATTGGAGTTTTCGGGAGCAATGTTATTCTCTTCTTTCTTTGCCATTCTAATATCATTTTTCACCTAAAATCAAGGTAACTAGCATCTCTTCTAGCACGTTAGGATTAGAGTAGTGATTTTGGTTTTGTTAGGATTTATGTTAGTTAGTTAGAATTTGTGTTATTAGGCTTAGAAGTATGCTAGGGTGTTATTATAATTGTTCTTTGCTATTTTTATTCATGTTAGTATCATGTTAGGATTGTATAAAATGTTATCTTCATGCCTAATGTTATGCTTGTGATGTTATATTTTTTATTATCATGAAAGTATTAGGAATTGGTGAAAAATTAGTAGCATGATGTTAGGGTTATATTTAAGCATGTTTGTTGATTGTTGTTTAAGGTTGGGTGTGGTTTTGGATGAATTCTTGTGGTTTTAGTGATCTCGAAATTATTTATTTTGGGCTATGATTCACGTATTTTGTGATTAATCATGTTAGAATAGTTAATATATGTTGAATTATCATGTTTGGGGGCTATGTAATTTATGTTACATGTTAATCCTCATGTTAAACTAGTTAATTTCTATGGTGTAATCATATATGTGGTGAAAATTTGGGTGAAATAGCATACCTATTGGCTTTGCACGAGGAAAAGAATCAGATGGCCTTTCGCAGCCCACGAGCTATTTCACGACCCGCGACCAGTTTGGACAGTGTATGTTCAAAGTGTCATATCTCAGTCGTTTTACCTCGGAATTGAGCTTATGACCACTTGTTGGAAAGCTATTGAGATAAGCTTTAACATGCATTTAGAATTTCATAAAAATACTGTGTAGTCTGAAAGTTATGTCTATTTGAATTTGCTGCTTATGTTGAAAACCATTTCAAAAGGCGTACCTTGTTGTGTTGAAGCATGTTAAGACTTGTTTTGAGGTGAAATCTTGATATATGGAGTCTTTTGAAGAATTGTTGCATGTTTTATTTATTTATTTATTTTTATTATTGAGTTGAATGATATATTTACTTATAGTTATATTGTGAGTGTCTTATTTATTTTATGATGGTGTTATTGTTTGTAATTAAATTGAGATGATAATAATGTTGTACTTTCATTAATCAATATTTAAGTTGTCGACGTTACAGTACTCGAGGGAGAATAATACTGTCTTTAGTGCAGTTTCGCCAAGAGTTATGTACTGGGGGTATTATAACTAACGTTGCAATTAACCTTGCACTCAAACTCAGACAACGAGGGTGTAGTAGTTAGAGTATTTGATTATACTGTGTTTTGGTGTATAATTATGTTTTAATGAAGGTCAATTCTTTTTAGTCCGGTGAAATGATTTTATTAGTATTATTATTACTAATACTTTGGGAAGAATAAATATTGTTGAATTGAAATTCATAGATTGCGATCCTAGATTCTGCTGATTTTGGGTGTAAGGCCTTAAGGGCATCCTTATTATTCATATTTGAGGATTAATGGATGAATAAATTATTGTATTTATTTGTAGAACTGTTTTATTGAGATTAAGATATCCGGTGGGATAAATGTAGTCCCCGGTGAAGAACATGCCAACCACCCAGGTTGCGAATTAGGGGTATTACCTGGGTTAATTGTTGTAGTCCGAGAGGTTGGGAAGTATTGAGCTGGGTACTACCCTGCATCGGGAGTTTGGCCATTCTTAGACACAGGCAGTAGGGAACGTAAGCCCATAGGCTGTCTGGAGATTTCAATCTGACAAACCTTAGGAAGTGGGTTGCGATCCACTGGCGTTCTGCTCTTTCTCAAAACCTATTATATTATTTTGTTTAATTATTTTGGAGGCTTATGTTATGGATCTTGTATGATTATCTTAAGTTCATTATTGTTGACTTACTTATTGTTATTAGAAGCATGCTGTTGTGTAGTAACATTTATTTTAACTTTACTTAAAATTGCTATTTGGATCCTATATTAGGCTGGGAGAGCTGTTAGTTACTCCCCACTGATTGTGGATATTTGTTGTATATTTTGCAGGTTTTGTTGATGGGGATTTTCTTTGATTTTGGGCTCGGGTTGATATGTCAGAAATAATCTATTAGGAGTTTTAGTTCTAGACTTCTTTTTAGTTTGAGATAGTTTTCTAATTTCGATTTTAATCTAAGTAATTAATTTATTTATAGTATTTATTTCAGTTTGTTTGTATCACTTAGTTATTTAAACACTATTCTTGTAGTAGTGACATTCGTAGAAGACGATGTTTCCGCCATCGTCCTATTAAATATATTAATTCTTTTTTTTTCCGCTTTTTAATTTCTGGGGTGTTACAGTTGGTATCTGAGCAAAACGCTCCTAAACTCTGAAAAAGAGTTGCTAATAATTCTTTATAATTATTAGTTAGCCTTAGGAGATAAAATCTGTTTAGAATTAAGTTTTGTAGTTTCACTATAATGAGAGAAAGATGGGTAGAGTAAGTAAGAGGAAGCCTTATGGAATGTGGTGTGCTCTTATACTTGTGGAGCATATATAATATGCATAGTTACTTGTTTATTGGTGGAATTAGTCTACCAAATTTGCTAATCTTATTCGCATGGCCTCCTACGTGTAACCTTTCTTGTTATTAGAGTGCGCAGCGAAAGCGAAGTGATTTATAGCTCTCTAGTTCGGGGTTGAGTTGCGCGTTTAAATTGTCTTGTGTTGTGCATTTTAAAAAAAAAATTTATTTATTTTAACATAGTCATGTATAGTGATTCGTTGTTATTCTATTTTTTTTATGGTTGCTTAATAATGTGTTTTATTATGTGAGACGATATATAACGTCTATTTCTTTCAACTAAGTGTTGTTTTATGTGAGTACTTCTTATTTGTTTTTTTTTTGTCATTTACAAAACTTTCGAACTTGAGTTCTTATTTCAAATAATATTTTATATCTTTGCTTTTAATAAATGTCATACTTATATTTCAATTATATTTTGATATTCAAGTTTTGTTATAGTTCATATTTTGCTATTCTCTTTGAAAAGAAAATTGTGTTTAGCCGAAATCTAAAACTTGTTTAGGTTGACATTAAGTCATAATGGGTGATTCCTTTGACTTGTATGTCAATTTGATAAGTTGACACATTTTATCTATTTTGATTTAATTTTCTTTTTGAGTTGATATTATGTTTATATTGGGTGATTCCGGTAAACTTTAATGTCGATTTGATAAGGAGGCTTTCAAATATTGTTTTGTTGATACTAGGTTGCAATGGGTGGTTCCATGCACATTTGTGTCGACTTGGCAAATTTTATAATTGTTGTTTATTATTTAGTATTTTATCGCCTATTTCTTATTAGTGTTTCGTCGTTGTGAAATCTATTTTAAAGTTATTAATTTCTTTTGCGAACCTAAAATTTCATATGTATGTTTAGGAGGCGTACACTCTTATAACATATGTCTTGACTTGAGTTCGTAAGTACTATTTTAATAAAGCAGCTAGCTACTCTTTATTATAATGTTCTTATCTCTTTAAGTGTAGTATAAGCCTGTGTGGTTATCTCTATTTAAATTGGTTTGACTATCAATATATGAACTTTTGTTTCTTCGTTTCTTTTTTGAAAATATATATGTATGTTCGGATTTATTCTTTCATAATTTTACATAAATATTTATTCCTGCTTCTTTTGCAAAATTACCTATAGTTTATTGTGCAAACGTTTTTACCTTAAACTTTCTACTTGTCTTTGGTTTCTTTCACATTTTATAAATGATGGTTATTACCATACTTCTTTACTATACAACTCTTTTTTGGTCTTCCAAAATAAAATGTATATGATTTGAGTTATCAATTTTAAAATCCATTGATTTGTGTTTTTCTTAATGTTCCTTTTCTAGAGTATTTTCATTTGATCTCTTGGTTGTTTTGAAGTTTCGAGGACGAAACTCTTTCAAGGGGGAGTGATTGTGACACCCCGTAGTTTTCACTCTTTATTTTTGGCGTTGTTTACATTAAAATGATATTTGCCGTTAAAAGAAAATAATTTATTATTAAAACTATTTGAACATGTATAATTATTTAGTTGTTGCATTATGTGGTTGTGTATATTAATTTAAAGTGTATAGATATTTAGGAATTTTATTTGTTATTATTATTAATGTGCGTATTTGTTTTATAATATAGTTAGTAATTTTTATTTTATAAATTCAAGTAGCGTGAGATTTTATCTTTAGCGTTAAATATATTTTATGGACCGACCAATGTAACGGATTCGCAAGCCCATTTGTTCTATCATGATGTACGAAAATTAGGAGGGTGTTGGCCTGGATGAACATCTTCCATTCACCTTTGTAACCACCAAAATATGAAGAGCCAACCCCCCAATTCATCACCCATCAATTGCCAACATTAACCCCCTTTATAATCACCCTTTAAACCATTGCTTAATGAGGTTATTAATCAGGTTTTTGCTGCATTCTAACCCCCATTTTCGCCCAACCCTTAGAGAGGAAGAGAAAGAGTTCTTCTCTCTTCTCGGATTTCCGTCCATTTTTGCACACCTAACTTGTTTGCATCATATCTCCTTCGTCTCTTATCGGAATTGGACGTGTGAGTAGTCAAAATTCATCTACTCGGAAATACCTTGCTCTTGGTATGATTTGTTTTTGAAGAAAGTGAAAGACGCATCTGCAGTTTCCATTTCAAACAGACGACTCATCCGGTTTTCTTGGAGTTTTCGGGATCAATGTTATTCTCTTCTTTCTTTGCCATTCTAATATTATTTTCCACCTAAAATCAAGGTAACTAGCATCTCTTCTAGCACGTTAGGATTAGAGTAGTGATTTTGATTTTGTTAGGATTTATGTTAGCTACAGGCCCGTCTTAAACATTTTGGGGGCCCTGTGCCAATTAATAAATTTGGGCCCTCAATTTTTTTTAATATGCTTCACTTTGATAAACAGAGCTATATATCAAAGTTATACCATATAATGATTAAATTTATTCAAAATGAAACACCATAAATTCAAAGTATTTTATTAATGTAGATACTAAAATTCCCATACAACTTCAAACTAATACAAGCTTATTTGAATAGAGCCATACAACTTCAAACTAATACAAGCTTATTTAAATAGGGCCATTCTTCTCACACTCTTTGATGCAAAATCATCAACCAATTCCTCATATTCAATTTTCTCCAAAAGATCATTCTCAATTGCTATCACCGCTAATCCATTAAGCCTTTCTTGTAACATTGTAGAACGCAAATAGGACTTCAATAGCTTCAACTTTGAAAAACTTCTTTCTGTTGCTACAGTCATAGGAATAGTTAACAAAATTCGGTATGCAATAAATGCATTAGGAAAGCAATTTAAATCAGTCAAAAACTTCGAATACCGATAGGTCCCATCATTCCTTGTCCGGACAATACCTCTTTTAAATACAACAACTCTAAATATAATTCAGCTCCATCAACATCAAATTGGTCATTATGTTTAAGTGCATTTTCAAGTTGAATACACGAAGATTTTAAACTCTTATCATCCAATGACCGCAAATTGTAAGAAGTAAACAAGAAACCAAAGATATTTTCATATTCTTGATATTGCTCAAATCTCCTATTAAGAGAATTAATGGCTTGATCAACAATATAAAGAAAATAATTAACTCTAAATGATTCCTCCTGGAGATAATGGAGCAATAGATGATGTACTTGTTTCCTCATCAAAGTGTTTCTTTCTTCGTATTTCACGCCTTTGGGGAAATATAGGGTCAATATTCAATTCAATGGCAAGTTTCTTAGCATTATCCAAGTGCATCATAAAAACCGATTCCCTATACCTCTCAAAGAAATAAATTAACCCCTTTATTTTTTCAATAGCCACATCAATAAGCATGTCTTTTGATTGTAAAATCTTGCTCACCGATTAATTGCACTTAATATCTCAAACCAAATGATTATTGCAATCAAAAACTCAAAATCACCCAACTCATTAATTGCCAATGATCTAGCTTCACTTCTTATTTTAGAATCATTATCATGTTTCGATACTTGAAGTAAAGCTTCCCGTATTTCTACAATTTGAAACCTTATAGCTTTTACACTATCTACCCGACTCTCCCAACGAGTGGACGACAAAGACTTAGGAGTCAATCCTTTTACATTATCTTTCAATATTTGCCATCTCTTGGTAGAACACGCAAAAATAGTGTATATGCGTTGTATAACTCCAAAAAAATCTCTAGCTTTACCACACGTATTAGCCATGTCACATAATGTCAAGTTAAGACTATGACAACCACAAGACGTATAAAAAGCTCTAGAATTTAAATCCAAAAGTTTTTTTTGTACCCCTTGGTGTTTTCCTTTCATATTTGATCCATTGTCATAACCTTGTCCTCGCACATCCAATATATCAAGATCTAAATTTTTTAACTCACTTTGCAATGCATTAAAAAGTCCTTGGCCAGTCGATCATTCACATTTAAGAATCCCAAAAAGATTCTTCAATACTAACAGAATTTGAAGATATGTTCACATATCTTAGTATCAACGACATTTGCTCTTGATGGCTAACATCAGGGGTGCAATCAAGTATCACTGAAAAATATTTTGCGTGCTTTACTTTTTTAACAATTTCAGTTTTAATAGCAGATCCAAGCAAACATATCAACTCATTTTGAATGTTGTGACCAAGATAATGAAAGTTGATATCATCATTAGTAATACGTCTAACATGCTCTTGGATAACTGGGTCAAACTCTGCCAACATTTCAATTAAGCCCAAAAAATTGCCGTTACTATTTTGATATAATTTCTCATTTGTACCACGAAATGCTAAATTATGTTTAGCAAGAAATTTCACAATTGAAATAATTCTTTTCAAAACTTTCTTCCAATGCTCTTTTTCTTTCGCAATTTGTTTTTGCACGACTTTATCAATTGTTTGATTCTTTTGAAACCTTGAACGCAAATCATACCAAGTTGTCATGTTTTTCACATGTTCCATGCTTGTTTCATGCTCTTTAAGTCTTAGGCCAATATGAGCCCAATCCGAAAAACCATCATTAGTTAATTGACCTCTACCTATTCCTTTTTTAAATATTTTGCAACAAAAACAAAATACTCTATCAAGCTCTTTCGAGTAAACAAGCCAATTTCTATCACACTTCTCTCCATTGGACAAAACTCTAGTATATAAGTTTGCAGTAAATCGCCTAGAAAATTTGTCTTTAGGACCTTTCACAATAGATAAATCTCTTTTGGGACCTTTCTCTATTAATAAATCTATCAATTTAGAATCAAGACCGTCCCACGTTCTAGGATCATATATATCAGGCAAATGGAAATTTTCAGTTGAGTTTGTTTGTCCAACATTTTCATTCTCAATAGGCACATCATCACTATTTTTCACATCAACATTATCATTTTCAAGAGGAGCACAATCAATACCATTATTATCAATAGGAACACAAGAATCATTTTTAATAGGCACATCATCACATTCAACATTGGCATTATCAATCTCAGTTTCAACATCATTATTCTCATTAATTACCACATTATCATCATAATTTTGATTTTCAACAGGAACTTGCGATTCTTTCTTAAGAATTTTATCAAGAGCTCCTCTTTGTGACTCAATCAACAATTCTACTTTTTTCTTTTTTGTTCGTTTTTCAGAACCAGATTGATATTTTCTAATTTTAGGAGGCATAATGAATTGAGACAACCTGGAAAATTGGAGCTTCAAATCTTGAATCAATAGAATGAGTCGAATGACATGCCCTTTTGCATTCTCTCTCGGAAAAAAATCACCTTTCAAAACAAAACCAACAAAAAAAATAAGTTACTGTTATAGTACTACTGTACTAGTCTAACATTTTTATTCCCCTAAAAAAAGTCTTTAACATTTTTATATTTGCAAAAAAAAAAAAAAAAAAAAGGAAAGGAAAATTAAATAACAAATTGGAAGAACCTAAAAACCGAATTGGATGTACAGTAAACTAGTACTTAAATCTCTTTCATCTAAAAAATGTTATTTAATAGATAGAAAAACTAAAAGCCAAAGGTCAACATTTTCATTGTATCAACTATCACGAAGGAAGAAGAAGATATTCATGGAAAATTTGCCATTAAAATCAATGAATAAAAACTCAAAAACTCAAATCTGCATAATTCAGTTGAATAACCAAATTATTCAATACTGTACACAATTACTCTCCTACCAAAACATATCAGACTCAAATATAATCGTTTATTTCAGTAAATGAAACAAAAAAAACTTAAAATTATGGTTGGAAATTAGATAACTTACATGAACTTGGAGTCTTTCACCTTTAAAATTGTCAAATCTTGCTCGAATTTCTTGGAGATTAGATCGCAAATTCGGACTGTAAAGATATACAATTTTGATTGTTGAAGAAAAACGATTCTAGGTAGTATTATATAATAGAGGGATGAAATTGGCCGTTTGACAAAATTTTTTCATTCCCATTGCAAATTGAATTGTTGAGAGAGGAAGTTGTTTAGTTTCCATGGAAAATTACAGGGAGATTAACGGAATTAATTGATTAAGTTGGGAACTATGAAGATTTAATTGTGGAAATAGAGGAAAGAAGATGGAAAGTTGCAAGATTGAAGATGGAAAAGAATATCATAGAGAGAGAAATTGAGAGAGGATCACGGTATTGTATTGGTTTTAGGAAAGTAGATGGCGTTTTCATTTTGTATCACGTGGGATAAGGATTTGCACAGGGGGCCCTCCTAAATTAGGGGCCCTGTGCAACTGGGCTTTTTGCACACCCAAATAACCGGGCCTGGTTAGCTAGTTAGAATTTGAGTTATTAGGCTTAGAAGTATGCTAGGGTGTTATTATAATTGTTCTTTGCTATTTTTATTCATGTTAGTATCATGTTAGGATTGTATAAAATGTTATTCTTCATGCCTAATGTTATGCTTGTGATGTTATATGTATTATTATCATGAAAGTATTAGGAATTGGTGAAAAATTAGTAGCATGATGTTAGGGTTATATTTATGCATGTTTGTTGATTGTTGTTTAAGGTTGGGTGTGGTTTTGGATGAATTCTTGTGGTTTTAGTGATCTCAAAATTATTTATTTTGGGCTATGATTCACGTATTTTGTGATTAATCATGTTAGAATAGTTAAGATATGTTGAATTATCATGTTTGGGGGCTATGTAATTTATGTTACATGTTAATCCTCATGTTAAACTAGTTAATTTCTATGGTGCAATCATATATTGGCTTGGGTATGTTTCATTTTGATGTATGAGTATATGTGGTGAAAATTTGGGTGAAATAACATACCTATTGCTGTCCACAAGGAAAAGAAACAGAAGGCCTTTCGTGGCCCGCGAGCTATTTCACGACCCGCGACCAGTTTGGATAGTGTATGTTCAAAGTATCATATCTCAGTAGTTTTACCTCGAAATTGAGCTTATGACCACTTGTTGGAAAGCTATTGAGATAAGCTTTAATATGCACTTAGAATTTCATAAAAATACTGTGTACTCTGAAAGTTATGTCTATTTGAAGTTGCTGCTTATGTTGAAAACCATTTCAAAAGGCGTACCTTGTTGCGTTGAAGCATGTTAAGACTTGTTTTGAGGTGAAATCTTGATATATGGAGTCTTTTGAAGAATTGTTGCATGTTTTATTTATTTATTTATTTTTATTATATGATTGAGTTGAATGATATATTTACTTATGGTTATATTGTCAGTGTCTTATTTATTTTATGATGGTGTTGTTGTTTGTAATTAAATTGAGATGATAATAATGTTGTACTTTCATTAATCAATATCTAAGTTTTTGACGTTACAGTACTCGAGGGAGAATAATACTGTCTTTATCACCGTTTCGCCAAGAGTTATGTACAGGGGGTATTATAACTAATGTTGCAATTAACCTTGTACCCAAACTCAGACAACGAGAGTGTAGTAGTTAGAGTATTTGATTATACTGTGTTTTGGTGTATAATTATGTTTTAATGAAGGTCTATTCTTTTTAGTCTGTTGAACTGATTTTATTAGTATTATTATTACTAATACTTTGGGAAGAATAAATAATGTTGAATTGAAACTCTTGGATTGCGATCCTAGTTTCTGCTGATTTTAGGTGTAAGGCCTCAAGGGCATCCTTATTATGTATATTTGAGGATTAATGGATGAATAAATTATTGTATTTATTTGTAGAACTGTTTTATTGAGATTAAGATATGCGGTGGGATAGATGTAGTCCCCGGTGAAGAACATGCCAACCACCCAGGTTGCGATTTAGGGGTATTACCTGGGTTAATTGTTGTCGTCCGAGTGGTTGGGAAATACTGAGCTGGGTACTATCCTGCATCGGGAGCTTGGCCATTCTTAGACACAGGCAGTAGGGAACAAAAGCCATAGGCTGTCTGGAGATTTCGATCTGACAAATCTTAGGAAGTGGGTTGCGATCCACTGGCGTTCTGCTCTTTCTCAAAACCTATTATATTAATTTGTTTAATTATTTTGGAGGCTTATGTTATGGATTTTGTATGATTATCTTAAGTTCATTATTGTTGACTTACTTATTGTTATTAGAAGCATGTTGTTGTGTAGTAACATTTATTTTAACTCTACTGAAAATTGCTATTTGGATCCTATATTGGGCTAGGAGAGCTGTTAGTTACTCCCCACTGATTGTGGATATTTGTTGTATATTTTTCAGGTTTTGTTGATGGGAATTTTCTTTGATTTTGGGCTCGGGTTGAGATGCTAGAAATAATCTATTAGGAGCTTTAGTTCTAGACTTCTTTTTAGTTTGAGATAGTTTTCTCATTTCGATTTTAATCTAAGTAATTAATTTATATATAGTATTTATTTAAGTTTGTTTTTATCACTTTGTTATTTAAACACTATTCTTGTAGTAGTGACATTCCCAGAAAACGATGTTTCCGCCATCGTCCTATTAAATATATTAATTCTTTTTTTTTCTTTTTCCGCTTTTGAATTTCTGGGGTGTTACAGTTGGTATCAGAGCAAAACGCTCCTAAATTCTGAAAACAGAGTTGCTAATGATTCTTTAGAATTATTAGTTAGCCTTAGAAGATAAAATCTGTTTAGAATTAAGCTTTATAGTTTCACTATAATGAGAGAAAGATGGGTAGAGTAAGTAAGAGGAAGCCTTATGGAATGTGGTGTGCTCTTATACTTGTGGAGCATATATAATATGCATAGTTACTTGTTTATTGGCGGAATTAGTCAACCAAGTTTGCTAATCTTATTCGCAGGGCCTCCTACGTGTAACATTTCTTGTTATCAGAGGGCGCAGCAAAAGCAAATTGATTTTTAGCCCTCTAGTTCAGGGTTGAGTTGGCGTTTAAATTGTCTTGTGTTGTGTATTTAAAAAAAATTATTTTATTTTAACATAGTCATGTATAGTGCATTGTTGTCATTCTATTTTTTTTATGGTTGCTTAATAATGTGTTTTATTATGTGAGACGATATATAGCGTCTATTTCTTTCAACTAAGTGTTGTTTTATGTGAGTACTTCTTATTTGTTTTTTTTTGTCATTTACAAAACTTTCGAACTTGAGTTCTTATTTCAAACAATATTTTATATCTTTGCTTTTAATAAATGTCATACTTATATTTCAATTATATTTTGATATTCAAGTTTTGTTATAGTTCATATTTTGCTATTCTCTTTGAAAAGAAAATTGTGTTTAGCCGAAATCTAAAACTTGTTTAGGTTGACATTAAGTCATAATGGGTGATCCCTTTGACTTGTATGTCAATTTGATAAGTTGACACATTTTATCTATTTTGATTTAATTTCCTTTTTGAGTTGATATTAAGTTTATATTGGGTGATTCCGGTAAACTTTAACGTCGATTTGATAAGGAGGCTTTCAAATATTGTTTTGTTGATACTAGGTTGCAATGGGTGGGTCCATGCACATTTGTGTCCACTTGGCAAATTTTATAATTGTTGTTTATTATTTAGTATTTTATCGCCTATTTCTTATTAGTGTTTCGTCGTTGTGAAATTTATTTTAAAGTTATTAATTTCTTTTGCGAACTTAAAATTCCATATATATGTTTAGGAGGCGTACGCTCTTATAACATATGTCTTGACTTGAGTTCGTAAGTGCTATTTTAATAAAGCAGCTAGCTACTCTTTATTAAAGTGTTCTTATCTCTTTAAGTGTAGTATAAGCCTGTGTGGTTATCACTATTTAAATTGGTTTGACTATCAATATACGAACTTTTGTTTCTTCGTTTCTTTTCTGAAAATATTTATGTATGTTCGAATTTATTCTTTTATAATTTTACGTAAATATTTATTCCTGCTTCTTTTGCAAAATTACCTATAGTTTATTGTGCAAACGTTTTTACCTTAAACTTTTTACTTGTCTTTGGTTCTTTCACATTATATAAATGATGGTTATTACCATACTTCTTTACTATACAACTCTTTTTTGGTATTCCAAAATAAAATGTATATGATTTGACTTATAAATTTGAAAATCCATTGATTTGTGTTTTTCTTAATGTTCCTTTTATAGAGTATTTTCTTTTGATCTCTTGGTTGTTTTGAAGTTTCGAGGACGAAACTCTTTTAAGGGGGAGTGATTGTAACACCCCGTAGTTTTCACTCTTTATTTTTGGCGTTGTTTACATTAAAATGATATTTGCCGTTAAAAAAAAATAATTTATTATTAAAACTATTTTGAGCATGTATAATTATTTAGTTGTTGCATTATGTGGTTGTGTATATTAATTTAAAGTGTATATATATTTAGGAATTTTATTTGTTATTATTATTAATGTGCGTATTTGTTTTATAATATAGTTAGTAATTTTTATTTTATAAATTCAAGTACCGTGTGATTTTATCTTTAGCGATAAATATATTTCATGGACCGACCAATGTAACGAATTCGCAAGCCCATTTGTTCTATCATGATGTAGGAAAATTAGGAGGGTGTTGGCTTGGATGAACATCTTCCATTCACTTTTGTAACCACCAAAATATGAAGAGCCAACCCCCCTCCCCCCATTCATCACCCATCAATTGCCAACATTAACCCCCTTTATAATCACCCTTTAAACCATTGCTTAATGAGGTTATTAATCAGGTTTTTGCTGCATTCTAACCCCCATTTTCGCCCAACCCTTAGAGAGGAAGAGAAAGAGTTCTTCTCTCTTCTTGGATTTTCGTCCATTTTTGCATACCTAACTTGTTTGCATCATATCTCCTTCGTCTCTTATCGGAATTGGACGTGTGAGTAGTCAAAATTCATCTAATCGAAAAGATCCTGATCCTGGTATAATTTGTTTTTGAAGAAAGTGAAAGACGCATCTGCAGTTTCCATTTCAAACAGACGACTCATCCGATTTTCTTGGAGTTTTCGGGAGCAATGTTATTCTCTTCTTTCTTTGCCATTCTAATATTATTTTCCACCTAAAATCAAGGTAACTAGCATCTCTTCTAGCACGTTAGGATTAGAGTAGTGATTTTGGTTTTGTTAGGATTTATGTTAGTTAGTTAGAATTTGTGTTATCAAGCTTAGAAGTATGCTAGGGTGTTATTATAATTGTTCTTTGCTATTTTTATTCATGTTAGTATCATGTTAGGATTGTATAAAATGTTATTCTTCATGCCTAATGTTATGTTTGTGATGTTATATGTATTATTATCATGAAAGTATTAGGAATTGGTGAAAAATTAGTAGCATGATTTTAGCGTTATATTTAAGCATGTTTGTTGATTGTTATTTAAGGTTGGGTGTGGTTTTGTATGAATTCTTGCGGTTTTAGTGATCTCGAAATTATTTATTTTGGGCTATGATTCACGTATTTTGTGATTAATCATGTTAGAATAGTTAATATATCTTGAATTATCATGTTTGGGGGCTATGTAATTTATGTTACATTGGTTTGGGTATGTTTCATTTTGATGTATGAGTATATGTGGTGAAAATTTGGGTGAAATAGCATACCTATTGGCTTTGCACGAGGAAAAGAAACAGATGGCCTTTCATGGCCCGCGAGCTATTCCACGACCCGAGACCAGTTTGGATAGTGTATGTTCAAAGTGTCATATCTCATTCGTTTTACCTCGAAATTGAGCTTATGACCACTTGTTGGAAAGCTATTGAGATAAGATTTAACATGCATTTAGAATTTCTTAAAAATACTATGTAGTCTGAAAGTTATGTCTATTTGAAGTTGCTGCTTATATTGAAAACCATTTCAAAAGGCGTACCTTGTTGTGTTGAAGCATGTTAAGCTTGTTTTGAGGTGAAATCTTGATATATGGAGTCTTTTGAAGAATTGTTGCATGTTTTATTTATTTATTTATTTTTATTATTGAGTTGAATGATATATTTACTTATAGTTATATTGTGAGTGTCTTATTTATTTTATGATGGTGTTGTTGTTTGTAATTAAATTGAGATGATAATAATGTTGTACTTTCATTAATCAATATCTAAGTTTTTGACGTTACAGTACTCGAGGGAGAATAATACTGCCTTTATTACCGTTTCGCCAAGAGTTATGTACCGGGGGTATAATAACTAACGTTGCAATTAACCTTGTACCCAAACTCAGACAACGAGAGTGTAGTAGTTAGAGTATTTGATTATACTGTGTTTTGGTGTAAAATTATGTTTTAATGAAGGTCTATTCTTTTTAGTCTGGTAAAATGATTTTATTAGTATTATTATTACTAATACTTTGGGAAGAATAAATATGGTTGAATAGAAACTCTTGGATTGCGATCCTAGTTTCTGCTGATTTTGTGTGTAAGGCCTCAATGACATCCTTATTATTTACATTTGAGGATTAATGGATGAATAAATTATCGTATTTATTTGTAGAACTGTTTTATTGAGATTAAGATATACGGTGGGATAGATGTAGTCCCCGGTGAAGAACATACCAACCACCCAGGTTGCGATTTAGGGGTATTACCTGGGTTAATTGTTGTCGTCCAAGAGGTTGGGAAGTACTGAGCTGGAGACTATCCTGCATCGGGAGTTTGGCCATTCTTAGACACAGGCAGTAGGGAATGTAATCCCATAGGCTGTCTGGAGATTTCGATCTGACAAACCTTAGGAAATGGGTTGCGATCTACTGGCGTTCTTCTCTTTCTCAAAACCTATTATATTATATTGTTTAATTATTTTGGAGGCTTATGTTATGGATCTTGTATGATTATCTAAAGTTCATTATTGTTGACTTACTTATTGTTATTAGAAGCATGTTGTTGTGTAGTAACATTTATTTTAACTTTACTGAAAATTGCTATTTGGATCTTATATTGGGCTAGGAGAGCTGTTAGTTACTCCCCCACTTATTGTGGATATTTGTTGTATATTTTTCAGGTTTTGTTGATGGGGATTTTCTTTGATTTTGGGCTCGGGTTGAGATGCCAGAAATAATCTATTAATAGTTTTAGTTCTAGACTTCTTTTTAGTCTGAGATAGTTTTCTCATTTCGATTTTAATCTAAGTAATTAATTTATATATAGTATTTATTTAAGTTTGTTTTTATTACTTAGTTAATTAAACACTATTCTTGTAGTAGTGACATTCGTAGAAGACGATGTTTCCGCCATCGTCCTATTAAATATATTAATTCTATTTTTTTTTCTTTTTGCGCTTTTGAATTTCTGGGGTGCTACAGTTGGTATCAGAGCAAAACGCTCCTAAACTCTGAAAAAAGAGTCGCTAATGATTCTTTAGAATTATTAGTTAGCCTTAGGAGATAAAATCTTTTTAGAATTAAGTTTTGTAGTTTCACTATAATGAGAGAAAGATGGGTAGAGTAAGTAAGAGGTAGCCTTATGGAATGTGGTGTGCTCTTATACTTGTGGAGCATATATAATATGCATAGTTACTTGTTTATTGGCGGAATTAGTCAACCAAGTTTGCTAATTTTATTCGCAGGGCCTCCTACGTGTAACCTTTCTTGTTATCAGAGGGCGCAGCGAAAGCGAAGTGATTTTTAACCCTCTAGTTCGGGGTTGAGTTGCGCGTTTAAATTGTCTTGTGTTGTGCATTTAAAAAAAATTATTTTATTTTAACATAGTCATGTATAGTGCATTGTTGTTATTCTATTTTTTTTATGGTTGCTTAATAATGTGTTTTATTATGTGAGACGATATATAGCGTCTATTTCTTTCAACTAAGTGTTGTTTTATGTGAGTACTTCTTATTTGTTTTTTTTTTGTCATTTACAGAACTTTCGAACTTGAGTTCTTATTTCAAATAATATTTTATATCTTTGCTTTTAATAAATGTCATACTTATATTTGAATTATATTTTTATATTCATGTTTTGTTATAGTTCATATTTTGCTATTCTCTTTGAAAAGAAAATTGTGTTTAGCCGAAATCTAAAACTTGTTTAGGTTGACATTAAGTCATAATGGGTGATCCCTTTGACTTGTATGTCAATTTGATAAGTTGACACATTTTATCTATTTTGATTTAATTTCCTTTTTGAGTTGATATTAAGTTTATATTGGGTGATTCCGGTAAACTTTAACGTCGATTTGATAAGGAGGCTTTCAAATATTGTTTTGTTGATACTAGGTTGCAATGGGTGGTTCCATGCACATTTGTGTCGACTTGGCAAATTTTATAATTGTTGTTTATTATTTAGTATTTTATCGCCTATTTCTTATTACTGTTTCGTCGTTGTGAAATTTATTTTAAAGTTATTAATTTCTCTTGCGAACTTAAAATTTCATATATATGTTTAGGAGGCGTATGCTCTTATAACATATGTCTTGACTTGAGTTCGTAAGTGCTATTTTAATAAAGCAGCTAGCTACTCTTTATTAAAGTGTTCTTATCTCTTTAAGTGTAGTATAAGCCTGTGTGGTTATCTCTATTTAAATTGGTTTGACTATCAATATACGAACTTTTGTTTCTTCGTTTCTTTTCTGAAAATATTTATGTATGTTCGGATTTATTCTTTTATAATTTTACGTAAATATTTATTCCTGCTTCTTTTGCAAAATTACCTATAGTTTATTGTGCAAACGTTTTTACCTTAAACTTTCTACTTGTCTTTGGTTCTTTCACATTTTATAAATGATGGTTATTACCATACTTCTTTACTATACAACTCTTTTTTGGTATTCCAAAATAAAATGTATATGATTTGACTTATCAATTTTAAAATCCATTGATTTGTGTTTTTCTTAATGTTCCTTTTATAGAGTATTTTCTTTAGATCTCTTGGTTGTTTTGAAGTTTCGAGGACGAAACTCTTTTAAGGGGGAGTGATTGTAACACCCCGTAGTTTTCACTCTTTATTTTTGGCGTTGTTTACATTAAAATGATATTTGCCGTTAAAAGAAAATAATTTATTATTAAAACTATTTTGAACATGTATAATTATTTAGTTGTTGCATTATGTGGTTGTGTATATTAATTTAAAGTGTATATATATTTAGGAATTTTATTTGTTATTATTATTAATGTGCGTATTTGTTTTATAATATAGTTAGTAATTTTTATTTTATAAATTCAAGTAGCGTGTGATTTTATCTTTAGCGTTAAATATATTTTATGGACCGACCAATGTAACGAATTCGCAAGTCCATTTGTTCTATCATGATGTACGAAAATTAGGAGGGTGTTGGCTTGGATGAACATCTTCCATTCACCTTTGTAACTACCAAAATATGAAGAGCCAACCCTCCCTCCCCCCATTCATCACCCATCAATTGCCAACATTAACCCCCTTTATAATCACCCTTTAAACCATTGCTTAATGAGGTTATTAATCAGGTTTTTGCTGCATTCTAACCCCCATTTTCGCCCAACCCTTAGAGAGGAAGAGAAAGAGTTCTTCTCTCTTCTCGGATTTTCGTCCATTTTTGCATACCTAACTTGTTTGCATCATATCTCCTTCGTCTCTTATCGGAATTGGACGTGTGAGTAGTCAAAATTCATCTACTCGGAATAATCTTGCTCCTGGTATAATTTGTTTTTGAAGAAAGTGAAAGACGCACCTGCAGTTTCCATTTCAAGCAGACGACTCATCCGGTTTTCTTGGAGTTTTCGGGAGCAATGTTATTCTCTTCTTTCTTTGCCATTCTAATATTATTTTCCACCTAAAATCAAGGTAACTAGCATCTCTTCTAGCACGTTAGGATTAGAGTAGTGATTTTGGTTTTGTTAGGATTTATGTTAGTTAGTTAGTTAGAATTTGTGTTATTAGGCTTAGAAGTATGCTAGGGTGTTATTATAATTGTTCTTTGCTATTTTTATTCATGTTAGTATCATGTTAGGATTGTATAAAATGTTATTCTTCATGTCTAATGTTATGCTTGTGATGTTATATGTATTATTATCATGAAAGTATTAGGAATTGGTGAAAAATTAGTAGCATGATGTTAGGGTTATATTTAAGCATGTTTGTTGATTGTTGTTTAAGGTTGGGTGTGGTTTTAGATGAATTCTTGTAGTTTTAGTGATCTCGAAATTATTTATTTTGGGCTATGATTCACGTGTTTTGTGATTAATCATGTTAGAATAGTTAATATATGTTGAATTATCATGTTTGGGGGCTATGTAATTTATGTTACATGTTGATCCTCATGTTAAACTAGTTAATTTCTATGGTGTAATCATATATTGGCTTGGGTATGTTTCATTTTGATGTATGAGTATATGTGGTGAAAATTTGGGTGAAATAGCATACCTATTGGCTTTGCACGAGGAAAAGAAACAGATTGCCTTTCGCGGCCCGTGAGCTATTTCACGACCCGCGACCAGTTTGGACAGTGTATGTTCAAAGTGTCATATCTCAGTCGTTTTAACTCGGAATTGAGCTTATTACCACTTGTTGGAAAGCTATTGAGATAAGCTTTAACATGCATTTAGAATTTCATAAAAATACTGTGTAGTCAGAAAGTTATGTCTATTTGAAGTTGCTGCTTATGTTGAAAACCATTTCAAAAGGTGTACCTTGTTGTGTTGAAGCATGTTAAGACTTGTTTTGAGGTGAAATCTTGATATATGGAGTCTTTGAAGAATTGTTGCATGTTTTATTTATTTATTTATTTTTATTATTGAGTTGAATGATATATTTACTTATACTTATATTATGAGTGTCTTATTTATTTTATGATGGTGTTGTTGTTTGTAATTAAATTGAAATGATAATAATAATGTACTTTCATTAATCAATATCTAAGTTGTCGACGTTATAGTACTCGAGGGCGAATAATACTGTCTTTAGTACCGTTTCGCCAAGAGTTATGTACGGGGGTATTATAACTAACGTTGCAATTAACCTTGTACCCATACTCAGACAACGAGGGTGTAGTAGTTAGAGTATTTGATTATACTGTGTTTTGGTGTATAATTATGTTTTAATGAAGGTCTATTCTTTTTAGTCAGGTGAAATGATTTTATTAGTATTATAATTACTAATACTTTGGGAAGAATAAATATTGTTGAATTGAAATTCTTGGATTGCGATCCTAGTTTCTGCTGATTTTGGGTGTAAGGCCTTAAGGGCATCCTTATTATTCATATTTGAGGATTAATGGATGAATAAATTATTGTATTTATTTGTAGAACTGTTTTATTGAGATTAAGATATCCGGTGGGATAGATGTAGTTCCCGGTGAAGAACATGTCAACCACCCAGGTTGCGATTTAGGGGTATTACCTGGGTTAATTGTTGTCGTCCGAGAGGTTGGGAAGTACTGAGCTGGGTACTATCCTGCATCGGGAGTTTGGTCATTCTTAGACACAGGCAGTAGGGAACGTAAGCCCATAGGCTGTCTGGAGATTTCGATCAGACCAACCTTAGGAAGTGGGTTGCGATCCACTGGCGTTCTGCTCTTTCTCAAAACCTATTATATTATTTTGTTTAATTATTTTGGAGGCTTATGTTGTGGATCTTGTATGATTATCTTAAATTCATTATTTTGACTTAAAATTGCTATTTGGATCCTATATTGGACTGGGAGATCTGTTAGTTACTCCCCACTGATTGTGGATATTTGTTGTATATTTTGCAGGTTTTGTTGATGGGGATTTTCTTTGATTTTGGGCTCGGGTTGAGATGCCAGAAATAATCTATTAGGAGTTTTAGTTCTAGACTTCTTTTTAGTTTGAGATAGTTTTCTCATTTCGATTTTAATCTAAGTAATTAATTTATTTATAGTATTTATTTAAGTTTGTTTTTATCACTTAGTTATTTAAACACTATTCTTGTAATAGTGACATTCCCAGAAGAAGATGTTTCTGCCATCGTCCTATTAAATATATTAATTTTTTTTTTCTTTTTCCGCTTTTGAATTTCTAGGGTGTTACAAGGGGCCATAGCATGTGAGCAATTATGTTGGAGTAAACAATGTGGTGGCTTGGGATTTAGTGATGTGATAGCATGGAATGTGGCTTGTTTAAGCAAATATGTTTGCGCAATCTCTGCCAAACAAGATAATGTTTGGATTAGATGGATCCACTCAATTTATATCAAGGGACAAAGCTGGTGGAATTATACTCCCAATACTGGAGTGAGCTGGTATTGGAAATGCATTTGCAGAGTTAAGGAGCAGTTGAAAGCTCATTACACTGAACATGAATTTAGTACACTCATGTACTCAATTCAGAACGTGTATGATAAACTCAGAGGTGACAGAGCTCAGGTTTCATGGGATACTGTTATTTGGAACAGACTCAGCATACCTAAACATAGATTTATATGTTGGCTAGCTGTGCAAGAGAAGTTGCAAACAATAGAAAAATTAGCCAGATTTGGCATTAACAGCTCAAACCAGTGCTTAACTTGTTCTGATGGTGCTGAAACACACCAACATTTCTTGTTTAGTGCAAATTCAGTAAAGAGTGTTTGTCTGAGCTCAAGAAATGACTGCACATGAGCACAACTGCCACCTCATTGCAAGGGATAATCAGATGGATCAGAAATAGTAACAATTCGAAGTTTAAGAAGCGTGCTATAGTTGCAGGTGTGGCTGCTGTAATCTACTACATCTGGCAAGGCAGAGACAAAAGCTACTGGTTACACTGCTCTCCTAATATCAGCAGTAGTACTAGACAGATTAAAGAACTTGTAAGAGGCAGAATTAGTTTAATTTTGCCTAAAAAGATTAGCAGGAGTGATTATAGTTGGTTTGCTAGTCTCTAGAATAATGTTTGAAGTTTGATGTAATTCATTAGGGTTGCCTTGCCTAGTTGAAGGTCCAACCTAGTTGGTTCATTGACTTGGTGATGGATTTGGTGTAAAATGTTTTGAAGCAATGAAAATCTTATTACTTAGCAAAAAAAAAAAAAAAAAAAATACAATCTCATATGGCCTTTATGCGAAAAAAGATATATATTCAAAGACAATATGATATTACATTAAAAAAATATATGATACACATATCTGAAAGCTTTATACCTTTTTATTTTCTTAACTTAGAGCTGCAAACTACATTGTTTATGATTTAATAACTAAATCGTAAAACACACTAGCATGAATCGATTGAATATGCTAAGAGTTGTGAAATAACCATGCCAGTTGCCATATAAAGATTATTGTAAGATAAACTAGCAAGTTGTTAGCGCTCGTGAGGCGTATGAAGGGGTATATAACCTCAAATTGAGCTCACCTTATTAATCATGCAAGAAGTGCTAGGAACAAGATTCAATTCCAATCCTATTCCGGTTGCAAGCAACAATTAGATGTACAGTTCACCAAAAGCGAATTAATATACAATGACTCTGGGAATCGCCCCGGCCAACCATTTATAATCCAAAGCATTTTAATGAATGCTGATTAGTGGTTATAAATGTACAAACTTCGTTGGATTTGGTCGAGAGATTCCTAATTCTGTAACATTTGAAACAAATTTTGTTTAGAACAAGTAGTTGTACATTGAACCACAAAAGTTGTATATTGAACCATCATAGATGTTAAATATAGAATTATAAAAGTTGTGTATGAACATCATGTTCCATTATTATCTATTAGTTATATAATATGGTGAAATTTTATACTCCATCTGTTTATGAAAGTTCTTCCTACTTTGATCCATTACTCACATAAAAAGATTCAAAATAGAAACAATATAAGAAAACTGAGGGAGTCTATGACAATTGCTATTTGATATACAACATTAAACATTATATAACAACATTTGTTCAAAATGTTTCGGAATTTGGCACAGCTCAATTTGGTCAAAGTCATATGTACCATTTGCGGAAACTTGTTTACTTTGAGACTTGAATTGCAAAAAGGAATGTGCTTTATTTTATTTTATCTTGAAGGAAGATGAGAGTACATTATTGAATATCTTTAAAAATCTACTTTTAGAAAAGTGAGTTTGTTCTATTCAACTTAATTTTCCTAACAAATCCTTTTTTTCCCTAAAAATTTTTAATGTTTTGTTAATTTTTCTAGAATTTTTATAATTTTTTCTAAACTTTGCATAATTTTTTAGAACTATTATGATGTTTTTGAACTTATTTTAAATTTGTCTAAACTTTCTGAACTTTAGATGTCAACGGGTTATAAAATAAAATGAGGGGTTGAACTAGAAAATGAGGCTTATAAAATTACGATGAGAATGAAAGAATAAACTTGTTTGACAATGTCTTTTAATTTATGGGTATAAATTTATATGAAATGTGTTGACGGGAAATTTTGCATCTAAGCATCTTTCAGAGATGGGTCTTTATACGTTTTTTCCGAATATTTGATCAATATAGGCAAACACAAGATTAGGAAAATCTTCTTGCTCTCACAAATAAAAAAATTGTTCTTGAGAGGAAAATAAAAAATTCCTCCAAATTAATCCATTTGAGATGATGAGATCCTTCATACCCTCTAAAATAAAAATCTTTTGATAGATGCCCAATATAAACGTAAAGGTAGAATATATGTATAGTCTTTGTTGAAGTTATCACTTCTGGTTCTAAGTCAGCAGCGCAGCAATCAACAAGTCACAGCTAACTAATTCAGTTAGCTTTCTTCTGCCAGCTAAGCATAACTAAGTATTTCAGTTAGTTAGCTCATTAGTTAGCTTATTATTCAAGTTTGTTCATTCCGTAGTTATTGTATATATTCAGCTAAACTTGTAAAATCTAGTGATTAAAATTTTAGTTTTACATTTCATCTTTCTCTCTTTAAGAAGAAGAGAAATTTTTCCTATCTAGAATCAATAATAAAATTCATCTACATTTCATAATGTTCGTTCTTCATTTTCTGCTGAATTCTTTCACAAATATCAGTGAATTAAATTCATCAATTCATGTTTTTGATCATGGTACGATCCTAAGCCTTATGTTATTCCGTAATTCTATTTGAAGATTCATGAAGAATTCAACCTAAAATCCAGAAACTCTCCAGAAATTCAGAAATTTCTTCAAATTGTTATTTGAAGAATTGCTCAAAGTTTTTCAGTTGAAATCTGAAATTGTAAGTTTCTAAATCAATATATCTCTTTCATTTCTGAAATTCTTTCTTCAAAATGCCTAGAAACTCAAATTCACAAGATTCTCAGTCAAATCTTGAAACTACACAAGATCCTAACAGTGCTTATTACCTTAGCTCATCTGATCTTAACACTACAAAACTAATTCCTAATGTCTAGTCTGGTAGTGCCTTTTCTAATTGGAAAAGGTCGGTGATTGCTTTATCTGCAAGAAATCAGCTAGGAGTTGTAGATGAAAGTCTTTTTAAACCTACTGGTAATGCAAATCTTCTGAAAATATGGACTAGATGTAATGATCTAGTCATTTCCTGGTTCTTAGCTTCACTTGATCAAACAATTGCTAGAGAGATTTGGTTGAATCTAGAAGAGAGATTTGAAAGTATTGCTGGAACAGAATTATTTGGATTACAACAAGAATTCTTTGATATAGATCAGGAAGAAAATGAGAATATCTCTGAATTTTTACAAGAATCAAGTCAACTTGGGACATGATTGATGGTTTGGATCCTATTCCTTCATGTTTTTGCACTGGTTGTAGTTGCAATTTGACAAGGCAGATTCTGAAATCTCAACAAAATACTAGACTCCTTCATTTTCTGATGAAAGTGAGTCGAAATTATGCACTAGTCAAAAGTACTATATTGATGATGCAACCTCTTCCAAATAGTACTCAAGCATATAGACTGCTGTGTCATGAAGAAAGTCATAGAAATCTGAGTGATCCTGTAAAGAATAGCAATGAAGTCATAGCTTTCACAACTAAGTCACAAGCTGATCAGAAGTCTTACAAGCCACAACAACATATTCCAAGAGTCACATTTAAAAGTTTTCAAGCTGGTGGTTCAAGAAGAATGCTTACAGGCAACAAAAGAAGTTCAGTGTTCTATTGTGATCATTGTAAAATGTCTGGACACATTATGGACAGATGCTGGAAGATCCATGGTTATCCAGCAAATTATAAGTTTGCTAAAGGCAAGAAGGTTGCAGCAATGGCTCTTAATGCTCAGAATTCTACTGAACAAGGTGAACACTATAATTCTGGAGGTTCTGGTTCCCTTGGAGTTGCAGCTACTACACAACTAGCAGGTATAATCTGTCTTAATTCAGCCTTAGATAATTTATGGATACTTGACAATGGTGCTACAGACCACGTGTGCTCAGATTTGAGTTTATTTACATCATTTGAAGCAGTAAATGATAGTAATTATTCAATTACCATACCTGATGGCAGTAGCGTGCAAGTTAATCATATTGGAAATGTGAAATTAGGATTACATATTGAACTTCAAAATGTATTACATGTTCCTGGTTTCATATTATTTTTGTTCCTAAAATGTGTAAAGATGATTCTTGCATGGTTCAGTTTACTCACAACAAATGCTTGATTTAGGGCCCTTTGATGAGCCAATTCATGGTTCTTGGTGAGCTGGAGCATGGACTTTACAAGCTCAGTGCAGCAATTCAATCTTCTTCAAAAGTTCCTTATCATGATTCCCTTCAAACTGATAGACTGTTACTTCTTTGCATTCTAGTTGATGTTGTAGAGAATGCTAAATTGTGGAATCTCAGATCAGGCCACATCTTTTTTAATAAACTCAAGGGTCTCCCTGATTCTATTGACATTCAAGGGTGCTTAACTGAACATATTTGTCAAATATGTCCTATGGCTAAACAACCTAGAAAGTCATTCCCAGTGAGTACTGTAAAATCTACTTTTGCTTTTCAATTGCTTCATGTAGATGTTTGGGGTCCCTACAAAACTTGTACATACTCTGGTCACACTATGTTCCTTCCATAGTTGATGACTTTACAAGAGTCACTTGGACTCATTTGATGAAGAATAAGATTGACTCTATTGCTCTTATGACTCAGTTTCTCAATTTCATTTACACACAATTCCATGTACAGGTTCAAACTGTTAGAACAAATAATGCACCAGATCTCATAGAAGGTGACATGAGACAATTATTTTTTCAGAAAGGCATAGAGAATTAGAAGAGCTGCAGTGGTACTCCCCAACAAAATGGGGTAGTCGAGAGAAAACATAGACACCTGCTGGAAATAGCAAGGTCTCTTTTACTTCATCCTAATCTTCCACCCAAGTATTGGGGTGAATGCATTCTTACAGCCACCTACCTAGTGAAAAAAATTCCCTTGAGCAGTATCGATAATTTCACACCTTATGAGAAGCTTTTTCACCACAAACCTTCACTTGATCATCTTAAAATTTTTGTTTGTTTGTGTTATGCCAACACTACTTCTGTTCACATATCCAAATTTGACCCTAAAGCCAATCCATGTATATTTCTTGGCTATCCTCCTGCTCAAAAGGCTTATAAGCTTCTTGATCTTGTCACTAACAAGATTGTTGTCTCAAGAGATGTGACATTCTTTGAAAACATTTTCCATATCATTATGCTGCTCATACAAACACTTCTCTCTCAACTTTATATCCTTCACAAATTTTTCTACATGCAGTGACTGATTAGAATTCTTCTCTCCCAGATTTCTTACCTGATTCTTCTCCTTCTTCTCCTTCAATTCCATCTCCTACTCCTTATCATACTGCAATACTTAGAAGATCACAAAGAACACCGAAACCTTCTTCCATTTGAATGATTTCATATATATGTTCCAATTCTTTTCCATCTAATTGGTGTAATATTTTTTCTTCTCATCACTTTCCTGATCAGTCTAAAGCTTTTGTGGCAACAATACTTACTGAAATTGAACCTACTTCCTATACTGAAGCTGCTAAGAATCCTATGTGGATTGAAGCAATGGATAAGGAAATTACAGCCTTAAATGAGAACAACACATGGGAGATTGTTTCACTTCCTTCAGGAAAAAAAACTAATAGGTTGTAAATGGGTTTACAGGATTAAAAGAAAAGCAGATGGCTCCCTAGACAGATATAAAGCAACATTGGTTGCTAAAGATTTCACTCAAAAGTATGGCATTGATTTTCAGGAAGCAGGGGATGGGATTTATATCAACTTGACATCACCAATGCCTTCTTACATGGAGATCTCCATGAAGAAGTATACATGAAGATGCCTGATGGCTTGCCTAACCCTCACAACAATGTTTGCAGACTAAAAAAGTCTCTCTATGGACTAAAACAAGCAAGTAGGCAGTGGTTTGAGAAACTTCACTCAGCTTTACTCTCTCAAGGCTTTGTTCAGTCACAACATGATCATTCCCTGTTTATAAACAAAGATTATGTTGGTGTTACCGTCTTAGCAGTCTATGTAGATGATATTATCATCACAGGGACTAATCTTGCTACAATCACTTCTCTCAAAGCCTACTTACATCACACTTTCAGTAGCAAGGACCTGGGCAAACTCAGTTACTTTCTCGGCATTGAAGTATGTACTACCCCTGCTGGATTTCTTCTCTCACAACAAAACTTCACTAAGGAACTTCTTCAAGATAGTGGCCTCTCTTTTACAAGGAAAATTTCCACTCGTTTGCCTACTCATGTTATAAACTTTTGAGTGATGTTGGTGATTTCTTCTCAGATCCTGCTGGCTATAGAAGCCTTGTTGGCAAGTTAAACTACTTAACCAACACAAGGCCAAACTTGGCTTTTGTTGTTCAGAGTTTAAGCCAATTTATGCATGCTCCTAGAATTCCTCACTATCAAGCTCTTGTTCACACTCTTAATTATGTCCATACCACTGTTGGTCAATTAAGGTATATTACTCAAGGCAATAGACAAGCTCACTCTTCAAGCTTACAGTGATTCTAACTGGGCATCTTGTCCAAATTCAAGGAGGTCAGTCATTGGCTATCTTATGCTTCTTAGTAACTCTCCTCTAAGCTGGAAAGCTAAAAAGCAAGGAACTACTTCCAAGTCTTCCTTAGAGGCAGAATACAGGGCCATGGCCCAAGCTGCTGCTGAAGTTTGTTGGCTAGTTAGGCTGCTTGATGAACTAGGAGTTTCCTCTCTTAATCCTGTTACACTACACTGTGATAATATGTTTGCTTTGCATATAGCAAACAATCATGTATTTCATGAAAGGATAAAACACATTGAAGTGTATTGTCATTTCACCTAGGAAAAAGTCATGGAAGGGCTCCTTCAATTAAGTTATTTTCCTACTCAGAATCAATTAGTTGATGTCTTCACCAAAGTCTTGCCAGTTACTCAACATAGAGAATTACTCTCCAAACTAGGCATGGTTCCTA
This sequence comes from Beta lomatogona, assembly GCA_947646795.1. Taxonomy (NCBI): domain Eukaryota; kingdom Viridiplantae; phylum Streptophyta; class Magnoliopsida; order Caryophyllales; family Amaranthaceae; genus Beta; species Beta lomatogona. Next base: position 277,788 of record CANSNZ010000514.1, read on the forward strand.
CCTCACCATCTCCTAGTTTGAGGGGGAGGGGGGTGGTGAAGTTATCACTTCTGGTTCTAAGTCAGCAGTGCAACAATCAACAAGTCACAGCTAACTAATTCAGTTAGCGTTCTTCTGCCAGCTCAGCATAACTAACTATTTCAGTTAGTTAGCTCATTAGTTAGCTTATTATTCAAGTTTGTTCAATCCTTAGTTGTTATATATTCAGCTAAACTTGTCAAAACTAGTGATTAGAATTTCAGTTTTACATTTCATCTTTCTCTCGCTCTCTAAGAAGAAGAGACATTTTTCATCTCTAGAATGAATAATAAAATTCATCTACAATTCATAATGTTCTTCATTTTCTGCTGAATTCTTTCACAAATATCGGTGAATTAAATTCATCAATTCACGTTTTTGTCAATCTTTTATCAAACAATTAATAGCATAACTAATCTTCAATACAAATGGCACAATAGTAGCGGCCATGTCATTAAACTTGTATTGTAATCAAATATATATGATTACAAGAGGTAGTATACGATGGAAAAATATGCAAACCGATCATAATTCTTTTATCAAAAAAGAAGCATAATATTTTTAATCTTAGTATCCATAATCAATGGCGGCCGGGGCTTTGTCCTCTGATTTTGGAACATAGCTTGGAGCTCCATAACTTGACTTTGGAGTATATGATGGAGTTTCATAACTTGGAACATAGGTTTCCTTGACGTATGCCGGAGCCTCTTCGGATTCTGGAGTGTAGGTTGGTGTGGTGCATGGTAGAGCCTTGTAAGCTGATTTTGGAGTGTAAGTTGATGGACTGTATGATGGAGATCCGTAGCTTGATTTTACAGTGTAGGTTGATGCTGGGGTGTATGTTGGAGCCTTATAGCTCGATTTTGGGGTATAACTTAGTTTGGGGGTGTATTCACATTTGGCACTTGATGTGTAAGCAAAAAGTGGAATAGAGTACAACTCCATGTTGTATTGTTTCTTGTACTCGGCAACATGTTGTGAATAAGTTAGCTGAGCACCAGAAAGTCCTAGGTTCACATTGGTAGCAATATTGCAAGTGTATGATGGAGAGCTTTCAAGATAAACTTTGCAATCTGTTGGTTTCAAATAGTCACCAAGTTGTTCTGGAGTAAATGTAGCTAAGAAGTAACCTTTCTTGTCAGTTTTAGGAGTCAACATAGAGAATTTTTCTCCCTTGTATCCATCCTTACTCTTTGCTTCACAAGAAATTTTGGCTACAGCTCCTGTTATCAATAACATTCAAGAAATATAATTAATGTCATTGAATATCGTTTATAACCTAAATTTTTTAGCTTTTGGGATGTATAGAATACGAGCTCATTCATCATACACCAGGGTTTATAATGTGCATGGTACACCCAACACTAATATTTGCTCTTTTGGGAGTCTCCTTCTTTAGTAAATTTCGCTTATTTGGATGATTTCAAATGAACAATGAACAAAAAATTAGTCTTGTGTATACCATGTTCACGGTACAGGGTGTATAATAAAATTTTTAATAGAATACATATTATGTTGAAATAATTGATTACATGGTCTAGGATTTTATTAGACTCAGAAAGTTGATATTATGATGATCAATCAAGCTAGGATGGCATAAAACTATAAGACAATATTTTACAAAATATAAACATGACTGTGTGTCTAGTTCCACTTTAACCTGTTTTGTGCAAGAATTACTATTCACTAGAAGATAATAATGACAATTAAAAGACATTCTAGTAAAAGTACTTAATTATCAATCATAATTTGATACATAATAAGTCTCAAATAAACATACTTTGGCCAAAAAAAAAAAACAAAATAAGCAAACAGTGATCACAAATTTAAGCGGAACCAATTATTAATAAGTGGTTGTATATTTTGAAACCTCAATATCAACACTTTTTCGTTTTAATAATTTGAATGCAGGCTATTTTAGTAATCTTAGTTGTGAGTTGGGACTATTACACGGGGCTCAGTAAGGCAGAATAATGTGATAGAATTAGCCTACTAATTATTTGTAGTTGTATAGCTAGTCATATAATTTAATAAAACCATAACCGTTTTATTTTAACCCGCCCTATTCAAAATACGAATAGTTATATCGTTAGGGACAGAACGTACCTTCAATTGATTTGAAGTCATAACATGAATGACAAAAGATGACACCTTGCACACCATAGATAGTTTGCAAGACCTTGTGTTTAGCGTAGTAGTGTGTGTGACCATATGTTGGAACGTCGGATGGGCTCTTATAATCGGAAGATGGTGTGTAAGCCGGGGTTGGGGTGTATGATGGTTTGTAAACATTGGTTGGGTAGTATGGAGTCTCATACTTAGGAGATGGACTGTATATTGGAGTTTTGGTGTATGATGGAGTCTCATACTTAGGAGATGGGTGGTAATCTGATGTTGGAGTATATGATGGGGTCACATATTTAGAATATGGGCTGTAGACTGGAGTTTTGGTGTATGATGGAGTCTCGTACTTAGGAGAAGGACTATAGACTGGAGTTTTGGTGTATGATGGGGTCTCGTATTTAGGAGATGGACTGTAGATTGGGGTTTTTGTGTATGATGGAGTCTCATACTTTGGAGAAGGGTTGTAAGATGGGGCTGGGGTATATGATGCGGTCTCATATTTAGGAGATGGACTGTAGACTGGGGTTTTTGTGTATGATGGGGTCTCGTACTTGGGAGAAGGACTGTAAGATGGGGTCTCGTATTTTGGAGATGGACTATAGACTGGAGATTTTGTGTATGATGGAGTCTCGTACTTGGGAGAAGGGTTGTAAGATGGGGTTGGGGTGTATGATGGGGTCTCATATTTAGGAGAGGGGTTGTAGACTGGGGTTTTTGTGTATGATGGTGTCTCGTACTTGGGAGAAGGGTTGTAAGATGGGGTTGGGTTGTATGATGGAGTCTCGTATTTAGGAGATGGGTTGTAGACTGGGGTTTGTGTGTATGATGGAGTCTCATACTTGGGAGAAGGGGTGTAAGATGGGCTTGTGGTGTATGAGGGGGTCTCGTACTTAGGAGATGGACTGTAGACTGGGGTTTGTGTGTATGATGGGGTCTCGTATTCGGGAGAAGGGTTGTAAGATGGGGTTGGGATATATGATGGAGTTTCATATATAGGCGATGGGCTATAAATTGGGGTTGGAGTGTATGATGGTACCTCATACTCGGGAGAAGGACTGTAAATTGCGGTTGGGGTGTATGATGGACTCTCGTAAACTGGAGATGGAGTCTCATAAACTGGAGATGGATTGTATGATACATTTTCATCAGAAGGAGATGGGCTATAAGTGCGGTACTCGCTCCCGGATACCATCACTAGTGATGACAAACAAAGCAAAGCGGACAGGGCAAGGAGGCGCATGAGACCCATGTTTGAAGTTGTTGGATGGACGCCTAAATGAAGTCAAATTTGTGTGATACGACTCAACATTTGGTAGCCTTATATATTGTAGTTTGCTGCTTTGATGATTAATTCTTTATTTCAGTACTTGGACAAGTCTTTATTATTTCATTAATAAATAAGTTAATTGGCTGCACGACTATGTGTGGAGCTTTAGAATGAGTATAAGTGATCATTCGTGGGCTTCATGTCGGTATTTGAATTTCACATGTATTATGCTTATGCGTGCCATGTCTTGTTTTCTGCTTCGATAATGCACAAGGAGTAATAGACGAGTCAAAGATGAACCCCACTTATCTAAAATCGATACAAAAATTGAGTTTTAAATAAATTATTGTGACACAATTACAAAAATTCAGTAGTTAACCGAATCTGAACCATCCAAAAATTTTAGGGTCAAACACAACCCGATATATGCGGAAGTTTTTACATTTATAAACAAAAAAAGGAGATTATTGGATTTTTTTGGCAAAAATATCATCAACTACTATTGTCGTTATTATAAGTGTCCGAACTTATGGTGTTGTGTTTGAATCAGGTTGACTCAATTCAGATTTCGAAGAATTTTATGGACAATCAAATTGAGTAGGGCATTAGGTTAGGATGTTTGGTCAATATCAGATTAACTAGGTCATTTGTTGGATAGGGTATATTTTAATCAGGTGGTTATTCGGGTTGGTTAACCTTTTGATATATTGGTTTTTTCAGGTTCGTGTTTAAATTAGGTCAGGTCTAGTTAGTCGGTCAACCTTTACATCTTCGGGTTTGTTTTTGGTTTATTTGAATCCGGTTATTACAGGTCGGATCTCTTTAAACTTTAGACCTTTGAGTTTTTCGGTTTCCAATTGGATCATTTCGTAATATCATGTCATTTTATATACAAAAATATTTACTATTTAATAAAATTTATTATTAAATAATTATTATGAATAATTCAAAATAATAATAATTATAATAATAGCAACAATTATTATTATTATTATTATTATTATTATTATTATTATTATTACGGTTTTTTCACCATATACCGCGGACAAATTTTATTTTTGCACCATATACCTTACAAGTTTTCAAATTCACCATATACCCCCATTTTCCAAAAAATCCATGAGAATGCCCTTAATGACTAACGGTCGTTAACTCCGTTAGTCATTAACCCACGATTGACGTCATGAACCCCTAACCTTTAATTACCCTTCCTCTAATCTCCCTCCTCCCCTTCTCTCTTTCCTAACCTATACTGACTTCCTCTCTCTCTCCCTCCACCATTAACACCACCACCAGATCAAATTAACCCCTGCTGCCCCACCTCCACCACCCTAATCTCTCTCCTCTCACCCCACCCCTCCACCCAGCCCTCCTCCACCCACGTAACCCAATTAACCGACGTCATCCAACCAGCAGCACCCCCACCCCACCCCTCCTCCTCCCCCGCAGCCCACCCCCCCCACCCTACCCCTCCCACCCAGCCCTCCTCCACCCCCACGTCACCCTCCTCTTCCCCTGCATCCCCCAGACACCCGTATTGTTCTTCTTCTCCCTTCTCCCCTGTTCGTCGCCTCCCTCGCCCCTCCCCCCCCTATCCTCTCCCTTCGTCCCAACCACAACACGCGCAACCTCCCTTCTTCTTCTCCTTCTTTCTCCCTTCCTCCAACTGCAATTTCAATAGATATGAGGGGACACCCAAAAATCGAAGAAATCAAAAAAAAATTGGGAAGGTTTATATACCGGTTTATGTTGGAAAGAAGAGGATGACGTGGGGTGGAGGAGGGCTGCGGGGGAAGGGGAGGGGTGGGGTGGGGGTGTTGGGCACTGCGAGGATCGGGGTAGGCCAGAGGGTGCGGGTGGCTGGGCGCCGGCTGGGGGTGCTGGGCGCTGTGAGGGTCGGGGTAGGCTAGGGGGTGGGGGTGGCTGGGCGCCAGCGACGGTCGGGGAAGGGGTGGGGTGTTGGGCACTGCGAGAGTCGGGGAAGGCCAAGGGGTGGGGTGGGGGTGGCTGGGCGCCGGCGAGGGTCGAAGCTGGGGGTGGGGATTCTTCAGTGCCGGTGAGGGTTGGGGCCTCTGGTGGGGGTTTCAAAAGGGTGGGAGAGTGGTGGAGATTTAATCAACTATGGTTAATTAGGGTTAATTTGGAGTTAGTTAGGATTTAATTAGCATTTAGGGGAGGGATAATTAAAGATTAGTGGGTTAATTATGTTAACTAGGGATTAGTGGGTTAATTACGTTAACACCGTTAGTCATAAGGGTATTCTGATGTATCTGTAAAAACGTCAGGGGTATATGGTGAATTTGGAAACTTGCAAGGGTATATGGTGCAAAAAAAAAATTTGTCAGGGGTATATGGTGAAAAAACCGTTGTTATTATTATTATTATTATTATAATTATTATAATCATAAGTTTTATTATTATTATTATTATTATTATTATTATTATTATTATTATTATTGTTGTTGTTGTTTTTGTTAGTCTAGTACTACAATCTTACTACTTTTTCTTTGAAGTGAAAAGTCAATCATTGATATGAATTCATATAACATCTTCAATAGAAGTTAGAAACTAACATATACATATCATATTGAAAGAAACTTAATTCTAAACTAGCAAAACCACAATTATTGAGCATAAATAACTTTTCTATATACCCTATTTCACATCGATGTCTGATACAGCGTTTTACGAATAAATCTAACAACTTGATGTGGTTCTGAGGTAGAACTGGACTTAATTCAATTGATTGTAACAGAAGAACTACACCTGTTACAACCCCGCACAAATTTCTATCAACAAAACAACCTTCGACTTGATACTCATGGAACCCATAAATTATACTCACAACTTCTAGACAAGAGAAGGAGACAACCCCCATAAGAGAAGATAAAACGAACCCACCCTGAAGGGGGTAAACGAAACCCTGTAGGAGAGAAAGGCCATTACGCAAATGGGACTTATTGAAACGGAAAAAAAAAAAATACCGGGCAAGGAGGTCGGTTCACCCGGATCGGGAGCAAAATGGGCCGACTCGCCATTACCAAGCCACAACAACCGGAAAGAGATGACCGACACCCTAACCGTAGAACGGCGGGAGGGGAGCTTGTAAATTGTTGGGAAGCACTGGCGGTGGCAAGCTTCCCTAATATGGTAAAACCTCTGGAGGAAGGAAAGGTACAACAACATTTTTTTTTGACATCGAGAAAACAGACACGAAACTAATAAGTACAACAAAACCCAAAAAAAAAAAAAAAAAACTAAGTGCGGAAACTAGGAAATTGAGCAGAACGAAGGGAGGTCGCAAGTTTATGAGTCTTCTGGACTTGTGGTCTACCCTCCTTAGTGATTCTGCACCCAGAAAAACGCTTGTTGATAGTCTATTTATGAACTCAATAATAATAATAATAATAATAATAATAATAATAATAATATTTGTGGCCTAAATAATCAAAGGCTCACCAGGAGACACGTGGATCAATCAGAAGCATCCATGTGTCCTATCAGAAATAGGTAAGAAGGGTGGTCCTAACTTTGGGTTTTTACTGATTAAAGAATGAAAGCCGACTTTTGGCCTGAAGGAATATTCAGGGCCCAACTCCCAAAAAAAGGTTGTACATGATTAGTTGATGCTCAGCTCCCAATCATTGCCTGCCAAGTGTCACGATCTGATTGCCTAGCCAATCAGGTGCCCTTATTTTAAGGTGACCTCAAAAGGCAACATTTAGATCCCAAACACTATAAATACTCCCTTTGAAATCAGGAAAAAGGTAACTTTTTGAACAGTGTTCCCTTACTATGTAAAAATACTCTCTCACTTTCTCTCTTTATCTCTACTTTTCTCTTTTTCACTCCTGATACCGGACTTAAGCTTCGGAGGGGGAACCACCACCCAAACCTCCAGGGTGGGTCCTTTTTTCTGCAGGTTTGGGAGCGGAGTTCAGGTTCGGATTACCAGATTTGGACATCGTTGCACAAGTCTCCATTGAAGAACATATTGAGGGATAATAGTTTACTTGGCAGCCAATTGTCACTCGTCCAATATAATGTGGCAAGAAATCGAAGTTTTCAGATTCGAATTGAAGATACCATAGACGATGAGAGACCACCTCGAGGGAGGGATAGACCTCCGTCAATCATTAATGTCCCTGGTCAGAGCCGTGAACCTGTTATTTAGGAAAATCTTGAACGTCCAAAGGATCGCTTGCTCATTTGGAGAACGTCCTGAATGACTTTCAGACTAAGATGGCAGCAGTCGTCCAGGAACAGATCAAGAACAATATGTTGTTTTTCCATGTTAGTCCAGATCCAGCTGCTAACAATCCAGTTCCACTTAGAGGGCGTTCCCAGGAGAATCGTCCTGGTATAAGCTGACCTGCTCGTCAGGAACCCTCTAAGAGAACAGCCAGAGAAAGACAGCCAAAAGGCAGTGAACAGCGAAGGAAGATGGATTGTAACTCGGTGGTTAGGACCAAGGAAGATGCTCGTCCAAATGGACACCGAATGGAAACAGATGCTCGTGAGTACTTAGAGGCAAAGAAAGTTGTTGCATTACAACGGTCGGCCATAAGGTCTACACCGTATTTGAGAGATCCCCCTTTGAGGTTACCATCCAGAACAGAAGGAAGAAGTCTGGGCCCTTCTCTTCTCCGTCCAAGACAAGAGAAAATCGTAGTGCAGCTAATGGTTTATCGGCATGCAGCCCCCGCAAACACCTCATCTAACCCTGTTTTGAAAGAGTATTGCAAGGAGTTCATACCCATTGAGGGACAGCTGGGAGCCCTCCGGATCAACTGGCCAACACCCTTCTCGGCCAGGATCATGGAAGCGCCCCCCTTCCCAAAGGTTAAACTCCCAACCATAGAGCCGTTTGACGGAACAACTGATCCAGATGATCATCTCTCCGCCTATAAGCATCAGATGTACGTCCAAGCAGTAGATGATGCTACTTGGTGCAAGAACTTCCCGGCTACCCTGAAGGGAGTAGCTCAGAAGTGGTTTAACAATCTCCCTCCTAATTCAGTCAACAATTTTACTGAACTCAGTTACCTTTTCACCAGTCATTTTGTTGCCAATCGACAAGAGCAGAAGACAAGCATGCACTTGGGTAAGGTCGCCCAAGGACCAAAAGAAGCTCTTAGAAGTTTTTCTAAGAGATTCAATCCAGAAGCCTTGCAGATTCAAGATCTTAACGCTGGAGTGGCCTTTGACGCCTTTATCAGAGGGCTACGGCCAGGAAGTTTTAAGTTTGATCTTGTGAAAAAAAAAATTTACCATCCTTGGAGAAGCCTTGAAGGAAGCTAAGGCATTCATACACGCCACGGAATTGAGGCCAAGTATCCTGAGTTCAAGAAGCCTGAAGAGGTAGCTCAGGCAAAAAAGAGCTATCGTAAAAAGGTTGATACTTAGGCTATAACCTCCACAACCACTTCATTCAGGCGAGGAAAGAGGAAGAAATCTGAATCGTAAGTTGATCCCATAGAATTCAGCAAAGACCAATACTCCATACTTATGGAGATAAAGGATCAATATGAGCTAAAGGCTCCAGCTGAGATGAAGACTCCTTACAAGAATAGAGACAAGAGCAAGTACTTGTCATTTTTACAAGGCAGGGTCATGAGACCAGTGAATGTAAACACCTTAAGAGGGCTTTGGAGGATTTAGCCCGAAAAGGAAAGATGATTTCATACTTGCCTCAAGGGGGAAGGAAGTTTCAGAGGAAGGATGATCGTCAGAACAAGAAGAAAGAAAGTGAAAGCACTGACGAGGATGTTGTTCTTGTGATCTCAGGAGGATTTGCAGCTGGAGGACCAACCAATAGGGGGAACAACAACTATCTCAGGGAGCTCGGCCAAATTTTGTTAACTGATCAGACAAAGGTCGAGCCTTTCCCTAAAGTAGTAGTCAGTGAGCAAGATCGGGGGAGGCTGAAAACTCCTCATGATGACCCCTTAATTGTGGAGATGAAGATAGCAAACTTGAGAGTAAGAAGAATTCTGATTGACACTGGAAGCTCGACAGACATCATTAGCGCATATTGCTTGTCTAGATTGAAGTTTGATGAGAAGAACTTGGTCCCTATGCACCACCCAATCATTGGGTTCGGGGGAGGAATTATCCACCCTATGGGAACGGTTACTTTGCCAGTCCGAGTAGAAGAAAAGGATGTCTCTCAAACAAAATCAAGTTCCTGGTCGTCCGAGACTTGACAGCTTACAATGTCATTCTTGGACGGCCAACTCTGAATCATGTTAAAGCAGTGGTACTTACTCACCTTATGCTCTTGAAGTTTGAATGTGATGGTGGTCAAATTGGTACCTTGTATGGAGACCAGCAGGCGGCCATAGAGCGTTACCTAACTACTTTGAAACCATCATCTTGGAAAGCAGAGAAGCAGGACCAGACGAAGGTCGCTGGTGAAGGGAAAACGGCCGAAATTATGAAAGACCAGGTGGCCTCACTGAGAAAGACCATTGAGAGTCCTCAGACGCAGGTTGCTCCCTCAAGGAAAACGTCCGAAAACCTTCCCAGCAAGAAAAGAAAGTATGTGCCCGTCAAAGAAGAACCTCCCTCGTCTGCGGAGAATTGATGGCCATCATGGGGGTGGCACTTGAACGTCCATAGCATGTGGAGGCCCCAAAAGACATTTTTTTGGATGAGGCTCGTCCAGAAAGAACCTTGAAGATTGGATCTTCTCTCACCCCTGAGTTGAGGGGAATTTTGATAAATTTGCTCAAAGAATTTCAAGATGTGTTTGCCTATAGTGTTGAGGAGATGCTTGGAATTGATCTAGATATAGCCGTCCACCGGCTATATATTGATCCTAGCTCAAAGCCAGTTCGTCAGAAGAAGAGACATTTGGGGCCGGCCTGAAATCAGGCGGTCGACCAAGAAGTGCAGAAGTTATTGGAATCACGATTCATAAGAGAAACTTACTATTCATAATGGATAGCTAATGTGGTCATGGTACCAAAGCCCAATGGCACATGGAGAATGTGCGTGGACTACACCGATCTCAACAAGGCCTGTCCTAAGGACAAATTTCATTTTCCTAAGTTAGATCGGTTGGTGGATTCCACTAGTGGTTATGCTTTCTTGAGCTTCATGGACGCTTATTCCGTTTCATCAAATCCCCATGTGGCCGGAGGACCGGGACAAGACGTCCTTCATTACAAAGATGGGGTTGTATGGCCGACTAAGAATGTCTTTTGGCCTCAAAAATGCACCCGGCCACCTTCCAAAGATCGATCAATACGGTCTTCCAACCACAATTGGGAAGGAACATGGAAGCGTACATAGATCATATGATAGTAAAAAGTCAGCAAAAAAAGACCATGTTGGTGATTTAAGGGAGACTTTCGAAACTCTCGAAAGTAAAAGTTGAAGTTGAATCCCAAAATATGTATTTTTGGCGTCTTGGCTGGGAAGTTCTTGGGATCCCTGGTGGATAAGAGGGGAATACAAGCAAATCCCTAAAAGACTTAAGCCATTCTAGACATGAAGTCTCCGTCTAAGATTAAAGAAGTGCAGCATCTGACGGGTTGCCTAGCGGCTCTTGGACATTTCTTATCTAAGTCAGGTGACAAATGCCATCATTTTTTCGCCACTATTAAGAAGAAAGCTAAGTTTGAATGGACAAAGGCCGAGTAAGCACTTCAAAGAAGTCAAGGATCATCTTCGTCAAGTGCCTAGGTTGGCTAGTCCAGCCGAGGGGGCAAAAATTTTTCGTATACCTGGCTGTGTCTCCTTAGGCCGTGAGTGTTGTTCTACTGGCCGAAAGGGAGTCAGTGCAAATCCCTATATACTTTGTGAGTCATGTACTCAAGGACGCGGAATGTAGACACACCGGTCGAGAAGTTTGGGTTGGCACTTGGTCATGGCCACCGGAAGTTGAGACCTTATTTCTTGGCTCACAGTACACTAGTTTATACCGACCAACCTCTGAAGCAAGTTTTACAAAATATGGAAGCTGCTGGACGGATGCTGAAGTGGGCCGTTGAACTAAACATGTTTGACATAACCTTTGAACCAAGGAAAGCCACGAAGGGGCAAGCTTTGGCATATTTTATAGTTGAGCTTACTCGGCCAACTATAGATCCAATAGCAGATCCAGCCGAAGGTGGGAAGGATTGGATGCTCATGGTAGATGAGTCATCAACGGTTAATGGATGTGGGGCTGGATTCATTTGTCAATCTCCATAAGGAGATAAGTTTTAATATGCACTAAGGTTCCAGTTCCAGGCGTCCAACAATGAAGCTGAATATGAGGCCTTATTGGCTGGGATCAAGATGTGTAAGGCGGCTGGGGTTTTAGATATTGAGGCCAAATCGAACTCTCTCTTAGTCGTTAGTCAAGTCAATGGCGATCATGAATGCAAATGAGCATTAATGAGCAAATACATGCATCCGATCAAGGATGATATTGAGCCCTTAAAGCGATTTGTTCTCGGCCAAGTACCAAGGTGAGAAAACCATCAAGCTGATGCTCTCTCAAAGTTGGCCAGCTCAGCTGACTGTGATGTACCATGGACAATATTTTGGGAAGTTAAGCAAAAAAGAGTATTGATCAATAACATGTCATGTTTCTTAGTCGAGGGGCAGTATGGATGGAGCCCATTATAAAATTCAATAAAACCGGTCAATTACCTTCAGACCCGATAGAGGCCAAGTATGTCAAGGCCGGAGATAAATGGTTTGAGCTGTGGGATGAAACCCTTTACAAGAAATCATTCAAGCGTCCTCTTCTGAAGTGTATTACTAAGGAGGATGGACTGGAATTGGGGGAAGAGCCTTAGGAGAAAAGGCCTTGAGAACTACGTATTATTGGCCTCATTGAAGGAAGATGCTCTTGCTTATGCAAATAAGTGTGACAGCTGTTAGACCCATAGAAACTTGCATCAGTTTCCGTCCAATTATCTAACTCCCATCTTATTTCCGCTCCCCTTTGCCAAATGGGGCATGGATATTCTGGGACCCTTCCCTTTGGCCGTTGGGCAGAAGACGTTTGTAATTGTGGCTGTGGACTACTTCACTAAATGGGTAGAAGTTGAGGCAGTGCGGGGCATAACGACGAATGATATAAAGAGCTTTATTTGGAAGAACATCATAACCCGGTTCGGCATGCCATAGTCCATCGTGTTTGACAATAGTCCACAATTTGCAATGTCAAAGCTGAAAGACTGGTTAGCAGAAAGAGACATCAAAGCCCACTTTGCTGCAGTCGCCCACCCACAAGCCAATGGACAAGTAGAATCCTTTAACAAGATCCTCTCAAATGGCATAAAAAGGAAGATGGACGATGCCAAGGGACTATGGGTTGAAGAACATATGGATATGGAGAAGTAGAATCCTTTAACCCCGGACGTCTCATATGGATATGGAGAAGGAAGAAGTGAAGACTCGCCAATCTGGATTCAATTAAAATTGAATTTTAAGTATTGGGGAGAAAAATCCGTGTTTAAGATAATGAAACAAATAGGGAAACCTATTAGAAGAGATGATGCTACAAGGAGTAGAGATAAAATTCAGTTTGCTCGTGTGATGGTGGAGGTGTCTTTGACTCAGAAGCTGCCTGATCAGATTTCCTTTGTGAATGAACATGGAGATTTGATGAATGTGGATGTGCAATATGAGTGGAGACCAGATGTTTGTGGAAAGTGCAAGCAGGTGGGGCATGAAACAGAAGAGTGCAGCCCCTCAAAAAAAAACAGAAGAGTGCAGGAATGTTAAAATGAAACAACAATGGGTGCAGAAGAAGAATGCAGATTCTATAGAGAAAGATGTGTAGGGTAAGAAGGTGTTGAATGATGGAAAAGGAGATGAGGTGGACCAGGAGGGTTTTCAGAGAGCACTCAGGCCTATCAGAGTAAGAGTGTCCAATGCTGAGGCTACTCAAACTGCTAACACTTTTCAGTTGTTGAATGTTGAACAAAGTATAGATGTGGGGGTGATAGAACCAGGAGGGAAAAGGATTATTGAAGGAGGAGGGAACTCTTCCTCTCCTCATGGATAGGATCCTGAGCTGGAACGTGCATCAACTCAACACAGAAGCAAGATGAGGTAAAGATATTTCTTTACAAATACAATGTTGGGTTGGTTGGCCTTCTCGAGCATAAGGTGAAGCTTTCCAATTTAGGTAAGCTTTACCAAAGAGTGTTTTCAAATTGGTGCTTTACTAGTAATGCCAGTCACCATGATGGAGGCAGAATTATTGTAGCATGGAGATCAGGTAGCTTTTCAGTTAATATATTAACTGTTACAAGCCAATTTATCCATTGTCATGTGTCACCTGTGAGTGGGAAGAAAAGCTTTTATTGTACTATTATCTATGCATTTAATGATAATAGTAGGAGACAGGAGTTATGGAGGGAGTTGAATACTCATGATCCTTGTATATTGGGGGGTGATTTAAACTGTGTGATGTCAATGGAGGAAAGAATAGGCATTGTTATGAGGGAAGCTGAGATTGCAGACATAAATGCTTGTATGCATGAATGTAGAATGGAGGATGTCAAGTGTACAGGCAACATGTACACTTGGAACAATAAGCAGCAAGGAAATGACAGAGTTTTTTTAAAGCTTGACATAATTATGGCTAATGCAGAATGGCTAGAGTGTTATAGTGTTGCAGAAGTGTGTTTTTTGAGTGAAGGTGAGTTTGATCATTCACCTGGACTCCTTCCTGTTTATCCTAGATGTGATGTTGGGAGGAAGCCTTTCAGATACTTTTCTATGTGGAAATTTGCTCTAAATTCTGCTAGCTTAGTGCAGTCTCAATGGAATGTGGTGATTAATGGGACAAAAATGTTTGCTCTGGTTAGTAAGCTTAAAAAAGTCAAGCTGGTGTTGAAGGAGCTCAATAGAGTGGGTTTTTCAGACATACAGGTGGCTGATCTTAAAGCTTATAAGGATATGATTGCAATTCAGGAAGTTATGCATCATAATCCTAATGACAAAAGTATTGCAGATGCTGAAATCCTTGCTGTTCAAGAATACAAAGTTAAACACGAAGCTTATATGGATTTTTTGAAACAAAAAGCTAAAATTTCTTGGATCCAGGTAGCAGATGAGAATACTAAGTTGTTCCATCAGAGCATAAAGAGCATAAATGTTTGAATCACATTTATAGTATTCATGATGTGAATGGAAGGTGGTATGATAAGCCTAAGGAAGTCTCTACTGTTTTTCTAGATTTTTATACAACTTTATTAGGTACTGTCATTAAGCAAATTGTGCAAGCTGGCCATGTTGTGAATGATCATCACAAGTTAATTCTGGGAGCTACTTATACTCAGGAAGAGGTGAAGAGTGCACTTTTTTCTATTCCAGGTATCAAGGCCCCAGGCCCCCTATGGTTTTGGTTCTTTCTTCTATAAAGACACTTGGGATATTGTTGGAGTTGAAGTGGTAGATGCAGTGTTATATGTGTTAAATCATGGTAAGCTGTTAAAGGAACTAAATCATATTGTGATTACTCTGCTTCCTAAGAATAGGTTCCCTCAAAATATGAGTGAGTATAGACCTATTTCATGCTGCAACACTTTGTACAAGTGTATCACTAAGGTCATCTGTGGAAGACTTAGGCAAATTTTATTTATTTGTGTATCACTAAGGTCATCTGTGGAAGACTTAGAAAATCAAGGTGGATTTGTTCATGGAAGGAATATTGTGAATAATATCATGGTGATCCAGGATATTGTCAAGAATTATGGAAGGAAGAATGTAAAGCCAAGCTGTCTCATGAAGATTGATTTGCAAAAAGCTTATGACACTGTAGATTGTGTTTTTTTGCAGGAAATGTTAGAAGCTTTGGAGTTTCCTAGGAAAATTGTGGAGCTGATTATGGAATGTGTCACTACTCCTATTTTTTCTCTGATGCTTAATGGCACTATGCAGGGTTTTTTCAAGGCAAAGAGAGGGTTGAGACAAGGTGATCATATGTCTCCAATCCTCTTTGTTATTTGTATGGAGTATTTGTCTAGAAGTCTACAGAAAATGAGTGAGCTTCCACAATTTCAATTTCATCCAAGATGCAGAAATGTTAAGCTGAGTCATATGTGCTTTGCTGATGATCTCATCCTCTGCTGCAAAGGTGATTATGCTTCAATATACCTTATGCTTCAAACATTCAAGCTGTTTTCCAACTATTCTGGTTTATTGGCAAACAAGCAAAAATCATCCATTTATTGTCATGGTATGCAATCTGATGAGGTGGATAGAATTGTTGCTGCTTTTGGTTTCAGTAGAAGCTATCTGCCATTTAAGTTTTTGGGGGTCCTCATATGTGCTAGAAGGAGTTCTATAAATCAATGTGGTGTTCTTGTTGATAAAATGACAGCTAGACTTAAAGTTTGGAGTACTAGAAGTCTTTCATACACTGCTAGAGTGCAATTGATCAATTATGTGTTATTCAGCTTGCATATGTATTGGTCTCATATTTTTATCCTTCCTAAAAGTGTTCTTCAAGGGACAGTGAAGATTTTAGATCCCTTTTGTGGAGTGGTCAGGCTTTTAGTTCTAAGCCTGGCAATGTAGTTTGGGACAAGTTATGTTGTGACAAAAAAGTTGGAGGGTTAGGCTTCAGAGATGTGTTTATTTGGAATATTGCAAACATGGGGAGATATGTGTGGGTTGTGGCTACCGAACAAGATGATGTTTGGATCAAGTGGATTAGTTCTGTGTATTTACATGAGGAAGAGTGGTGGGAATACCATCCTAGAGCTACTGCTAGCTGGTATTGGAAGCAAGTTTGTGAGACAAAAGAAAAGTTGAAGCAAGTTTATTCAAAAGAGGATTTTTGTGTAATGACAACTTACTCTATATAGCAAGTTTATGAAAAGCTTGCTGGTTCTAGGCCTATGGTTTATTGGGGGAGCATGGTGTGGAACAGGCTCAACACCCCAAGGCATAGATTCATTGGTTGGTTGGCTATTAAATCAAAGCTACAGACAACAGGGAAGCTAGCAAAAATAGGCATTAGCCTTTCTGATGCTTGTTTGATTTGTGGTCAGTATACAGAAAATCATGTTCATCTTTTTTTCAATTGCCATTCTAGTAAATCTTGTACGTATAATGTGAAGCAGTGGGTCGGGTATCTATTCTAATTCTAATAGCTTGCAGCATTGGTTAGGGTATAATACATGGCATAAGCTCTAAGTTCGGGGAAGCAAGTCTATTTAGCGACCTTGGTTGCTATCGTCTATTTTGTTTGGAAATGTAGAAATCAAAGTTACTGGGAACATTCAGTTCCTGCTGTTCAGCAAACTGTTGTTAGGCTGAAACAAGTAGTTAGAGAAAGAATTCTTACTGTAATGCCAAAGAAAATCAGTAGGAGAGACATCACTTGGTTTAGAACTTTGTAAGGAAGTTGGTTTTGTTTTGGTTGCTTGCCCTTTTAGGAAGAGTCCAACCTAGTTGGTTTGTTCCTTCTTGGGTTAGCTTAGGGTGTAATCAGGTTCTTTGAGCAATAAAATTTCTTACTTATTTAGCAAAAAAACAAAAAAGGTCGGCCCAAGTAGTAAGGAGTAAGGACCTTAGTAAAGGAATCCTTTACTACAGGACGAACACTACTTCCTAAAGAAAACAGACCAAGACAAGGTAAGCTCATAACTTAAGGTCGACAGGTGTATACATATCTAATCTCGTCCAAATTAAGTTCTACATAAGTTCGGCCACTCCTGGCAGTTCTCCTTCTTGGAACACAGCTCGTCTGGAATGTCCGAACGAGCTCAGTCCCAAGTAGGGGGGAAATAGCCAAGCCTTAAGAACTTATAAGACACTCAGTTAGGACGAGTTCCTTAACATATGTACAAAAAATTCGATGGTCGTCCAAGAATCAGGATGTGTTCCAGTTGAATTCGGGCATCTGTTTGAAGATCAATAATCGTCCAGACTCTTTGGACGAGCTCATTTTAACTTGGGCAAATTAGCTTCAAGTTAAATAATTGTCCAAATAATATGACGAATTCCATTGGACTTGGACATATTTGTTTAAAGTACGATGATCGTCTAGATTATAGGACGAATCTCTTTTGAACTTGTGCTTTTTTTAGTAAGGTTCGAAGATCGTCCAGAGTTTAGGACGAGTCTCATTTGAACTTATGCTTATTTGAGTAAAGTTCGAAAGTCGACCAGATACTAGGACGAGCCTCATTTGAATTCGTGCTTATTCATTTAAAGTTCCAAGGTCGTCCAGATTTTAAGGCAAGTTTTTTTATCCATTAGTCTAAAGACGAGCACTTTTAACTTAACAGTTTTAGCAAGTGTTATGAGGTTCAGACCAAAGACCAACATTGTTAGATAAACTAAGTTAGACATCAGCGCAGTTTTGAAAAAAGAAATTGTTCATTGATGCTCAACAAAAGGTTTACAAACTAATCTAAGAAACAAAAAAGAGAAGATAAGCTACAACGACAATCAACCATGATACAACAAAAACTAAGCCTAAAACTAGGCACCCTATTCAGCAGGAGGTGTATCATGGTTGACGGGCTGGTCCTCGGGGACTTCTTGGCTGTTATGAGGAGGCTCGTCCTCCTCCTCCGTCTCTTCATAGTCAAAGTCTGTGAAGGTAGGAGGCTCCTCAGCTCCCACCTTTGCCCTGTGAAGGTCCTCTTGAAAGAGCAGGCGACGGGCAAAACAAGGATAGTCCTCAGGCTCAGCCAGCATCTCAAAGGCGCTCATAACCCAGCCCTTGGATGTCTCAATAACCTCATTGAGGGCCTCCTTGGTGTTGTTAAAGGACTTGGCCGCCTCCTCCTTCAGACGTTCGTTCTGCGCACTTATAAAGAGGTTATCCTTTTTAAGCTGAGTGATGGCCACGAGAGCAGTGTTCCTCTCCTCCTTCAGCTCGACCGAAACAGTGCCCATGGCCAGTTGCCATTGATCCTTCTCATCAAGCAGTTGGTTGATCTTGATGAGATACTGCTTGTTTTGAGACTCCAGCTCGGCCGACCGTTTTTCCCAGGCCTCCTGAGATTGACGGTGCATAGTCTCCAGCAGTTTGCAGTCACGCATGGCCTTGTCCCCGGCCGTCGTAGCTTGATGGACGAGGTGCTTGTTTTATTTTCTAAGCCCCCTCGCCCAATCTTCAGTTATTATGCAACGAGCAAGAAGTTGTAACCATAACAAATGAATACCAGTCAGTAGACGAGTGGAAAAAATCTAAAATATTACAAGTACAAAACCAAAACAGACAACGACTTACCTCCGCTGCAAGCTGAGACATGTAGCCAGCATGCCCAGAAGATGCACCCCTTAAGCCCTTGATGTAGTACTCGGGGTAACACTTAAAGAGCTCCTGCTTGAGCCGCTCACGTTCAACCTTCATCATCTTGGCGAAGGCGGCAGAGGACTCATCATCCGAATCTGCCAGTGGGGTAGTAGGAGCTGCGACAGATCCTTTGCCATTATCTGAAAATGCGGAGGAGTCAGTTCTCTTGATGGGGATGACTACTGCTATCTTGTTGGACGGACTCATTTAACATCCACCAACTCGCAGTGTCCTAACTACATTCGAGCAGTACGACTCACCCGATGATAGGGAAACAGATCTGTAAAAGGGTGGCATTTGAGCCACCAGCTGAGCGACCGGCCCGCTGAGGGCCGATCCATCCTTAACAGTCGCGTTCGGCTGAGCCTTTGTTTCATCAGCCATTCCAGGCTGGTTCCCAGGATGATTTGCCGCATCCAGCTGATTGATAAGAAGGGGGGTAGAGGCTAGCTTGGCCTTATCCCACAAATGGAATAATTGCGGACGAGTCATCCACCTTCAAAGCCTTGCCCACTGAAAGAGGTTGGGACTTGTCTCCCGTCCCCTGGCTGAAGGGAGTAGCCTACTGAGCAGACGAACGGTCCGTTTTCTTCTTGCTGTAAAGCCTTTGGATTTTTTGGTAGGGGGTTGATCCCCAGCAATGGATGGCTGTTTCTTGGAAGCGGCTGGTTTCCCAAGCAACGTCTTGGACGTTGGGGCATTCTTCTGCAAAGAGAAAAAATACACAAGTTAGAATGATAGATGTCCAGAAGAAATAAAGCAAATTAATATCCTAAACACTCCCTGCTTGCTAAAGGAAGCCGACCAAGATTTTAACGTCATACCCTAGACAAGGACCAACTTACAATGGATACTCGTCTAGAGGTATCCCAAGATCCGGACGAAGACCATCAGCAAAAGGAATCCGACCAAGTACAACCGTCTCGCTTTTTCTTGGTTGGCCCTCTTCCGGAGATAAAAGGGATTTCAAGACCTGGGCGAAGATCGCTCACAGAAGGAGTCCGGCCAGATATAGCCGCCTTCCTTTTGCGATGGATCCTCGTCCAGAGACAATAAGAACCCTCGATTTTTTACGGAGACCCTTTGTAGAGGGAGGTTGGCCAAATCTAGCCGCTTTCCTTCTATGAAGGACCTTCGTCCAAAACTCCTCATTGACCAGGGGCGTCCAGAGAAAGAAGAACTTTGGATCTTAGACACAGGCTATTTTCTTAAGGAAACCGACCAGGACTAGCAGCTTTCCTTCTACAAAGGACCTCGCCTAGAAAGTCTCCTCGACCAAGAACGTCCTAACACAGACGATCTCCTTCTGAGAAGAACTCTCGTCTAAACTAAGGTGGACGTCTGTACTGCTTAGAAGGACGGCCAAGGCTAGCCACCTTCCTTCCAGGACAGACCCACGTCCAAAAAAAAAGTGAGAATAGACTTACGAAAGTATTAGCCCTTTTCTCAGAGCCTGACTTGTTGAACTCTTTCCAGAGATTATTCGTGAACTTAGACATGCTGATGTCTCCCGTCCAAGATCTTCTGAGAGCTGCTCTGGTTGCGACTGCAAAAAAAAAAAAAAAAAAAAACAACGAAAGGGTTAGTAAAGCATATACTTTGGACGACGCATTTTACTTAAAAGTTTTGGTGTTATACCTCTATCCTCGGCAAACCGCAAGCCAGCGGCAACCAAAAAGTTATCGTCATAGAACATCTCCTTAAAGGGAATCCACTTAGAGGGCCCTTTAATAGTCGGATGATTTGGTCTAGAATACTCAGCTATTCTGAAGTAATCTACCAACTCCTCGTCTGAAGTACTATCCAGATCCAGGATGGATGTTGTTCGTCGGGTGTTTGTCGGCTCCCGGCTATGGTAGCGACAGCGCCTGACAACAGCTTCATTATGGGCCTGGACGAATATGAAGTCAGCCTTCCATTCGTGTATCTTAGAAGTCTTATCCTAGGCCGTGATAAAACCTGGACGATTGCAGACGCTGAACCAATCCCCATCCACTGTTTTAGGAACCTTAGACACATAATGTATCTGGGTAAAGGGTGGTAAAAAAGGAGTTGCTCCCCGCAATTCGCAGACGGCTAGGAAGGTAAGAATGTTTTGCCACACGTTTGGTGCCAACTGGTTATGGCCGATCTTTGTAATACTGCAACACTTGGCCAACAAAAGGGGGAAGGGGAAACCTTAACCTGCGTCCCACGACCCGATCTGTAAACAACAAAGTGACCACTTGGGGCACTCAAGACTGTGGCCTCCTTGTCCGGTATGACAAACGCATGACAGAGGACAAGTGGCTGGGGTCAGGACCAACTTTTCCTAGCCATTTAGGTTGGCCAATATAAAGCCGGGGTCAGAAAGGGGACCTAGGCGTCTCCTAATTTCGGACGAAGTAGTAGATGGATTGTCCGATTTTTCAGCAGTGCTGGAATCACTCTCATTATTGCTCTCATAGGCTTCTCCCATTTCAATCTCCCTACCAGACGGACTAGGCTCGGGACTTGCTTGTTCGAGATTTTCTTCCCAACTGTTGCCAGGGGTAGAAGGCTCGGCCAATAGCCGAGCACTTTGAGTTTCCCTTATCTCCTCTGGAAATCGTCCAGTAGACTCCTCCATTTCATAGCTAGAAGTGGGGGAAATTACTCTTCGTCTTAGACGAGTCTTTTGCTTGACGCGCGCCAGATTACCCTGCACAGGTAAAGACTGGGTCGTCTAACTTTGTCGGCCAAAACCATAAAAATATACATGACCGGCCAAAATAGGCCCAACCCTAGAATGTGACGAAGAAGAAATACTATCGTTTCTAGAATCAAGGTAAACTATTGGATGGCCGGGATTATTTGACGAAAAAAAGGAATTCAATTTATTGATTTTTTAAGAAAAAATAAAGAATAAAGGAGAACAAAGAAGAAAGAAGAGAAACCTGACGAGCGCTTGGACGATTGGTGAAGAAAACAAAAGTTGGACAAACTCACACTCTCTATAGAAAATCAGAAAAGAAGCAGAGTCCCTCTCTAGAAAAATTCTCTCAAGGTGTGAAATGAGTTCAGAAAGGACAAAAGAACATATTTATAGGGGGTGAAAAAACCGCCTAAACCGGTTAAACATGACCAGCAATTTTTGAACCGGTTAAAAACGACCGGTAATACAAGTAAATGGCGCGTCTTTGCCTTTTTGAAAATGAGATAACTTCCTCAAGTAAAAGGGCATTAACCGTCTTAAGGCAAAGGAAAAAATTCCCTTTTAGGGGCAAATGTTGTGGCCTAAATAATCAAAGGCTCACCAGGAGACACGTGGATCAATTAGGAGCATCCACGTGTCCCATCAGAAAGAGGTAAGAAGGGTGGTCCAAACTTTGGGTTTTTACTGATTAAAGAATGAAAGCCCACTTTTGGCCTGAAGGAATATTCAGGACCAACTCCCAAACAAGGGCTGCACATGATTGGGTGATGCTCAGCTCCCAATCATTGTCTGCCACGTGTCACGATCTGATTTATTTTAGGGTGACCTCAAAAGGCCGCATTCATATCCCAAACACTATAAATACTTCCCTTTAAATCGGGAAAAATGTAACTTTTTGAACAGTGTGCCCTTACTCTGTAAAAGTACTTTATCACTTTCTTTCTCTATCTCTACTTTTCTCTTTTTCAAACCTGATACCTGCCTTAAGTTTCGGAGGGGGAACCACCACCCAAACCTCCAGGGTGGGTCCCTTTTTCTGCAAGTTTAAGAATCAGATTTGGACATCGTTGCACAAGTCTCCATTGAAGAACATATTGAGGGATAATAGTTTATTTGCTAGCCAAGGAGACAAAATAATAATAATAATAATAATAATAATAATAATAATAATAATAATAATAATAATAATAATAATAATAATAATAATAATAATAATAATAATAATAATAATAATATAATAATAATAATAATAATAATAATAATAATAATAATAATAATAATAATAATAATAATAATAATACCTCCGTCCCAGAATAGTCTGAACACTTTCCTTTTATGTTTGTCCCAAATTAGTTTGAACACTTCTTTTTTTGAGATGGTCCCACTATTAATATATTATTTCTTTTATCCATCTTTGGCCCACACCCTACCTTTTATCAATAAAAAGTTGCTCAATTTTCTCTTTCATCTCATAAAAAATGCCCCACCAACTCCTATCACATTTATTTTTTAAATAAAATAACATTTGATAATCACACTACAACTTATAACCTTAAACTACGTGTCCCAACAAGTGTTCAGATCTTTCTGGGACGGAGGGAGTAATAATAATAATAATAATAATAATAATAATAATAATAATAATAATAATAATAATAATAATAATAATAATAATAATAATAATAATAATAATAATAATAATAGTAATAATAATAATAATAATAAGTAAACTTTTGCTACATATGTCAAAAATGTATAATCTTTATGCAATTGAAAAAAGTTTTCAAAATATTATATTAAAAAGGATCGATAAATTTATTAGATTGGTATGATGAATAACGTCTGGGTTGCCTTGCATATTACTCCCTCCGTCCCTAAATAGAGTTCCCATTTCTTTTGGCCATAAGTATTAAGAAGAAATCATGTGTAGGACCTTAGTTGTATTAAATCATAATTAAATATAGAAGTTGGTACACTTTTTATGAATTGTTTATTAAGGAGAGAGATTGTGAGCCATATGGGAAAGTGGATGATATTATAAAAGTTAAAAGCAAAATAATATTTTAATTGGTGGACCCCATACCCAAATAAGGAAATGGGAAATCTATTTAGGACAATCATAAACGAAAGAATGTGCACTCTATTTAGGAAAAGAAGGAGTATTACTAATTCAGTGTGTTATATTCATAAGATCATTTAAAGAGACTAAAGACTGCCACATGAATATGCCATATCTTTTAATAAAGTTAGATTTCTAAACTAAAGTACTAAACCTTAGATTAGACATTTAATATTTAGGATAAGAGAAATATATATTTTGATTTTTAATATTCTATTTATGAACTCAATGAATATCAATAAAAAGTAAACTTTGGCTACATATGTCAAAAAAGTATAATCTTTATGCAATTGGAAGAAGTTCAATAAATGTTTTTTAAAAAATGGATCGATAATTTTCCGGTTTTTCACCAAGTACCCTCGAATTTTCAGAAAATTCACAAGGTACCCTCGCACTTTTCAAAATTCACCAAGTATCCCGAGTTTCATGGTAATAAATCAAAATATGCTTAATGACTAACGGCAGTTAACTTCGTTAGTCATTAACCCTAGTTTTTTTAAAAACCTTAATTCACCTATTTCTCTCCCTGACCCCTAACCCTAATCCCACCATCTGATCCCACCCCATCCTAATGCACTAGCAACCCAACCACCACCACCTCCCCCCACCCCAACCCTGCAGCCCCCACCTATAAAATTGAACTATATACAGGGATGAAATTGGATCATGGACCCACTCTAGATTTGTGGATTCAAATTCATTTAATAAATCTGAGTTTTTTAAAATTCTGAATCCAGCGGATTCGTATGACGGGTTAGATTTCTAGATCATATGCATTATATAAGAACCTCCGTAAGGTGATAGGAGTGCTGCATGTTTTTTCAATTTGAAATAGATATCCCAATTCAAATGGATGAGATCGAAGTTGTTAAAATCGAGATTCTAGTTTGAATCGGAAACGGCCTTTAGAATCGAATCGTGAAATCGAATCTTAGAATCGTAACACGTATAATCAAGTATGATCAAGATATTGCACTCAAATTCAGTGAATGTGCTAAAATTTTAAGTTAAAAAACCTAAAAATTGGAAAAAAAAAAATAGTTGTTTACCCACTATATTTGCAATAACTAACAAAATATATCTATTATTTTCTTTGTTACATTGATTTAAATTTGTGAGGTTTTCGCTAGTCAAAATAAATGTATAGAATTGTCTAGAATCGTGAATCGAATTGTCCACCATATTGGAATCGTAAAATCGTACTCCCTCTGTCCCAGAATATTCTTTACACTTTCCTTTTTCATTTGTCCCATAATACTCTTTACACTTCTATTTTTGGATATAACCCACTATTATTTTAATCCTTCTACCTTTTAACCATTGACCCACACTCTCTCTCCTCCTAATAATATAATACCACTCATACTACCTACGAACTCTAACTATTGGTCCACACTCTCTCTCTCCACCAAATAAAATAATATTACTTTTTCTACCTACTAACACCTATCACATCTACTTTTTCAATAAAATAACAATTGATAACCAAACAACAACTTATTATCAAAAACTATGTGCCCTGATAAGTGTCAAGAGTATTCTGGAACGGAGGGAGTAAGATTTTAAGATTTGAATCGCGATTTTAATAACTTTGGATGAGATCTCATCAAATTGATCGCGATCCTCTTCATCAACCATATAAACAACAATAAGAATTTGCCTCTTACTTTGAATATCAATAAACTTACTTTTATTAGCTTGGTATACTCAATAGCTTGTAATAGACTAATACTACCTCCGTTTCTTTTTAATCTACACACTTTCTTTTTTGGTCTGTTTCTTTTTAATCTACACATTGTTACTTTTTTCTATTTTTGGTAACATGTCACATCTATTTTCTCCTCTTTTTCTACACATGTCATCCACTTTTTAATATTTTAACCCACTTTTTAGTTTCTCTCTCTCACTTTTCAGGTTCTCTCTCCACATTTTTAATTTATCTCTCATATTTCTGCACTTTCTCCTTGGTTCTCCCCAAAGTAAAGTGTGTAGATTAATTTGAAACGGAGGTAGTAGTGTATAGTTTTCAATTCACATGGCTCCTCTATATAATCAAATCGACTAAAATCAATATATACTACTATCTTCTATGACCCAATAATAACTCCAACTTTGCCACCACTAAGGCTATGTTTAGTTCACCTGAAATTTTCTGATCTGAACTTATCTGATCTGATCTGATCTGATCTGAACTTATTTTTTCTGATCTGATCTGATCTGAACTTATTTTTTCTGATCTGATCTGATCTGATCTGATCTGATCTTTTATAAAATATATTATTACTATTATACTATTACCTTGTAATTCATTATTATGCAATACATTATAAGATCTTATTTATAATATTACTATTATTATCATTTTATTTCTATCACAACTTTTACACAACTTTTATTAATAATAATAATTATTATTATTTATCATTATTATAATAACAACAACAATAATTATAATCATAATAATAATAATTATTACTAAAAATAATTCTATAACCCAAGTCATTAATTTATAAGAGCACTTCTAAAATGTTTCACACTTTCCCTTAAAAAAAATGTTTCACACTTGAGAAGTCAAACTCAACTCATTTCTTTTGTCATATAGAATAAAATAAGATATATAAACAACTATGAAACTTTACCTAAGTTACTACTAATTGCTTAAGTGAACCAAAATTTCAATTTCCACATCCCCCTGCAGGTATGAATTAGTAAAAAGTTTGTTTTACCGCAACTATAATACAAGATAAAATATTTACATTCTCATTTTTTTAGCGAGGAAAATACTATTTGGTAGATGCTTGGATATCCAAATACTATTGGATACTTGAGTCCAGTTAAAGATAAAAATATAAGATATCACATTCCCGAATTTCAAAATGGCCCCCTCCGTAAGGCATGCTAGAAAACTTTAATTATCGTCACTCATCTCTCCGTACTACAATTGAAAGATGTTTTGGAACCCTTAAAAAGAGATGGAAAATATTGTCAAACATGCCGAACATGGATGTCCCGTATCAATTGGCTATTATGGTTTCTGCATTCACACTCTAAAATTTCATCCGATTGTATGAGTTGGATATACCGATTTCAAGGACCGTAAATATTGCACCAAGTAGAGCAGATTGTGATATGTTCAATGACTTGCGCAAGAAAGAAATGGATAGGGTGCAACTTCAAATAGCTAGAGAGATTTGGAATTCGGTAGGAAGAGGTAATCCGAACTTAGTAGTTTCGTTGTCATGAATTTGAGCTATCATATTTTATATATTTCTTATTTTGCGCCAATCTTATGTTCTTAACACGTGGCTTTTTATTTTCTATTATTTAATAACAACAAAATAACTTAAAATAATGATAACAATGACATTTATAATGATAACAACGAGATTAATAATAATTACCAATATTAATATTTAATAAGTACAACAGCAACAATAATAATCTTTTTGAACAAATTTACTAGTAAATAATAGTATTAATAGTAATAATAAGTTTTTAAATATGAGCATGATCTGATCTGATCTGATCTGATCTGAACTTATTTTTTCTGATCTGATCTGATCTGAACTTATTTTTTCTGATCTGATCTGATCTGATCTGATCTGATCTGAAATAAGCAAAAATAAGGTGAACTGAACATAGCCTAAGTCCAAATTTTGTTAGCATGGTTCATGATTTAGTGTTTTTTCTTTGCACTCTTTTTCAAATGCCAGTCTATTTTAATGTGATAATTATATTATAGTCTATTTTATCAGCTCTTTTCCCTTGAATTTCCATCTACCCATCCATCTTCTATTCTTCTCCATAAACTATCTTACAAAGTAGATAATAAATCCTTGAAATACATTCCCCACATTAATCTGTCATTCCAATTTATGCTACAATTTTCGCCAACCCTCACAAAAAAAGCTAAGATAATTTTTCATAGATAAGCCAAAGTAGGCAACTAGGCATATAACAATTGTTCCAGTTCACAAAATTTGGGCATGCATTCCCAATTTCCATATCAATTGCTCGATGTTAATACAACAATATCAATTTTTTAGTAGCCACTGAACAACCTATCCAATTTAACCCCCTCCAAAAAAAATCTCAAATTGTTTCCTATAGAAATCCCCAAAATTACATATTATAATACTGATTAAAATTCACATCACCAAACTCTCATCACACTTAACAAAACAAAAGCATAAACTCCACCTGCAAATCTAAGCTCTCTCGCCTCAAATGTTCCTAGCAACTAAGAAGTCCCCCATTTGAATAGGATAAATATTCATTAACTAAATAAAACAAATACTACTAGAAATTGAGAACAGAAGAGATCAATAGATGTAAATTCTCACTTCAACCTAGTGTTAAGGTTCTACAAATCTACTAATTCGTAAGAAATCGATACATAATACTACTACCCTTCTTAAATCAGCAAGCAATATAAAACTGCAAAACAATTTCATTGATCAAAATCCACAGCATAATATACCCATTAAATACTATGATAATACTACTACTACCCAACATAGATTTGAGATAAGCAACTACACAAATTAGGCCCTTTCGCCTCGAATCCTCCTAGCAAGCTGGATATCCTTAGGCATAATAGTAACCCTCTTAGCATGAATAGCACAGAGGTTAGTATCCTCAAAGAGACCCACCAAGTAGGCCTCAGCAGCCTCTTGAAGAGCAGCGACAGCGGAGCTTTGGAAACGAAGATCAGTCTTGAAATCCTGAGCAATTTCTCTGACAAGCCTCTGGAAAGGAAGCTTCCTGATGAGAAGCTCAGTGCTCTTCTGGTACTTCCTGATCTCACGAAGCGCAACGGTTCCTGGTCTGAATCGGTGGGGCTTCTTCACTCCTCCGGTTGCCGGGGCTGATTTCCTGGCGGCCTTGGTGGCGAGTTGCTTCCTTGGAGCCTTTCCTCCGGTGGATTTTCTAGCGGTTTGCTTAGTACGAGCCATTGGGTCTGTTCGGTAAAAATAGTTTTATTGAAGTTTGGTTGAGACTTGAGAGGAGAGAGAATTGATGAAATTGATTGTTGGATGTGAAATTTGGGGGGAGTGAGGAGGGAAATTTATAGGAGGGAGTTTTTGAAAATGAAGGGATCTGGGGCGTTGGTTTGTGGGTTTAATCGACGGTAGTGGGTTGGGTTTTGGGTTTAGCACACGGATTGAGGGTTGTTTTGGCCTCGTAGTGTTGGAAGTAAAAGATTTGAAAGTTTTGTTTTGGCGCGCAGTTGAGTGTTTTAGGAGGGGATGTGAAATTTTTTGAGTTTGAATTTGGAAACTGTGTTTTTTCACTTGCGAATCTTTCTTTGGATGAAATGTTGAATTTGCATTTCAAGTTTGGTTTAACCCGCTTGTCAACTTTTTTGTTAGAACTCAATAAAGTTGAACTATTATTGTGTGGAAGATTGTTTAAATACTTAAATATACTTTTAAAAAAAATTCAATTATCGTATAATTATATTTGGAAAATTTGCCAAAAAAAAACTTTTACGAGTTCATTTTTCGAAAAAAAACCTTATAAATCATTTTTTGCGAAAACAAACCATTATCAAAATTTTTTTGCGAAAACAAACCAAAATCAAAATTTTTTTGCGAAAACAAACCTAGTATCATTTTCCGGTGTTGACCATAGAATTTCCAGCGTTGACCACCTTTAGCCACCACTACCAACACTGCGCCCGGCCCCCGCCCACCCCTGCAGCCCCCACTTCACCCCTAGCCCGGCCCCCACCACCTGACCCACCCCACCCCCACCACCACCCCCAACCCTCCATCCACCCCCTCGGGCGGCCCCCCCCCCCTCCCCCCCTCTCCTCTCCCTCCGTCCATCCCCCCCCACACCGTAGCCCACCCCACCCCCCTGCAGCTCCCCCTCCCGCAACCCGGAAAATCTGAACCCACCACCACATGACCATAACACCATGAAACCCCCCACCACAACCACGAAACCCACTACCCACTACACCTCAAATGATACGAAAACTAAAGAAAATCGAAGAACGCAAACCATTGTTTCTAGGTGCCGCAGCGGTGGGGGGTTATGGGAGGCGCAGCGATTGGGGGTTTCGGGTGGCGCGGCTGGTTGGGGGGATGGACGAAGGGAGAGGAGATGGGGGAGGGAGGGAAGAATGGAGAGGAGGGAGGGTAAGGGCGAAGGGGGGGGTGTGGGTGCCGCCTGAGGGGGTGGAGGGAGGGTTGGGGGCTGCTAGTAGTGGTGGCTAGGTTTCATCTTGCAAAAATAATATTGATTTTGGTTTGTTTTCGCAAAAATAAATTGATTTTGGTTTGTTTTAGCAAAAAATGCTTTATAAGGTTTTTTTCCGAAAAAATGAACTCGTAAAAGGTTTTTATTGTCAAATTTTCCATTATATTTCTATAACTTCGGAAATTATTGTTATAATAGATGAACTACAATGTATTTTTATCATTTTTAACATGTGCATTTTATGTATTTTTAAAAAAATTACCAAGAGAAGAACTATAATATTATAAGACAATATCTCTAAGGCTATGTTTAGTTCACCTGAAATTTACTCATCTGAACTTATCTGATCTGATCTGATCTGATCTGAACTTATTTTTTCTTATTTGATCTGAACTGATCTGATCTGATCTGATCTGATCTGATCTGATCTGAACTTATCTTTTACAAAATATATTATTACTAATATTATTATTACTTTGTATTTCATTACCAGTATTACTATTACTATCATTTTATTACTATGCACAACTTTCAATAATAATAATAATTATAATAATAATAATAATTATTATTATTATTATAATAATAATAATTATTATTATTATAATAATAATAATAATTATTATTATTATTATTATTATTATTATTATTTTATAATAATAATAATATAAAATAATAATAATATAAATAATAATAATATAATAATAATAATTATTATTATTATAGCATAATTATTTTTTTTTAAAAGAACACATTAGTATATGAACATACAATTAAAAATAAAAGACTAAGGACTCTTGGGTCCAATAGTATGACTTCTTATTTCCCACATGGGAGGCCAAAGTTCAAATATTGGTGGAAGCTTTCGATATTGTTGTGGGTGGGGGAGGGAGGTTGGGGCTTGTTGGGTCTCTAGGTGAGTGACCTTGTGCAAGTGCAGCCCAGAGGAAATTCATCTTACCACGGGGTTCCCGAAAGGGGCCCAAAAAAAATTAAAAATAAAAGAAAACACATTTTAGGTAAAAAAAACATATTGTTCATGGTAAAGAAAACATATTGTTCATGTTCAAGGTGCGTTAATAATAAGAATTTAGGTAGTAATGAAAAGAACATATAATGATATTAAAAAAAGAACATATACTGAAAGAGCATACACGATCTATTTGAAGAACACAGTTTAAAAATAAAAGATAGATGTTAATTTTATATTGATGACATGTTTGGAAACTAACAACATGTTCTTTGTTATATCAATAAATTGTTCTTTTAAACCTATAAATATATATAATCATATGATCTTGAACAAAATGGTTAAATATTCTTCTTATATTGTTGTCTTGTTCTATATAAACTTTGTTTTTAAAGATAAGTTAAAATCCTTTGTAGGGAAAATTGTGAACGTGATGACAACACCATTAGGTTACCCATGATACTCATATTTTATATAAACTAGTAATATATAATTTATATTATTCTACCAAAATAATTTTAAAAAATAAACATCATATACTATTGTCATGTTCGTTACATTTATAACATCAAGAAGAACATCACATATCAAAATTATTAATTAGAACAAATATAAAAAAGAACACGTGCAAATGCCATAAAAAACATTATTCTTCTTGAACACAAATAACTTCAAATAGTAATATCAATGACATTTATAATAATAACAACGACATTAATAATAATTACCAATATTAATAATTAATAAGTACAACAACGACAATAATAATAATCTTTTTGAACAAATGTACTAGTTAATAGTATTATTAATAGTAATAGTAATCGTATAAAGTAGTAGTAGTAGTAATAATAATAATAATAATAATAATAATAATAATAATAATAATAATAATAATAACAACAATAATAATAATTATTACAATAACAATAATAGCATTAGTAATACTAATAATCATAATAATCATGATAATAATAACAATAATAATAAGTTTTTAAATATAAGCATAATCTGAACTCATCTGATCTGATCTGATCTTATGTGAACTGATCTAATCTGGTCTGATCTGATCTGAAATAAGCAAAAATAAGGTGAACTGAACATAGCCTAACTTTGTACTTGTAAAAATTATATTTACACTTTTCACGCATGTCAATGCAGAACTTTATATGGTTGACAACTTAACATCCACCTAACATTATGTCCATATGGGGAATTGAAGCAGATAAGGTGTTGAATCCACCAAATTATACCCGACAATACAACTTTCCCGTCAAAATTTAGCAATTTCTCAATCCAGGGTCGTATTCAGATACTTGAGAAAATAGCCAAAAGCTGCAATTTGTAACGACACAAACCACAAAACAAATCCAAAAGCCACAACAGGTATAAAATTAGCATACTGGTATTCAGAACATAACGTCTTACATAGATCTTCTGTCAAACCATCAGCTACTTTATTTGGTTTTCCAGTTATGATCTGTCTACAAAAAATATGAACGGAAAATTCAACTTTTTTGAGTTCTAACAAGCCTTGTCTCGGAAGTTTGACAAAATCACAAATATTATTTACATTTGGTACTGAATATACAAACTTCACTAGCAGAGTATCCGGTATAGTGGTATAGTTTGGTCCCTGCTGTCTCCATGTTTAGAGAGAAGTGCATTTATTTGACCTTCAAACAGATTTGAATGCGAGTATCTGTCCAAACACAATCGAAACTACAGAAAGCAAAGTCCGCGTGCAAATTTCCTTAAGATTTTCTGCATACTCGGGTTGGAAGAACATGGACAGTTGAAAGCTAGTTTAATTAATCACGAGTAATGTGGTCATCTCTCGTCAATCAAATTCAAGCACTACTTTTCCCGGAATGGTCCTATTCTCTTTCCCCTCATGGGCTTCTTTCACTTGTACAAATGGGAATGTCTTTTCAACAGGTACTTTCAGCTTCCCATGTTCAGCCAGCCTGCGGATCTCTTGTAAACCTTCAGAATCAGCTCTCATGTATGTCCACCCATACTCTGAAACCAAATAACAGTTTATTAAAAAATTAAAAACCATCTACCTGATTATTTCACAACTGGAGCTAATGCTGAGCCTTTTTTCTACCCCCTAACTAATTTATAATTAACATGCAAGTTTTGTGTTTTCCCCACCGTGACGAAAAAGAAGATTTCCAGCATATGATTCCCCCCCCAAAAAAAAAAAAAAAAAAACAACAACTGATCAAAGTAGGCACACAACATCTTTGACAGCTTTGGCTGTTAATAGCCAAACACCCACAAGGCCACAACATGGTGACAGCCAACTGAGAGCAAAGAAGCTGCAACTCACAGCACCTCAGGAGCCGAAGCTTACAACACAAGGATTGCACATGTAGAAGGTAAAACACATGAAAAACAAGGACTTGATGATAATGGAGGACCTGAACTCAATAAAACTAATATATGTGTAGAAGCTTATAAGTTATAACCACTTATAAGTAGATTTGAATATCCGTATGAAATTGCTTCTTCACCCAACTGTAGAGCCTATAGAATCTATTCCATTGCAAAATCAAAAAATAATTGAAAACCTTCGAGCTTGAGCTACCACAGTCAGAGACCGGAAACTTCATCTCAGCTTGCTGACCAAATCAGAGATATGATAACCATTATCCAAATTTTAAACCAGTAGAGGTGACCTGCACTTGATAGTCTACACAACAATTCTTAAAATAATTAAAAACCAGGGAATGTCCCAAAATCCCCAACCAGATTCAAAATATTCCATTCTTCTGGACTGTGTATGATTGGGCTTCTTGCATCATTTTGAATATCCCAAACTAGGATTTGGAGGAGAAGCTACCAGGAGTATCCCAAGGCTTTTTGTCTCTCTTGGTGATTGGGAATTTTAAGTACTTTATATTCTCTCTCTGTCTCTAGTGTAAACAAACTAGTGAATGTCCAGCTAAAATAAATTTATTCTGATGAAAATTTGCTATATACCATACCTATTCCATGCGAACACCGATACTGAATTTGTTTCTTCAACAGAAGAGCTGAACCCATTGGAAGACCAATAGCCAAACCATATTGATCAGACAAGGATGCTGCCTCTCCCTACATGAAAAGAAAGTCATAGTTTAATTCAACAAAATTATAAGAACATGAGGAGATCTGACATTGCAGGAAAAATGTGCTAGCAAGCTTTGATATTCCACCTGCAAAGTCATGTAATGTCCGCCTTGCCTCAAAACATTTACGCCTAGTCTTTCAGTCTCTGGTATACCAATGGTATCCAAAACAGCATCGAAGTGACCTTTAATTGCTTCTTCGCAATCCTGTAAGTAACAACATCACATATTTGACAAAAATAACTTTTCAGTAATAAATGAGTCAAATGTATTCATGCACCAGGATGTAACTTGAAAAACTACGAATACTAACCTCAGCGGTATAGTCAACAGCCTTCTCAGCACCAGCTGCCAAAGCACGTTCAATACTCTCCCCACCAACAGTTGTCGTCACATGGCAACCAGCGGCCACTGATATCTGGATGGCAGAAAAACCAACTGCCCCTCCACCTCCAATTATCAACACCTTTTGCCTGTAAAGACACTACACATGAAAAACTATGCAGGGCAAGGAGCTAAAGGCTGGCACGACATCAAGGAAAGGAACTAAAGCATCAAGACAGACCGGAGATTACAAAACCGGTAGAGAAAAGTGCATGAAGACACTCGGGAGATGTATCAAAAAGCAGTATTTTGACTTTTGTACATCAAACAGCAAACAATTAACTACATGCAATATGCATAAACCTTCTTCTTTAACTCACACTTTTCCAGCTGTCTAGTTCCAACTAATGTCCGGCTGGAATAAGAGATTCACAGATGAGTGGAGCTATCCATCACAGATGACTGGAGCTATCCATCACAGATCTTCTTGTGCCAGTTGACTGAAGTACAAAGTCGACTACTAAAGAAACTACCAGAAGCTATAGCAATTGCTAAGACAGCATCAACATTTCAACTTATAAAAGGTGTTTTACATATAGCACAGCTGACCATCTTGTCGCCTAAACTAAATTTTGCTCTTTGGCTCCCATCCATCCATGTAATAGGTAGATCACATACAATTCTCTATAGCTGATAAAAGATCAAATTTAACACAACTATTGAACGCAAATAGTAAGAATTTGTTCCAGATTAATTTTATTCAGAATATATATAGAAGAAGATTAAAAAGAATCTTAGAGAAGATACCCTGCAGCAATCCTTGCAGTACTTTTGAGTGCACGCCATGCAGTAAGTGCAGCAAAGGGAATCACACAAGCATCCTGCACAATACAATAACTTTCACAACACTATCCAGTCAAAACAACAACATAATACAATCAAAGCATATGCCATCTAGAAAACAAGTTCTACATGGATGCTTGACCCACATAACTAATTGACCTCTCTATGAAATATCAGGACTGAGCAGCAGAGGGGTACAGAGGAGATAAGAATCGTGTAAAGACTAATAATACTATACCAAGAAAGGGGAGAAGTAAATGAAAGAAGACGTAATATTTTGGGGCGAAAGGCCTAGCTTCTGATGTAAAGTTGAAGCTTCTCATCTCCTTGTGACTTACCACATGACTCATGGCAGCTGGTTTTTTTGTAACTTCTTCGACTGAAAGGATAGCATAGTCAGAATATGTACCCCTGATAGCGGTCGGATGCAATGCCCCAAAAACTTCTTCACCTACACTTAACGATCGAACTGAACTTCCAACTGCTGCAACTTCTCCACTAACATCACGGCCCAGAATGAGGGGAAGTAGAGGCCCAAACACAGATCGGCCATAGCCTGCTCGCATCTTCAAGTATTACAGCAAAACAAATCAAAATTAGGATCTTATTATTTGAGCCACGTATAGATCAAGCTGCATAAAACTAAAAAGAAGCACATATCCAAGATCAAAATAATGAACTATGCAAAGCCATAACATTCACGAGTTCAACACATCCAAAGTCTAATAAGTAATAAAAAAATTACGACATTGTTCCTGGTTCTTTTCTTTGATTCTTTGAGAAGTTCCTTGTGTGATATTTAGGTCTTTATTAAGTTTTAATTTTCTTTTATGTGTTTCTCTTCTGTGGATTTCTGTAGATTATTGAGTTATTTGGACTTTGGAGAGATGAAGGAAGGATTCTAAGAAGAGTTAGAGTTGACAAGATTTGGTCTTTGTTCCTTGTTCCTGTTAGAAAAGACATCTTTGATAAGGAGATACTATGGACTCCAAGAATAGGCTGTGGCAGATATATATGTAGTGGACCTTGACCTGGTAGCTGAGAACAGGATTTGTTTACAATTGCTGGAGCAGGAACTGCAGCTGTGGAAGAACTAGGAACTGCTACTTCCAGAGGACAAATCCTTTGTGCACTGGGACCTGGAAGCTACGACTGTGGTGGTTACTTAAGGATTAATTCCTCATCTAGGTTAAATCATTACTAGTGTTGTCGGTTGCCTAGGGTTGATGATGTACTTCTAGTATCCAATACAATATTTGAGCTAAATTTCCAAGCTCGAAGTATTTAAGTTAGGCAAGGTTGTACTTGTTAGTTGTTACTTGTTAGTAAAATAAGTATATCAAAAGATAGGGATACTTGTTCCTACCATCAATGTATTCAAGGGATAATTGAAATGTCAAGGATCTAGATCACATGGTTGAAGTAAAAGGATCCGGTGAGTATTACTATTTCCATAGATTGTTCTAGCTTATTGATTGTTTCATTATTAATCTATGTAAAGCCTAAAGGCAAAGATAATGGAGTTACTAGTTTTGTGTTGGACATAATAAAAAAAAACCTCACATGTAGTCCTTTACTTTTCATTCAGATTGGTGATAGTTACCTCCCAATGTAATATATAGGATCAAGAGGTCAAGTGTTCGAACAACCACCCCCCCAAAAAAAAAAAAAAAAAAAAACACCCAATCCCAGACAATTTTTTCCAAGAATATTGGCTAGCACTGAAAGCAATATTCAAGATAACCAATTAGATAAGTGATGATTTTTTCCTAGTTATTGGGAAAGAAAAAGAACAGGGAGGGCAATTGCAGATCTGACACTCCTAGATCAAACAACGTATTCTAAGATCTTCTATTGACTGACAACAAAAAGAGGTAATTGGACGTTCCAACTACGAGTACATCATCAGTGGAGATGCCGAGAGAATTTCAAAATTCCTAAAGAATAGCAATATAAAAGCAATAAATATTCAAATTCCAAGAGAGCAAATGTGATATCTAATACCTAGTTCCTTCACAGATTATCAGTTTGGTTAATCCCCGTGATTGTGAGAGGGAAAGGTTATAACATAATCAATTACCAGAAGAAAAAAAAAAAACTTGCAGCAACTATCTCCCACCACAAATACGAGTCCCCACAATTTACTAGCCATATTGTTTTTTATTTTATGAAATTCCTTATTTGTTCTCACACTTATATACTAATTCACGAGTACGTGTATCAAATCTTTTATGTATGGATCTACTTTTTTTATATGTTGCTTATCTACTTCGTTGACTTGCCTCAACGTTTGACATATTCCCAATATCCGATATCCTCACTTGTTCAGATAAGGCTACTGCAAGGTTAGCAACGAAATCATCCATGAAACTCTTTTGTAATTCACAAAAGCTCACACATACATGATACATTATCATTTTACTATATGAAATGGCTTAATCACAGAATCAACTCATCTTGAAAAGCTTTCTACATGCAGAAAAAAGGAAAAATAAATTACCTATAAAAGCCATCCCCCCTTCTCACATTAGAAAAATAATAAAATGTTAACACACAGGAACGGCAACACTAATATCGAATTCACATTCATCCAACATCCCAAAATTATCGATTAAATAGATAGCATGAGTCTTATAAATATGCCACAATGAAGGCTGTATAATTGAATATGACAAAAACATGAACACATCACGTAGATTTGTTAAAGTCCATGGAACTACCAATTACATACTTGAATTTCACATTCTACTCAAAAAGCAATTTAAACACTAGATCATATTAAAACATTCGAGCACAAAATAACTTTATTGAGGGATTCACAATCATCTCATTACCCATACATAACTACTTCTTATTTTAGGATTTAATACGATTCATAAAATTTAATAAACAAATTATATCATCAATACTAACAGAAAAATCAACTCCTAACAAACAAAAACCAACTAAAATTAATTCAATTACTAGGACAAAAAAACCAATTGAGGAAAGAGAGTGTTACCCGAAGATCAAGCGGGTTAACGGAGACGGCAAGAGCACGAACAAGGACCTGATTAGGCTTGAGATCAGGGACACTAACATTGTCATGAAGCTCAAGAACTTCAGGCCCGCCAAAACGCGGCAAAAGCACCGCTCTACAGCGAGTAACAATATTCCTACGACTGAAACTATACCCTAACCCTAGCCCAGATTGAACATTGTTCTTCAAATAAGATGATG
Organism: Beta lomatogona; assembly: GCA_947646795.1. Lineage (NCBI taxonomy): Eukaryota > Viridiplantae > Streptophyta > Magnoliopsida > Caryophyllales > Amaranthaceae > Beta > Beta lomatogona. Next base: position 315,934 of record CANSNZ010000514.1, read on the forward strand.
AAACCATGAAATTCCTGAAATTAGAATCATTTGATATGATGTTATTCAATGATTTAACGAACCGCATTTTGGGGCGCAATTGAAGGGTTTCTTTTTTGTGATCGAGCAGTGATTTATAACATTAGGAAACAGGAGAGAGAAAGAGCAGAGAGAATCAAAGGTCGGAAGAGGGTTTAAGAGGGAGAAAATGGAGGGGTGTGGGTTTTGGTTGTGGGAGTAAGGAGACGTGTAAAGAGTTTTGTCCGCAGAGTCCAGTCAGCAAAATGCGGACGCTATATTACCCTTTTATATGTGTGGTAACTGGTGGTGTTTTTATTACAAAAACTCTACCATTTCGATTTACGTGGGTAAGATGACGAGTCCTATTTAATAAAAAGTCTCGAATTTCTATAGGTGATTCCCAACTATATAAGGAAAGGCTTTTGTGAGTAGGAGGAAGGGTAAGGAAAATCCATACCATGAAAGTACATTTACTGGGGTTTGAGTTTGATTGCACAAACTAAACGCAATGAAGTACATAACTCAATTTTAATTAGCTACATGTGAGATAAAGTTGTCCCGTATTCCACATTCAATATATATACAAAAATGTTCCTCTAGAATCATGAGATAAGTTTCTTATTCAATATATCCTAATTTTTTATTAGTTACATGTAAGATACGAGAATGAGGGAGTGGAAGAGTCGTAAGCCCTTTCATCTTCCACCCACATGTTGTGGGTTCGATTCTCATTAGGGGTTGGGGGCTTTGGGATAAATTGTATTTATGTGCCCTGTGAGAAGACGTTAATGTAATTTATCTTACCAAATTTTTAAAGTTACATGTAAGATACAGTTGTCGTGGATTCCATATCTAATGTAACTTAAATAAGATGTTTTTCTAGAGTTGTGAGTTACTCCCTCCGTCCCATAATATAGTGCCTACTTCATTTTTGGTGGGTCAAACTTTAAAATCTTTGACCGAATATTCTCATTTGTATATTTAAAAAAACATATTCATGTGGGATCTTGTTAGATTCTTCTTAATGTGTAGTTTCATAATATCAACTTTTTATATTTTTTATTAATACAAAATTGAAGATATTAAAGGTCAAAGTTACGTCTTTGGGGAGGCATTGAAAAAAAACAAGACTATATATATTATGGGACGGAGGGAGTAAGATTTAGTTAACTAAAACTTGGCCAAATACTTTGACTCTTATCAATTATCATAGGGAAGGACCTATTCCCTTTTTCGTTTTGGGATTAGAGTAGGTAAGGGGGTACCGTCAGATACTCCTTTAATAAGATACAAAACGCTTTTTCAGCTTGATCGAAACTGATTCTGTGATTGAATAGCGAGAAGGAAGAACGAGGCTTGAATTGAAGATGCTCTAATTTTTCTACTCACATATAAATGTTTAAAGATGTGCAATGAAAATTCTGAAAAAGCAAAGAGCATGAATACAAAAGAGATGGAGAGACTAGGGAAACAGCTTACGAATTAGGTGGGTGCTAGCACAAACTTGAGTGTACCTTAGAGTAAACAATGCATCATGTCATATTCTTACTCTATCACTCTTGTGAGTAGTCATGCAAAATCAAGAAAATTGCCAGCAGTTTCTATCAGGCTATGCTCTTATTATAATACCATCGCCGTCAAGCAGCCAAACTAAAACAACTGACCAAAGATGGGTATTAGCATCAATCAGCATACTTTTTTAGGAAAAAAAAATTATGAAAGATTTGGCTCATCACACAATCTCTTTGCGCAGGACATTCAGAAATACCATTTGCTATTGTGTTAATAAATCAACAAATATAACTAATTTTGTCCAATAAAAAAAATCCTAGTGAAAAAAAAAAGCTCTTTTAAATTTTTTAGCTTGAGCATTTCCAAGTCCCAGCCCACCCTCTATTGACCTATAGCTAAAATAAAGGGCTACTCATGAACAAGAGGACGAATATACTGTATCAGTATTACTACATACACTATTACTGTCAAATAATGCTTGCTTTCAAGAGAGAATGTGGAGAAAGACTGAGCTAAGAAAAGGAAAATAACTATTTTAACCTAAGCTAAACTATGTAACTCCTGCTTCATTCCTTGGTATGCTCAGCAGAGACAATCACATTGCTGCTCTCTTCCATTTTTGACACAGTTGGATCACCATCAGTCATTGCAGTATTGACTGCCGTCGTAGGTTCACTTGGTGCACTACTTCCAACCTTTTCTGGTTCAAGATCAACAGTTACTGTAGGATTATTACATGTTTCTCCCTGGGAGGTGCTGCTTCCTGTGATCAAAGAATTTTCTGGATTACTGCTCTCTTCCTTCTTAATTTCCATAATTAAGCTTGCAGCACCAACATTATTGTTAGAATGCTGAGCAGAAGCTACATCAGCTGATGTTCTTGAATTGTCACTTTCTATTATTTTCAATTCTGTCGCTGCACCTGGCATAGAGATCGGAATTGGAGTAGGAACTGGAGCTGGAGCCGAAGAAGGAGCTGGAGCAGAAATTAGACTCGGCATTGGAGATGGAGGAGTGAAAATCGGAGTCGACAACGGAGCAGATGGAGAAGGAGCAGAGATTGCAGATACAGATATAGTTGGAGCAATAATTGCAGATGCAGATGTAGTTGCAGCAGAAATTGCAGATGCAGATGGAATTAGAGCAGAAATCAGAGTCGTGGGTGATGTTGAAGCAGAACTCAGAGTCGCGGATGGAGTTGGTGTTAAAGTCGGAGTCAATGATGGAATTGGAAAAGTAACTGGAGCCTCGGGTGGGAAACAAGTAGAAATCGGAGCTGGAGATGGAATTGGAGCAGGAATCAGGGTTGGAGCAATAATGGGAGCTACTTCTCCAGCTAGAGGTGAAGCTGCAGCTGGAACAGCTGGAGCTGAAGTTGGAGCTAGAGCTAAAGCAGGAGCAGGAGCAGGAGCAGGAGCAGAAGCAGGAGCAGGAGCAGGAGCAGGAGCAGGAGCAGGAGCAGGAGCAGGAGCAGGAGCTGGAGCAGGAGCAGCAGGAACTGAAGCTGGTGCTGGAGCTGGAGCTGGAGCTGGAGCTGGAGCTGGAGCTGGAGCTGGAGCTGTAGCTGGAGCTGTAGCCGGAGCCGGAGCCGGAGCCGGAGCCGGAGCTGGAGCTGAAGCCGGGGCTGGAGCCGGAGCCGGAGCCGGAGCTGGAGCTGGAGTTGGAGTTGGAGGTGGATGTCTAACAGCAGCAACATTCGTAATTATTGGAGCAGGCACTGCAACAGCAGCACTGGGGTTAAGATTACCCACCCGTAACGTGCTGCTCGAAGTAGGGTCAACTACAGGCTTTTTGGACTCTGCAGAAACAGATGTAGATGCTGATTCGTTTGCAGCATGAAGCTGCTGCAACCTGTAATCAGTTTCTGGTCGACGACAGACTTTCCTTAGGGGCACAATTTCCTAGAAGTGGAAACGAAAGAATTAGTAAGAAATTGTAAATCTGCAAGAAAGTGAATCTCTTAGGTGGCATACAGGGTATGACCATTTTTTTGGCAAATAACATCTTATTATTTAGCAAAATAAAGAGGTTTTACGAAAAAGTTACAGACCAAAGAGCCAAACACAACACTACAAAACCAAGGGGTATGACAATTAAAGAATATAAAAAGTTCTGTAAGTAAATATAGAGAGTGATGAACTATGAAATGGGTCTTGGCCTATAGCATAAATTTACTTCTCGAGGGAAGAATCGTAGCTTCTTCAGGTTTTCACTGTGTTCCACATTTTTTGGTCACTTTGTCCACTGGTGCATAGTAGTGTAAATTGAAATATTTTTGTACCTATCACGTGGTAAAACTTTCAGCTATGAGCAGAGAAGACTACAAAAGGGAACGAACCCCTAAACCATACTCATACACGTCGAAATTAAAAGGTTAAAATTTAATGTCCAGTGATTGCATGCACCAGACCCAAAATGTTGGCTATCTGTCTTCCTGAGAAATTCAAAACTTAATGCCACAAAATTGGTAATCTAACAACTGCACCCAATTATAGCCAGAACTTGCAATTAAACAAATGGTAAGATCTATCAATATCACCTTTTCTTGCATACCAATATAAATAACATGATTCCTGCAGGTATCACTCAATCCGTTATAAATGTTAAAAAGAAAACTATAAAATCTACAATTTGAGCCACTTCTTTGCACATATGTAAGGACCAACCAAAATGTCTGGATCTCCATGTGCATGACGCATGACTAAGTTGAAAATTTATGTAAAAATAGAATAAAGAAGTTGCATGGACGTGGTGCAGTACCTCAGATTGATCATGATCGTAACGGACCAAAAACCTACACCGGCAGCCTCTTAAATCATGCCTCCTCCTTTGAGCATCAAGGACATGAGCATCAAAGTACAGAGCCTGCTCTTTACCTTCCTGGATAATATTTTCAGTTCACAAGTGGAAGTTAGAAGATATCACCGCCTCTATGTAAGCAAAATGATCAACTCCTACCTGAAAACAGAGTATGAGATCCCCAGGAAGAACTGCAACACACTCTGTAGATTCACATGGGAGAGACCGCTGTCTGACAAGTTTGCGAACATTGACCCATTCATCCTCTTCTGGCCCAAATCCAGCAAAGCGGACTAGAACTTCCTGAAACCCATGAGATTTATAAAATGATACAGATATGTGGGAAAGGTATTGACCAGCACGATAATTAGCAAGATCTTGCCAATTCGAGAATTGCTCAGCAATATCAATCAAAAGCTAATAAATCATGAAGAAGAAAACATTATCCCGCAATTGAACCACATATGAGCTTAAATTGTACACAAGTTTAACCCTAAGCCAGTAAGAACTCCAAATTACTAGAACCCAAGCTAATAATTAAAAATATTATCATGGGTATAAGTAATAGCAGCAAGACTACAAATTAGATAAACCTCATTAATAGTTGATCATAGTACCAAGCTGGTCCCAGTTGACTCATACTTCCTCCATATTGACATTTAACAGTATTCACACTGTTCACCAGAGTATTATTTATACATAAGAAGATACTTAGTCATCGGGATCTTGTTAGCTTGGTCTTAGTATACTTTTCCAAAATATCAGCTTTTTATAATTTTGACTCTTACATAATTAAAGATGCTCAAAGTTGTGGATTGGCAAACGCGCCAAGTCCTTTGGGTACTTTTTTTAAAAGGAGCATATGATTGTGGTATTTGTACAAAAGGAGTCTAGTTTTAAGCAGTTTGTTTGTGATAATTATTCATGATTTTCAAAGTAGTGAAGAATGTCAAAATGATTTATTATAGAAGTATTATAGAAAATTCTAATTTTGACTTACTTTCATATTTTAGTTTTTTTTGGTAAGCAAGTATATCTAAAAAGGCATAGCTTTTCACAAGACTCTACCACATGTCACTTGTCATCTATACTATATTCCAAAGACATAGCATTTTACAAGACTTGGCCACATAGCATTTCCAATGGAGGTGATATGGCACCATATCACACATGATTTCACAACGTCTTTCAAAATTAAAGAGTGAAAAAGGTGTCATCAATGCTCAAAACCCATAACCTTTTATTTTTATTTTTAATATAACTCTTAAACATTCCTTTTAGAAAAAAAAAACATAATACTCTAAGAAAGATGAAATTAAAGTTTACAAATATGTTAGTTAGTCTTGATAGAAAAATAAGCCACTATTTTTTCTCAAAAAAATACAATAACAAAATAAACCACCATTATGACACAATAATTTTCACAACCAATTTGATACAACAACGTCTCCTCACATGCCCTCAAAATTGTACCAACCAATCCCATTATGATCTCCAGACCCCATAACAATATATATAGGTCACTTTTATGCTACCATTGACTTACTCATCCCATTACCTCTTACCAAACGCATGACACGGTATTAGAATTATTTTATATGTAACAAGTGATGTTGAAAAAATTGCATGGGGTCAAACACTAATTGATACCAAAAGAACGAATACAACCTAAATTCACCATATCGTGGGCAAATGTTCCAAGGACTCAGCTTTAAGCATACAGGTATAGAACTAACATTTACAACAGAGAAAACCATTCTAGCTTTCATCCCTATAAAACTTCATGATTTCAGATTGCTTCATGAAGTTTAAACTGTTCTCTATCTCTATCTAGACTGAAACATAAATTATGGAATTCTATGAAATCACGATGATTGATTAGCACGAATATAAATAGAGTTCTGTCTCTGCCTAATGGCTTCCCTCTATCCATCTCTATATAATGCTTCTTACACCCACTAAATGCCTCCTTCTGTTCCCTCTCTCCAATCTCTCCTGTGCATTCTCATCTCTATCAGTTTACTGTGACAGTGTGACTTGGTTGTACCCGGGGGGCGGCGGCCCGGGGGGTTGGAATGAAGCTAAGGGAAATGGGAATAAATGAAACAAACAACACAAAGGAAATGCAGATCCTCAAATCGACTTATTTTATTTTTAAACCCTCAACCAAGTCTTTCTTGTACTCCTTTTCTATTTGAAAGTGGAAATGACTGCAATGCCATGGATTTATCAAATTTCTCCAGTTTTAGTCTCTAGTGAATTATAAAGAAGAGAAATGAGGGACCACTATACACTTACAGGATTACCAGTCTCAAGGTATCTATGCGAAAGAAACGCTTGAACATCATACCTAACAAATAGAAAAATCAAGCATCAATTAGAGAAAACCAATAAATGACTAATACAGCATTAATAGCTACCAAATAATGGGAAAATCGACTTACCATGCACCATCCCTAGCAGATTTGGCTTCAAATTCCATTGGAGGATTTTCAGAAGCGTTTCTCACTACATTATGACCTAACAAGCAATGCTAAGACTTGTTAGAGGGGAAGGATGCAAAGAACATGTTATTGTGAATGTCTTCGAAAGTCCTAAATATCCCAGGTAAACCTCTTATTGACACAAAATACACATGGATGGAATAAGCAAAGAGCATTCAATAGACAATATATTGCAAAAGATATACCAAAAATATATATATGTATGGTACAGGAAAGAATAAAAAACAAGTGACGTGAAGCACATTAGTCAAAAGAAAGCGAACGAAAAGATTAATACATCAAACTACATCTAGAACTGAAAATCAAAACTATATCCCTGCACAAAAGGTTTTCCCTCCACCCAAAGTGCACACTAACTGGCTTCATTTTATCACAATTGAGAGCAATCTAACTGATACTATTTCAGAATACTTTCCTATTGCCTCTCAAAGCATCAGTCCATCAGGCTAGATTCATACTAGGAGATATAGAGGGAAAGGGAGGATAAGAATCGAGGGATTTTTGGCGCTAACTTGAGTAGCAAGTGGAATTAAAAATGGATGAGAGGAATCAACAATGGAATGGACACAAATCCCTATTTCATGGTACAAATCACTCAACAGGGGGATATGAAACGACAGATATCACTCAAGCTGCTGGGTTTTCTTCTCAACCAAAAACCTTACCAATTTTAGGCATTGGGTTTTTCTGCACACGCTCAGATTGTTTCATGCCGCCAGATCTGATGGTAAACAAAGCCCCGAGGCCTCCCTCAAAGGTAGAGACACATATAGAGACAGAAAACAGAAGGTACAAGAAAAGGTGAAAGGGGAAACAACAAAAAACGGAAGCAAAATAAAGGCAGGCAAATCAGGAAAAGAATTTGGCCAGAATTAAATATTGTGGATTTCATTCCACATTTTCCTTCTTTCCCTCTAATCAAATGGGAGGAGGGGTCAAATCCCTGCCTTATATCTAATCCCTTCGCAGTTCCCCTGCTGCCCAAACCAGCCATTGACTATTTTATACTGCTTAATTAAAGTGAAATGTTTTTCAAATTTTGCCATTTTGTCAACTAAAGCTTCCACATTTCGAACAAACACTTCTTATACAATTATATCATAGTTGGCGAACAAATTCTGTAGAGGATGTGTAAAACAAAGACAAAATACCTAAAATTGCCAAAAAAAAAAAAAAAAAAAAAAAGAATCACAGATACTAGAGAATACATAAAATATACTCCTTCACTAGAAATGCCAAGACACAGAAGCAATTGTACAGGAAAACTCAAAGAAGGTGAAAGATCAGGCTGGTACTACTTTTTTTTTTTGGTGAACTCATAGTATAGGATTCGATCCCGTGACTTCAAGTTTATATACTAAAGTCATAACCACTAGACCAAGTGATATTTGATGACTACTATACTACTAAAAGTAATACCACCATTACTCATCTTTCTCACTATTGTTATTTGTTAATTTCATTGGACAAAGGTTCTTAATTTATTGTATAATTTTGTATCAGTCTCATAAATTCCCTTAGGTTAAGATGGGCAAGGGGTAAGGCTACATACAACTGGATCAACCAAATCTAACCTAAAATGGGATCCATACTGGATTGCCATTGTTGTTGTACCATCGGAAATGGTGAATTGATCACTATAAAGAAGGAACCAACAAATTTGTCCCTCATCTTCCTTGCATCAAAATTTTTGATCTACTTATGTCAATCTTCACTTTCAACCAAGCCTCAAATACTACAGCAGGAATGATTTTGTCTACCGTATAATTTATAACACTGATTCTTCTCATACTCGAGCAGCACAAATTCAGTAATCAAATAAAATTAGAATCTTATTATACTAAATATGCAAGTTTTCGCAGAAGAGTGACAACCCTCAAGATCTTGAGGGTTATTTAGATTTTTTTTTGTGTGTGTGTTTTTTTGGGGGGGGGGATTACTTCATGTTGGGAAGTTAGATTACCAGATCTTTTTCTTTCTAGAGGTGGATTATCAAATCTTATCCTTGTCGAATTATATACTTTTTGGCTTGATGTATTGTTTGTCTTGCGATTTTAACTTATGCGGCTCTGCCTGAAGGATAAAAGCTGTCACATCATCCTTTACATTAATTCTAAAGAGTTAGGGAAAGAAGGGCCTATGGGAAATGAATGGGAAGACCGAAAAGTTGGAAGATAGTTAGATGGACGGAATTAGCTAAGCATTTTATTCGAACAAATATAGAACCAGAATGGATAGTTTTGTGTCTATTACCGGTTCTACCTCCCAAGTTAAGACCGATCATTCACATAGACGGAGGTAAATTAATGAGTTCGGATATTAATGAACTCTATAGTCTATCGGAACAATAAGTAGATCTACACCGGGAGAATTAGTAATATGTCAGGAGAAATTGGTACAAGAAGCCGTCGATACACTTTATCCGTGGACAGCCAATGCGGGATGGTCATAATACAGTTTACAAGTCATTTTCAGATGTAATTGAAGGTAAAGAATTGAGTACTAACTAGTTAACTAGCCCTATCTATAATTTTTTTTGCTAATCTCGCTCTTCAAAAATGGTCTACTAGTTTGATTGTTAGTTCTCTTTTATTCTTTTCAAGAATTTTATAACAATGGGCAAAAAATATTATAGTAAATATTGTTTCCTTCATCATGATGGAGGTTGACATATTTCAACCAGGTTCCCTGATATTGTCAACCAGAAAGAGAGCAACATATCATTCTTTTAAGATTATAAAGCTCAAACCACATTCCCGAACAAAGAAGCACATATTCAAAAAGGCTTGACAACAGAGGTACTTTGGTTGAATTCTTGAGAGTAAAAATAATGCCATGTTTTTAAAACCTCAAACTCCTATGCTACTTCACGCTTATAGTCCCTTCGTCCAATTTTGTTTGTCACAGTTTGACTTCACTCAAACTTCAACCAATAAAGGTCTTGATGTATAGTAATCCATAGTATAAAATACTATTACCTGTGTTCTTCTTTGTTCTTCCCACTTTCTCTTTTGGGGTGTATTTATTTGTCCTTCCACTTATATCTCTTCAATAACTACCCAAGTGACTCCAATGGCCCACAATTAACCCTTACTCTTTGGTTTTTTCCCAAAAGCAACCGGGAAGAACAAAAAAGTACGGAGGTACTACTATTCAATTAGTCTTGAAACGTCCATTAATAAAATTATGGAATTAAACTTTTACAAGCTAAAATAATCAATAAAAAGGTTCAACATTGGTTATTCAAAGCATAATAATAATTAAGTTAGACAAAGAGGAGGCTTTCTAAATATGAATATAAAGCAGGAGAATAACAATTTCTCACGAGGCATCCGCTTTACAAAATTATTTCCTCCAAGTTCTTAAATAAAAGGTAATAAAAACTCACAATTAAGCAATCTAGTCATATCAATGGCATCAAGATCTCAAAAAGAAAATCAAATGTTCCTCTATTACTTCAAATTTTTTAAACATCCCTCTAATTTATTATTCCCTTTGTTTCTTTATAGGAAGTACAAATTTATGAGAGAGACAAACTAAAAAGTGGGTTAAAATATTAAAAAGTGGATGATATGGGTGGAAAAAGAGGAGAAAGTAGATGGGACATATTACTAAGAATAAAAAAGGCAACAGTGTGTAGATTAAATAGAAACAGACCAAAAAGGAAAAATGTATAGATTAAAAAGAAACATAGGAAGTACAATGTACTACTCCCGTTGTCCCATTATAGACACACAATTGGAAATTTTCACAAACTTTACAAAAGATCAAAATTTTGTGTCATTTATGTCATGCCAAAAATGCCATTGTTTTATTCTAATTTTTAAATCGTATTGTCTTCATTGAAGCATGTGTCAAATCAATCACTTAAGGAGGAAATGTGAGGTAATATGGAAAGCTAAATGAAAAAAATGATAGTCAAGCTTTAACTACTTTAAGTGGACATTAAATTGAGGCATTCAAAAAGGAAAAGTACTCATTATCAGAGGGAAAGAGACAGTAGAGAAATTTTGCTTCCACACTATAATTTAATAGCATTTTGAGCAAATTCACGGACAGAGTTTCTTACTCGTCTTAAAAAGTCATAAACAGGCAACTAAAAAAGAATCGAGTAGCCTTTTAGTAGCATTCAAATTTTTGGACTGAAACGTGCTCCAAGTTTATCAATATTTCATACGCACTCCAGTATGGAACCATCGAAGGATAGAACAGTGTTTAAACATCACTATAGGCCATGACAAATCCTTTTTCTGGCATGCTACTGAGATGTAACAAGTAATTGCAGATCCCTCTATTATTTACCTTAGTATGGCAATATGATGTCAATCTGGGATGTCATACATTGTCATTATAAAGTCTGCCATCCTTTAGTCCATGGACTTACCACTAACGGAAATTTTCAAAAAGAAAAGACATGACAATTTTCTAGCATAAATCTAAAAAGGTGTCCTACCACCATAGAGTAAAGATATTAAGGGTACAGCATGCTCGGTGATCAAACTGATCCTACCTGATGGTACAAGTGTCTGTTGGGGAGCAGGAGGCACCATTCTCAATGGAGCTACAGCTACTTCATCCCGAGGATTAGGTGGCATATTTGAGCTTCCAGGTGACTTGACCAATTTTGATCTCAGGGCATAACGCCTATTCTGGAACCAGTTCCAGACCTTGAACAGGAATCAAAGTGATTAAACATTGTCCTATAAGCGGAAACAATGATTCCCCCCAAAAAAAAATGATAATCGTGCATTTATAGCTAAGAATCAACTTTAATACCTGCTTCATTTGTACTGTGATTTTCCCAGCTCGCTCCGGCGAGTTACTACACTCAAATTAGGCTGCCCACAGTAAGCTAAACCAAACATACAATTAACAGCTAATCTTAATTGATAAAACAACAAACCTGAATTTCTGAGCTAGTTCCACAAGATGCTCCCTAGCTGGAACATGACCACCATGATCTCGTAAAACAGCTTCCATGTGCGCAACCTAAAAAATAAGCAAATACCATATAATATTATCTGTTCTGCTTCCCTCTCCCATAATTCACATTGGTCAACCACAATTGAAATTGGTGAAGTAATACAAACAATAGACGTGGTATGTTACAGACTGAAATTAAAGCATATAAGATAGTTTTCCGGAGAACTTCCACTAACAAGACAAGGTCAATTTCAGAAGAGCATATGCTCCAAATAGAACAGTAAATTATACTGAAATTTGTGAAATCTCAATAATCCTATTACCAAATGCAATAATCGTCTATATTAACTTATAGTATATAAACAAAGAAACCAACTACAACAACTCAAAAATACAAACGGTCCAATGTTGACATGGATAGAAGCATAAACCAGCACCAATACCAGAGTACTTCTTCTCCACCAACCGCCTCTAGGAAACAAAAACACATATATTTACGTGAAAGATAAACGCATCCCCATTAGAATGCCAGAAATTTTCATTCAATTATCAGTACTAAATCTCGAACATTCTGGCAAACAGGAAATACAAAGCCCATGTATAAGGGAAATTTGTGATTGAACTACAGACCCATGCACAAAATACAAGGAATTGGACCCTTTAGATTTTTTCTCCACGTCCCATCCTATGTTTTCTCATCTCTACCAAATTCGAAACCCAAAAAAAATGACTTCTTTAATTCCTACAAAATGTACATTTCACGACTATCATATTTTCTTATAAAACATACAAATTTGACGAAAGAACTTAAACGGCACACTTTGATCAAAATTGCAACAATAGAAAAATTAAACCAAGAGATAAGAACCAAATAATACACAACAAATATCTAAAATCCAATCATCCAATTTACTTGTCAACCCACATACAAAACAAATGAAAATAAATCATTCAAAAGTACAAATAACTAAAAGAACAAAAAATGAAAAGCGAATAAAACCCCAGAAATCAAATTCCATAAAAACTCAGAATTAAGAGAGAGAAAGGAGTGACCTCAGCAGGGTGAAACCGGAAAGAAGGGGCTCCATGGGTTGGTGGTCGACCCATGAGTGGCTAATTGAATTGGGAAACCCGACCCTTTTACTTGAATTCGGTATAATGTTGGGCGTTTAGTGAATTTGCTACGTTGAGGGCTGTATATATGAAAGAGATGGGTAGGATTTTGAAGATATTCCGGCTTTATTTTGTTGCTGATTTGCCGTCTTATTATCTGAGTTCATCAACTCCGGCAAAGTTTCTCACTTGTCGAGGTCCAATTTTGTTTTGAGCTTCCCCTTTTTTTTTTTTTCTAGTGTTTCATCTTACTCCCTCTCTTTCTTTTTTAATAATTACATTTTACCTTTTATGCTTTCGTTAGTGTAAATGTTTAAATATTAATATCTCAAAATTTACATTTATAAAAATTATAAAAAATAAAAATATTCTAAAAGTACTCATCTAGTCGAATCAAACAAGATCTCACATTACTATATTTTTCCTTACCCATTAATTACAAATTATAGTCAAACATAAATTTGTGAATAGTATCAAAACTCAAAGTATAACTATTAAAAATAAACAGAGGAAGTATAATAAAAAGTAAATTTGTGAGGAACGTCTTAAAAATTTTAGTTCATTATTTTTTGGGATGTTCCCATTAGCAATCTCGTAGTATTAGAAATTATATTTGGTAACCATTTTAAAACATTGTTTAAAAAATGACCATATAATGTGTTTTTTTAGTAATCGTGACATTAATGACATGTTTTGTGCAAAATTTCGTGTTTTTAAGCCTTTTAAGATTAAACATAATCTCTATTATATATAGGAACTCTTGAGGACTTTGGTGTCCACCTGAGTTTCCTAAAATACCCTTTATGTTATTATTTTTCCAAGATAACTAATGAGGGCAAGAAAATCATATAACTTTTAAAAAAAAAAGCTCTAATGTAACTGCCAGATTTTTCCCCTACAAAAACTACCACATTTTTTTTAGTGAAAGTAATTTCCTAATTTTTGAAAACAAAAGAAACATGTACAATATCATCGCGATGTTCGCGCACGCATCGCGTGCAAAAAATACTAGTTGATAATAATTAAACCCCCCCCCCAAAAAAAAAAATTGCCTCCCTCTTTCTTCATAACTTTGTGGCTCTGGAACCCTAATTCTCGTCACATCTCTTCAATTCTCCATCTCCCATGGCTGATTCAAGTTCGTCTTCCTCCAATTGAAGAGCAGCTGTTGTCGGAAACTTCAAGTGGATCAAAGCTTGTTGTTGCAATTGTCATCATATCCACCAAAAGTTGTTGAATTAAAAATTCCAGAGTCAATGAACAATCCACAAAGACCTTATTACAAGTGCAAGGGTTGTGGGTTCTTTTCATGGGTCACAAAAGAAGATGTTGTGCAATCATGTGAAGTTGGTTATGGTGAGCAAGGACGAAATGGAATGGGTCAAGATGTGCCTGAATTGAAGGCCGCTCTGCAAAGCTACATTAGTAAAACTGCACTTTTTTATCAAAATGGCTATGATTATGTACTTTATGCTTTTGATTTGTATAATGTATTAATCAAGCTTCATTATGTACTTTATTGCAATTCATGAACGAAATGGATATAGTTTTTTGTGAAAATACAATATCTATCAATACTTGGTGCATTGATACCCATACCAAAACAAAAGTGTTTAGATAACAACTTTGAGCTATTTCAAATTTAACAAAATACCAACTTTAAGTTATTTCAAGTTTAACAACATACCAAATTGAAGAATAATAAAATACCAAATTGAAGAATAACAAAATACCAACTTGTAAACAATGCTTACAGATTCACAAAAAACCATAGCAATGATTCACATTTTCACATTATGTAAACAAGAGTCAACAGTTAGGCTAAGTAGTTGGTAGAGGTTGTGAAGTAGAAATTAATGCATGTACTTTGGCCCTTTTCTTGCCTTGAACAGGTTGAGATGAGAAAGGATCTTGGTCTGCTTGATTTCCCCTTTTCTTTCCTTGAATTGGTTGAGATGAAGAAGGGTCCTGGCTTGACTCATTTCCTTTTTTCTTATTACTCTGAACTGGTTTAGATAAAAAAGGGTCTTGGTTTGACTTTCTCTTCTTCTTGCTTTGAGCAGTTTGGCGATTGTTGCTCTGGGCAGCTTGTGCATTAGTTGACCCTCCTTTGCAAGTCCTGGCATTATTATGCCCAAAGCTCTTGCACTTTTTACACTGAATAGTGCAACATCTCTTTCCTTTTCTTTCTTCATCCTCACCTCTCTTCTTGTTCCTACATGTCCTACCAACTCCCCTCTCTTCCTGTTCCTACAAGGCCTACCAACCCCCCTCTTGATTGTTGGTGGCTGGATTGTAGGAAGGTCAATATCAGGTCATTGTTCAAAGTTTGGCACTGACTTGATACCTCTTGCATAAGGAGGAGTGATAAAACACTATCAGCTAGAGGGCACCTTGCCCACTATCAGGGACAATATCGTAATTTATAAACCCATGTTTGTGTATCAAAAACACTTGTTTGTGTTTAATCAACCCATGTTTATGTGTTTGAGACACTTGTTACTTACAAAACAACCCTTGTTGGTGTGAATTTCAGTGTAAATTTTGTCAAAAAGTCAGACTGTGGTTTCTGACAATAAGTAAAAGTTGTCTCGATTTGCGCGTTTTTGCCAGCTTTTTCCTCGAAAAAATGCAACCTTATTTTTATGAAAACACATGTTTGTGTGTTTAAAACACTTGTTGTCTATACATCAACACATGTTTGTGTATCTTATACACTTGTTATTTACAATTCAACCCCTGTTTGTGTTTGTTAATATGCCAAAATTACAACCTTATCCCTGATAGTGGGCAATGTGCCCTCTAACTGATAGAGGTTTATCACTCCTCCTTGCATAAGCCAGCTTGTAAACCTTCATAGTATACAAGGTTTATAATATATTAAACCTAGGTTCTCACGGTTCTCATTATAAGGGGATTTCTCATATGAACTTAAACCATATAAGGTATATAATACCTTAACTCTACAAATGAACAAATAAAATTCAATAATAGGAATTGGGGGTTGGCTCAAGTGGTGAGCTTTTCCATCTCTTCTAGCAAAGTCTAGGGTTCAATTCCTTTCCCAAGCATTTACTTGGAATCCCGGGGGGGAGGGGTGAGAGGGTTGGGGTGTATGGTTATAATGGGCATTTGGGTGGGGATCCTGTGCAAGGGCAACCCAGAGAATTTATTCTTACCAATTAAAAATATTTAATAATTCTTTAACGAGTTTTTTGTCGAAACAACCTTTTTAAAACCACTTTTTGCGAAAAACAACCTTTTAAAAGTTTTTTGCAACTTACAACCTAAAACCAAAATTTTTTGCGAAATGAAACCTAAAACTAATTTTTTTGCAAAATGAAACCTTTTTTCGGATTTCAGTCATTGACCGTTAAGTATTTGCATTTGACCGTCCAACTTTCATTTCCCTCCATTTCTCTTCCTTTTCATTTTTCCCTCCCTTTCCCTCCATTTCTTAAAATTCTTTCTCTCTCCTCTCCTTTCTCTCTTGAATGACAAACTTCCATGGCGACTCACTTGCCATTACCAATGTTTTCATCTATCTTTGCTAAAGTTGGTAGCTCATGGAGCGATTTTAGTCTTAGAGGGGGTCTTGGTCTAGCGAGGGTGGTTGTGGTGGAGGTGGAGGGGCCGAATTGGAAAAGGAATGGATTTTCTTTTTACTCTTTCCTTTTTTGGAGAAAATGTTACGGAACATGGAAGGTGGTGGTGGAGGAGGAGGAGGTGGTGGTGGAGGTGGTGGAGGAGAGGATGATGGAAATTCGGTGTGGACTTTAAACGGTGAATTGATGTGTTTGGAGGTTGAAAATTCCGGTGTTTGGAGGTTGGTGTCCGTAGAGGTGGTGGAGGTGGCGGTGGTGGTATTTGAAATGGAACCTTTGATCTAGTTTCCCTTTGTCTTGGAGTGTGTCTCATATTTTCATGCGTCTTGTTATTCGAGGTTGATGGTTGTGTTCGTTGGGTCGGTGGAGGTGGGGGTGGCGGCGGGGGTGAGGATGGTGGTGGGTTTGAGGGAGGAGAGAAAGAAGAAGAGAAGATAAGAGGAGGAAGAAGGGAGAGAGAATGGGTATGGTTTAAGAAGAAGAGAGAGAGAGAAAATTAAGGGTCAAGTGTTAAAAAAAAAAACCGACGGTCAAACGCAAATACTTAATCGGTCAATGACGGAAATTCGAAAAAAGTTTCATTTCGCAAAAAATTTAGTTTTAGGTTTCATTTCGCAAAAAATTTTGGTTTTAGGTTGTAAGTTGTAAAAAAACTTTTTAAAATGTTGTTTTTCGCAAAAAAAGTGGTTAGAAGGTTGTTTCGACAAAAAACTCTTCTTTAACTAAAGGAAATACATACCTTGGGAGGGGGAGTACATCTCGTACATGTGGCGACATGGCAGTTCTTGACATATATATATATATATATAGGGTTGAGATCCGGTGAGAATGGGTCCTTATATGAGAACATATACATATGTGAGAATAGATGTAGGTCAGAACATGATGTACATTTGTTTAGAACATGATATACATCATTTTAGAACATGATGTACATCGTTTTAGAACATGATGTACATAGTTTTAGAACATGTTGCTCATTATTTTAGAACATGATATACATTAATTTAGAACATGATATACATTTTGCATAGATTATTATGTATGGTGATATACATTGTTTTAGAACATGATGTACATTGTTTTAGAACATGTTGCTCATTATTTTAGAACATGATATACATTAATTTAGAACATGGTATGGTGATAATGTGACTATAATCAAAACAATAATAATGCGGAATACCAAAATTTCATAATACCACAAGAATTCCATACCAAACGATAATCAATTCTAATATATTTCAATCAATACCAAAATCGAAAAACATCGACATTGAGAAGATCCAGAACCGTTGAGCCACGAAAATTGAAGAAAAAATTACCGATTTCCGACAAAATCGTAGTGAAATAAGTCACCGACACTAGCAAGCCACCGTAGCACAAATCGCCGGCAGAATAGAAGGCGAATTCACGAGTTTATCAGTGATGATTGTGGCAAAATCTAAAGTGAGAGAAGAGAGAAAGATTGAAAATCTGAATCACCACGCCGATCAGAAGAAGGAGGAGAGAGAATCGTGACAAGTGACGGTGAAACAGTGGTGCGGCGATGCTTGGATGTTGGTAGTGGTGATTCCACCATTGATGAAAAGAGGAGAGAGAAGGAGGAAGTGAAGAGAGAGAAAGAAACTATAGAGAAATGGAATATGTCGTGATGAATGATGAAAGGATGGTGATGATGATTATTTAAGTTTTGATTTTTTTTATTTTGGAAAAATCCCAACCCTTAGATCTAAAGTATTTAAAGGCCTAGATTTATTCTCACATATTATAGTGTTCTCATATAAGGGAGGTGTTCTCACAAGAGCCCTCCCCTATATATATATATATATATATATATATATATATATATATATATATATATATATATATATATATATATATATATATATAAAGGAGGCTTTTTTCAGGATCATTCGGAGCGCCATGTAGGATTGTCATATCACTATATATATTAGAATGATAAAAGCTGGATAATTAGAGTTTCGGATAATTAAAGATATAATTTGGTTCTCAATAAACTACAAGGGAGAAGGGACTATTATGTTATATAAATTGACCATATTTTCAATTATACAATTTAGAAATTATAATGTTGATAGCAAATCCGGCTCGAAATGTACTTTCGAATGAGACCCATATTTATATGCTTATATTATGACTACATATATAGAGACGTTCAAAACAAGGGACTATTATATTATACAAATTGACCACAACTTCAACTAAACACAATTTAGAAAATCATAATGTTTATACTACGTGCTTTAAAATGAGACCCACATTTATTTACTTATATTATGATTACATAGAGATGTTCAAAACCGTGTATTTTCTTTGCCACGTAGTTGATAACAAAATCAAAGTTAATAGAAGTAATGATATTAATCTTTAATCAAAATCTAAATTTCGATGCTTGCATCTACATAATATAATCTCTCCAATTATTTATTAATAGGTAAAATTGACATGAATAAATATAACATAGTTATCATAAAATAAATCTAATTTATATTCCCTCTATATATTTTTGTTCTTCCTACTTGAAATCTTGACACTATTCACAATTTGAGAGAAGCTTCTAAATTCTTTGCAATATATAAGAAAAATTATAGTCATGTGGGGTCTTGTTTCGTCTCAATAAGGCATTCCTATCAAAGCAACGGTGCCACGTGGCACTCGCTCAAGCTTCTAATACACGTTTGTATAATCTCATTTAAAAATATTAACAATATGTTGTAACTAGGATTCGAACACATGACCTTTGAAAATAAAATGTGAGTGTTTAACCACTAATCCACCACAATTTCAATGCTTAATGTTTCAAAGTAAAAAAATAATAAAGTCTTATAATTATATGGAATTATAAAGACATAGACAAGCTTTTTGATCTCTAACACTTTTATTAAGTAATAACATTCTCTTACCCTAACTCCGTTGAAATTGTTATCATTATCCCTAATTTCTTACAAGGCTTTTTAAACAATTTATCATGCTATAACGTCTATCTTTCAATTTTGCACTAAATAGAATATGAATAAAACCTAATAAAATCAAGTATGAGATTTATGAATAATAATATATTTGATAATTGATAATTGTAACTGACCGCGGCATCGCCCGGCCAAAATACTAGTTTATGGTAAAAAGAAAAGTGCATTGGCAAACGCACAAGTCAGGGACGATTTATTTTTCAAGGAGGCCCTGTTCAGTTAAGATTATATTGGTCCCTTTATTGATATATTAAAAAATCAAAGAATTTTTATAGAATATAAAATTTGTATTGTAAAATAAAAAAATATTCGCACATTGAACATCATAGGTAAAATCATTGAGGTAAAATCGAAGCGCTCTTTGAGTAAATGTCTCTCTAGTTTTAGACTCCATTGACTTTCATTTATTAGCATCAAGGCAAGAGTTTATAGAATGAATAACCATGTGTTACTATCTTGTCTTATACTATCCATTTTAATGTTTTAATAGTTAATAAGCTCATGGTTTTACCATTACCCTTAAGAAGGAGTTACTCCCTATAACTTATTTTATTATTAGTATTAATGAAAGGTGCTTAATTTCATTCAAGGGTTAAAATTTGTGAAAAAATATTCTTTTGAATTATTAGATGGTTAAGACTGACATAAACCTTTAGTTTTAATACATGATTGTATTAAAAATCGTTTGATTAATTAAGTTTGGAATAATTTAAGGGAATCAAAATGGTAATCGGATTATCAAGAGTGGTATTTTGATCGATTTACTCGCGGTTTCATATCAATCATACTTGTTGCAATAAATACAATGCATATATGATATATGAGTCCTACACCAACAATGAAAAATGTTTTATACAATGAGTCAATATCTATTCGGAATTGAGAAGTTCGTTTGATTGTTTTCTTTTTTCTCCTTTCCAAATTCCTTTTTCTTCATTCCAATTTTCTCTGAAATCTTCGTATCTAGCTAAAATGACTGAATCTAGCTCTCCAACACATAATTCTGTAAATTCTTCTCTACCTCTAAATTAGGATCCTTCAAGTATTTTCTATATACATCCTTCTGATACAAATGCTAGTCAAACTGTGTCAGTCAAGTTCAATGGAACTGTTATAATGACTGGAAACCTTCTATGTTGATTATGCTATCAACAAAAAATAAATTGAAGTTTGTGGATGGTAGTATTGTTGTTCCTGATGTTGGAACACATGAACATAAGGCTTGGGAACGTTGCAACAACCTAGTCATTTCATGGTTACATACTAATCTTGACAATACAATAAAAAAAGTGTGCTATTTTTCAGTGAAGCCTCTGAAATTCGGAAGGATTTAGAGGATAGATTTGGACAATCTTCTATGACACAAGTCTATTCTCTTGAACATAAACTGGTTGATACTGTTCAAGTGTCTATTAATATCTCTGAATTTTATACTGTGCTTAAGACACTTTAGGATGAACTACATGATGCCAATCCTATGCCTAATTGCACTTGTAATAAGTGTACTTGTGGATTAATTCAGAAGATCCACACCAGAGAGTAAGAACATAAACTTATTCAGTTCATGATGAAGCTTTTAATGATACTTTCTCCACAGTTAGAGGCAACATCTTACCGACACAACCTCTACCTAAGCTGTCACAAGCATATAGAGTCTTTGCTCAAAAGGAAAGGCGTAAGGGAGTTAACTCAACTTTATGTCAATACTGAGTCTCTGGCATTCATAGCTGATAAGAACAAGTCATACAAGTCTTATTCTGCACCATAGAAATCTTCTTATGGCAAGCAATAAGTTGGCAACAAACGATCAGGCTCTAATTACTATTGTACTAATTGCAAAGTACCTAGACACAGCGTGGACAAATGCTTAAGAATCCATGGTTATCCACCAGGATATAAACATAAGAAAAGAGGGTTGCAATTTCTAATCCTAAATTGTAATATTCCTGTATTTTTATTAAGTTATTATTCATAATTTTAAAAAGGTTTTATTTATTGAAAAGACTTCTATTTAAAAAGACATTTATAAAAGATTATGGGTGTTTAAAATAAAATTCTAAGCCCAAATGGTTTTTGGGCCTAAGTTTACTAGTTTTCTTAATCCAAGTACTTTGTTTAAAACAAGATTTTTAAAATGTTTTAAAGAAGAAATCCAAAAAGATTTACAAAAGGAAAAGAAGGAAAAAAAAATTTTACAAAAAGAAAAAAAAATAATTCGTCGCACGGCAAACTCAGTTTTCATGGCAGTGAGTTTAACCTTATCAAAGTTTTGGTTACTTTACCTCTTTACTCATTTTCTAATTATTTTAGCTTCTACAATTATGTATTATGAGATAATCTATATTTTTCCCTAATCCTGGTTAGATGATCGTAAAAGGTAGTTGAATCTTCCTTTAGGGCTGACAATGGATCGGAGATGAGTTGGGTGGTGTAATACTCCGTATTTTTGGGAGTTATTCTTTTATAAATAAGAAAATATAAAGAATAAAGTTGAAAGTGTTTTTAATATTATTTAGAAAAAGTATATAGTTTGGGTAAGCCTACAGTTATAATTTAACTATATAACCTACTGTTGTACCTAATTATATTATAGTTTGGTTTCGTTTTATTTTTCAAATAAAATAAGAAATCGGAATTTGATTTGGGAACAAATCCAATTAAATCTAGGTTTCTCATGCTATAAATAAGGAAAAGGACAAAAAAATATTAGTAAACCCTATTTTATACTCAGCCGTTTTACTCCTCAAAGATCTTTTCTCTCTCCTCCTTCCTTCCCCTCCCACGTTTCTTCTTCCCTCATCAATCCTCTTTTGTTGCTCATCGGCCCTACTGCTTCGTCAAGCACAACAGCTCGTCGACAGAGACTCGAGTGCTGTGCGTCGCGAGGCTGGTGGACGAGGCTATCACTGCTCGTTGAAGGTCGGTTCATGGGTTGAGTCGAGGGGTGTGCGAGCGTGGTTCGTGCTTGCGGTGCGCCGCCCGGTGTCGTGCAACGTGCGTGAGGTTGTGTGTGGTGGTGTTGAGTCGTGGTCGCGCGCAAGGCTAGGCGGTGGTCTGCCGGAGTTAGTGAGTCGCACGCAGTGGTCGTCGCCGGAGCAAAAGTCCGGTATACTCTAATTAAAAAAAAAATTCTCTTTTCTTCTTTAAATTAATTATATAATATGATTTTGTTATGCATATATATATATATATATATATATATATATATATATATATATATATATATATATATATATATATATATATATATATATATATATATATATATATATATATATATTTGGATGATTGGTTGTTATAAATAAAGTATAGAACGAGTAAAAGAAATCAAATTTACAATTATATTTTTAGTTCTTATGATAACTCTATTTCTCAAATCTGATTTTATTATACTTGTGTATTATACAAAAGTTGGTTTTGTAAATTAAGTATAGTAAAAGTTAAAGGAATCAGATTCTTGAGTATGCTATTAGTTCTTAGGATGATTTTAATTCTTAATTCTGATTTTATTACACTTATGTATATTTGTGTAAGTTTTAGTATTATAAACCAAGTATAATATAAGTTACCAAAAATCAAATTTGCAAATATATAATTAAAGTCCTAAATATGTTAGTTCAATAAAGTTTATGAAAGAAAAGTTTAACTTACAGGAACGTTTATTTTATTATTCGAAACACTAAGTTTTACATAGTTAGTTAAGTTGGTTTTTGTTAATATCATCAAGGATTTAAAACTGAATTACTTTTATTATTCGATTAGGTCCCAATTTCATAAGCGGAACGTTTTAGATAGTCAGCGAAGATTCTCCGTTACAAGGTACGTACGCGTACTAGTTCAGTTCGTTACATTAGTATCATGTTTAGGTTATGATTGTTATATTGGAACCTAGAATCATGATAAAGGAAGCGTGGTTGATAATGATTGTTGAGATTTTTGGTAACATGAAATCAATTGGAAATCTGCTTGTATTTCCTTGTTGTATGACTTGTGAAATAGAGTGAATTGTTATTGGAATGCGTAATTCTATCGTATCACAAGTATGAAATGAGATGTTGGATTGGAATGCTATGAGTAGTAATTGTAGCAAGAATTTATAAGAGGTCGCTTAAACTAAAGGATTTTATATGATGTTATAGAAATCATATGCTTAATGTTGTATGAATGAGTATCGCTAAAAAGGATTGTTGGCAATAAACTTGTTATCAGATTCCCTACTTAATGAACAATGGGGGGAGTGTGGGACTTGTTCTACACTCCTACGCAGGCCTACTGTGACGACAGTAGTGTCCTTATAAATTTTGATAACTCAAGTAGGCGGAAGTTTCCGTACGATCTTGGGGGTACGCATACTAAGGTGATGGATGTGGAACGTAACGAAACCGTTTTTACATTCCATCTAATAGACTAAGTTGTCTATTAAGGATTAAGTAGCCCGTATGATTCTAGAAAGATGACGGTGCCCGTTCGATGCCATTTAAACTACAAAAATGAATTGTAGTATTCTTGTAGAATCATGTCTAGGAATGATTATTATTATTCTGTTTATGTTTAATGTATTATTTAACTGATTATTTACGTACTCAACATAGCCGATTGTTTGTTATTTGTGATGTTTGTTGACTGTGATGAACCATTGATATTTCAATGGGGAGCGATTAGGTATCTTGGTGATCTTTGCATGAGTCCGGGAATACGGGGGATATTTTCTGTTTTATAAACTTTTAAGTGTTTTTGTTGAACTTAGAATTATTAGTATTCGTAGTTAATAGTTTGAATAAAAGGGGTCCATGGTGATTCCCGAATTGTAGTTTAAAGTAAACATTTTATTTCCGCTGCAATGTAGTTTTTCTTAATAAGGAGTTGTTAACGTTTTAATTTTAATATGCATTGCGTTTCACGGAGGCGGTAACACTCCCAAAGTTGATGCAACGTAGTTTAGACGTGTATGGATTTTGGGGGTGTTACAAAACTGGTATCAGAGCCAAAAGTTCCTATTTTCAAAGATGTTTTAAAAGATTTTTAAAATGGCTAGTATGGGATAAGATCATATAGATTACTTTTGCGTGCATTAAATCGTCGGAATGATTTTATTTGTAATGCGTTTTTTGCCTTACTTGTCTAATATGTTTATAGAAAGTATGACAAATACCGTCGAATGAATTAGATGTTCGGATTATATGAAATGTGGTGTTGGTTGCTTGATTGAATTTGTGAAAGGTTCTTTGAAACCTTCGAAGTATGAATAGATTAGGAGGATGTACAAGGATAGGCACATAGATAGTGGTTAGGAGCACTAAGTTAATTTCGAATTAGTATAATATTGCAAAGATGTTTCAAAAAGGTATTGAACTAAAACCTTATTTCGAATATTTTAGGAAAGAACCATCTAATTGTTGTAAATATTTTGAACCTTTTTAAGGAGTTCTAAAATTGAAAATAATCGTTTTACCTCTTATATATGTTTATATATAATGTATACTTAAAAACCTTTACTTCACAAAAACTTAGACTATTTTCTTTCTTTAATTTCGCAGATGGTTTACGACATAGGTCCTAAGGAATATTTGATGAAACACCGAATAGCAGAAGATTGGGACAACTAGGCCATAAGATGAAAGCTGCTATGGAGTATAGGACCTTACAGGGAGATAATAGACTAAGGACTGAAATGGAGAAAATATATTTTATGCTGCAGTACGTCCCTAGGGAGGAACCTTACCTTTTCGTACACCGTAGATATGGGGATATATGGTCAGAAAATGGAGGTTTTAACAGAGCCAAACACACTTACTGGCACCAATACCTTCCTACTGTGAGACATTTCATTACTGATCTTAAATACTGTGAAAATGAATGGAGAATTCGCGAGAAAAGAAGTTGGGAGCCCTCTACCTCATCACCTCTAGTTAGAGGAACCTATCATGTGAGGTAAAGCTCGGAAACTAATGTGAATTATGAGAACCCTATAGTTAAATATAAGCCGCAAACGTCATATAGAGCTGCAAAAAGAGCTAGGTACCAAACTTTTGAGGATGAGTTCATACCCGAGGACTACCATATAGCGTCAAACCTCAGAACTGTTATTTTCGATGATGAGAGGAATAATAGGACATTCATCACAGTGATTGGGGAAGATAATGTTGAACCTATACTTGACTTAGAAATTGTGGAAGAGGGATATCCTAATGAAAATGAGCCTGCTCAAGAGGGAGATCCTAATGAAAATGAGCCTGCTGAAGGGGATCCGATCGAGGAAAATGACCAAGAAGAAGAAGAAGAAGAAGAGCCCATAGAAGAAGAATCTCTGGAGGAAGATGAACCTATGGAGGATGACGAGTCTTCTGAGGACGAAGCTGACATGGAATAAGGAATAGAAAATCCTAACTCAGATGATGAAGCTCACCATTATAGTCCCTAGTTTCTTTTGAATATATAATTAGTTTTAGAATATTATTTTATTCGTTTATTTCAGTTTTAATAAGGCTTGCATGCCAAGTAGCAAATTAGCATTCTTTTGATTCCTTTATTTATTCATATCATGTTTTCCTTTGAAACAATAAATTTTTCCCTTTTCAATAATAATACAATTTTGTATTTCTTTTATTATGTGATGTAACGTCTTATTTGAGATGTTTTATTGCAAGTTAATAGAGACTTAATGATTGTTCGCAATAAAAACATGTTATATGAACGTGCCAATGTGTAGTAGTTATGTAAATAAACGACTATGTGCATGTCGCTGAAACAGCCGTTGTGTCATTTTTCAGCGCAGAATGGTTCGTCAAGGCGGATTCCTCTCTGAATGTCGATCAATCGATTCGTGATCTAGTGCAGATCACAGCTAACCTAGCCTAAGGACATAACCGGGATGGGGATTTGTCTGAAAAGGTTGCCCGTAGGAATCCATCAGTACTGAATGGGAAAGGGGGGCCAGAGGAACTGGAAAACTGGGTTGGGGAGTTTAGTAAACTTTTCTTTACCCTCACCTGTCCAGATGACAAGACTGTGCCCTTAGCAAGCTATTACCTCCAGGGGGATGCCCATTTTTGGTGGACTCAAGCTAAGGACAACCTCTTAAAACAGTATGACTTTGGGTTGGGAAACTTTTAAGAAAGCCCTGAGGGATAAGTATTACCCACCATACCTCAAAAAGCAGAAAGCTCAAGAGTTTATGATGCTAGAGCAAGGGAACCTGTCTGTAGGAATATTACCGCAAATTCATTGAGCTGATGAGGTTTGCTCCTGAAATTGCCCCTACTGAGGAAGTTAAGGCCTCACGTTTTGAATTAGAGCTCACCCTTGACCTGCAAGGGAGACTGGGGGGAGATACTTTCACCTCGTTGGACCATGTCTTTGGCAAAGCTGCTCACCTATATGCAATAAGGAAACGAGAGGAAGGCGGTAAACAAGGTGAGAAGCGAAAGGAGAATCCAAACCCCGAGGTTCAAAGATTTGAAAAGAAACACCATAGGAACCAGAACAATCAAACCTCCCAAAGAAACTTTGGTAAGGGACCCAACAACAACAACACTCAACACAATAACAATAATCGCAACAATAACACCAACAACCGCAGGCCTGAGCGGGTGTACAGGTGTAAGAAGTGCCCAAACAACCATCCTGGGAGGGATTGCGAGGGTAACAAGGTGGAGTGTCGTGAATGTGGAAAAATGGGGCATAGAGCGTATGAGTGCTACTCAAAGAATAAGGTTAACCCCAACGGTAAGAAGAAAGGGAACTATGGAGACAAACCTAAGAATGGGAATGGGAGTGGTGGAAATGCATACAATGGACCAGGGAACTCCAATTACTCCAAACCACCAACCAATACAAATAATCAGGTACCATCTGGGAACCATGTGGCCAACAACAATGATAATAAGGGCAAAGGGAAGCTGTATATGATGACGACTAGTGAAGAGGAAGCTCGTAGAGATGTTGTCACTGGTATTTTCTCTATCAACTCAATTCCTGTTAAAGTATTGTTCGATTATGGAGCGTCTTTGTCTTTTATTGCCCATACAACTGTTAGAACTCTAGCATTGGTTGAGTCCGAGTCAATTTCTATGCCTATAGTTATTCCGTCTGGGGATACTGTTAATTGCTCTAAGAAATTCCTTAATGTCTCACTGAAAATAGGGGAGGGCTTATTTCCTTCCGATCTAATAGAGTTTAACCTATCGAACCTAGACATCGTTTTGGGAATGGATTGGCTTGGGAAGTACAATGCTAAGATAGATTGTGATGCACAGAAGGTGGAACTGAGAGATCCTTCGGGAAAAAGGGTGTCATATAGGAGAATACCTCGATAACCAGGGATTAAGGTAATCAATGCCTTGCAAATTAAGGGTTATATAGACAAAGGATGGCCTCTATATATGTGTTATGTGAGAAGGGTTGAGGATGATCCATTGAAACCTGAGGATGTGCCTATAATCAGCGAATTCCAGGATGTTGTTCCTGAAGAAATACCTGGTATGCCGCCAAGGAGAGATGTAGAGTTCACTGTTGACTTAGTTACTGGAACTGGACCTATTTCAAAAGCCCCATATCGAATGGCTCCAGCAGAAATGAACGAGTTGAAAAACCAGTTGGAAGAACTAGTAGAGAAGGGGTACATTAGATTTAGTATGTCACCATGGGGAGCCCCTGTCTTATTTGTAAAGAAGAAGGATGGTAGTTTGAGGTTGTGTATAGACTACCGTGAGTTGAACAATGTCACTGTGAAAAACAAATATCCATTACCTAGGATAGATGACTTGTTTAACCAACTTCAGGGTGCAAGGATGTTCCCCAAAATAGATTTAAGGTCTGGTTACCATCAATTGAGGATTGCTGATTAAGATATACCTAAAACTGCCTTCAGGACTAGGTATGGACACTATGAGTTTACCGTCATGCCTTTTGGGTTAACCAATGCACCTGCTGTTTTTATGGACCTCATGAATAGGATTTTTCGACCCTATCTCGATAAATTCGTAGTCGTGTTCATAGACGATATATTGATCTATTCAAGGAGCAAGGAGGAACATGAGGGACATTTGAGGCTTATTTTACAGACACTTAGGGAGAACCAACTGTATGCAAAGTTTTTGAAGTGTGAGTTTTGGTTAGAAAAAGTGTCATTTTTGGGTCATTTCGTCTCTAAGGAGGGTGTGTCAATTGATCCTGCAAAGATAAAAGCTGTGAGTGAATGGCCTACACCAAAGAATGTCACAAATATAAGGAGTTTCTTGGGTTTAGCCAGTTATTATAGGAGGTTTGTGAAAGACTTTTCGAAGATAGCAAAACCCATGACTAACTTAATGAAGAAAGATTGCAAGTTTAACTGGACTGAAGACAGTGAAAAAGCCTTCCAAACACTCAAAGATAGATTAACCTCAGCACCTGCTTTAGCCTTGCCTAACGGGGATGAGGGGTATGATGTCTATAGTGATGCGTCAAAGAATGGGTTGGGTTGTGTTCTTATGAAAAATGGGAAAGTTATAGCTTATGCGTCCCGTCAACTGAAACCATATGAGGTTAATTACCCAACACATGACCTAGAGTTGGCCGCAATTGTCTTTGCCTTAAAAATCTGGAGACATTACCTTTACGGGGTGACTTGTCGAATTTTCACTGATCACAAAAGCCTCAAATTCACCCAGAAAGACCTTAATATGCGACAGCGCAGATGGTTAGAGCTCATTAAGGACTATGACTTAAACATTCAATACCATGAGGGTAAAGCAAACGTTGTTGCTGATGCATTGAGTCGTAAGTCTAGCCATAGCATGAACGCCTTGGTAGTTGCCGACAAACTTTGTGAAGAATTTTCTAAACTCCATATTGAAGTGGTTCATGAAGGGGAAGTGGAAAAGTTATTGAGTGCCCTAACCATCCAACCCAACTTCCTAGATGAAATAAGGGAGGGTCAGCCTGGGGATGTGAAACTTGAGCGAGTCAAAGCGAAACTTAAGGAGGGAAAAGCAGAAGGGTTTGAAATCCACGAGGATAGGAGTATACGCTACAAGGGTCGGTGGTGTGTACCGCAAAAATGTGAGGAGTTGAAGCAAAAGATAACGAGTGAAGGTCATAATACGAGCTATTCCGTCCACTCAGGGGAGGATAAGTTATATAAGGACCTCAAAAAGATGTTTTGGTGGCCTGGAACGAAGAAGGCAATAGCCGAGTTTGTTTCCAAATGCCTGACGTGTCAGAAGGTTAAGAGTGAACACAAGAGACCTCAAGGCAAAATCCAACCTCTAGACATTCCAACATGGAAGTAGGATTCGATATCCATGGACTTCGTCGTAGCCTTACCTAGGAGTCGGGGAGGCAACAACACATTATGGGTGATAGTGGACAAATTGACCAAAACTGCGAGGTTCATACCCATGAAAGACACGTGGAGTATGGAAGCCCTAGCCAAAGCATATGTTAAACACGTCATTCGATTGCATGGAGTACCCACGAGTATAGTGTCTGATAGAGATTCGCGATTCCTTTCGAAATTATGGAAAAAGGTCCAGGAAGCATTTGGTAGTAAGCTATTGATAAGTACAACCTTTCACCCAGCTACAGACGGCCAAACAGAAAGAACCATCCAGACCTTGGAAGACATGTTAAGAGCTTGTGCCTTAGAATACCAGGGATCATGGGAAGACCATTTGGACCTCATAGAGTTCTCATACAACAACAGTTATCATGCTAGTATCAAAATGGCTCCATTTGAAGCATTGTATGGGAGGAAGTGTCGTAGTCCTTTATGCTGGAACAACATTAGTGAGACTGTGGTGTTAGGTCCTGAAATGATTCAAGAGACTGTTGATCAAGTGCGAGTCATTCAAGAGAAGATTGGGGCTGCACAAGACAGTCAAAAATCCTATGCGGATTAGAAGCGAATGGAAGAGAATTATGAAGTTGGTGAAAAAGTATTGCTTAAGGTGTCTCCAATGAAAGGAGTGATGCGATTTGGGAAGAAAGGGAAACTAAGCCCAAAGTTCATAGGACCATATGAGATTTTGGCGCGAGTAGGCAAAGTGACTTATCGCTTAGAATTGCCAAACGAGTTAGAAAGGGTCCACAACGTGTTTCACGTATCCCAACTCCGGAAATACGTACCTAACGAGTCGCATGTCCGAGAACATGAAAACGTCGAGTAAGACGAAACTTTGTCCTATGAGGAAAAACCTATCAAGATCCTAGACCACAAGGTGCGTAGTACGAGAAATAAGGACGTCAAAATTGTGAAGATGTTGTGGAGAAACCAGAATACTGAAGAAGCCACATGGGAAGCAGAAGATGCGATGGGTCTGAAGTATCCTGAGCTTTTTCAAGAGGTAGGTGAGTTACGGGGACATAACTTTTCTTTTAAGGGGGGAAGAATGCGATAGAATTTCGCGCTTCCCCTAAAGTTTGCTTAAGTCTGTTATTTATGTGTATTATTGCTTATGTGACTTGCGAAAACTAGAAAATGCTTGTGAAATACCTCAAAGTTTTGGGACAAAACTTCCTTAAAGGGGGGAAGCCTGTAATACTCCATATTTTTGGGACTTAAAGTTGAAAGAGTTTTTAATATTATTTAGAAAAAAATATATAGTTTGGGTAAGCCTACAGTTATAATTTAACTATATAACCTACTGTTGTACCTAATTATATTATAGTTTGGTTTCGTTTATTTTCCAAATAAAATAAGAAATCGGAATTTGATTTGGGAACAAATCCGATTAAACCTAGGTTTCTCATGCTATAAATAAGGAAAAGGAAAAAAAAAATATATTAGAAAACCCTATTTTATACTCAGCCGTTTTACTCCTCAAAGATCTTTTCTCTCTCCTCCTTCCTTCTCCTCCCACATTTCTTCTTCCCTCACCAGTCCTCCTCTGTTGCTCGTCGGCCCTTCTGCTTCGTTAAGCACATCAGCTCGTCGACAGAGACTCGAGTGCTGCGCGTTGCGAGGCTTGTGGACAAGGCTATCGCTGCTCGTTGAAGGTCGGTTCGTGGGTTGAGTCGAGGGGTGTGCGAGCTGTGGTTCGTGCTTGTGGTGCGCTGCCCAAGGTCGTGCATTGTGCGTGAGGGTTTTGCGTGGTGGTGTTGCGTCATGGTCGCGCGCAAGGCTGGACGGTGGTCTGCCGGAGTTCAGGAGTCCAGTATACTCTAATTAAAAAAAAAATTCTCTTTTCTTCTTTAAATTAATTATATAGTCTTGCATATATATATATACATATATATATATATATATATACATATATATACATATATATACATATCTTTGGATGATTGGTTGTTATAAATAAAGTATAGAACGAGTAAAAGAAATCAAATTTACAATTATATTTTCAGTTCTTATGATAACTTTATTTCTCAAATCTGATTTTATTATACTTGTGCATTATACAAAAGTTGGTTTTGTAAATTAAGTATAGTAAGAGTTAAAGGAATCAGATTCTTGAGTATGCTATTAGTTCTTAGGATGATTTTAATTCTTAATTCTGATTTTATTACACTTATGTATATTTGTGTAAGTTTTAGTATTATAAACCAAGTATAATATAATTTACCAAAAATCAGATTTACAAACATATAATTAAAGTCCTAAATATGTTAGTTCAATAAAGTTTATGAAAGAAAAGTTTAACCCACAGGAACGTTTATTTTATTATTCGAAACACTAAGTTTTACATAGTTAGTTAAGCTGGTTTTTGTTAATATCATCAAGGATTTAAAACTGAATTACTTTTATTATTCGATTAGGTCCCTATTTTATAAGCGGAACGTTTTAGATAGTCAGCGAAGATTCTCCGTTACAAGGTACGTACGCGTACTAGTTCAGTTGTTACATTAGTATCATGTTTAGGTTATGATTGTTATATTGGAACCTAGAATCATGATAGGGAACTGTGGTTGGAAATGATTGTTGAGATTTTTGGTAACATGAAATCAATTGGAAATCTGCTTGTATTTCCTTGTTGTATGACTTGTGAAATAGAGTGAATTGTTATTGGAATGCGTAATTCTATCGTATCACAAGTATGAAATGAGATGTTGGATTGGAATGCTATGAGTAGTAATTGTAGCAAGAATTTATAAGAGGTTGCTTAGACTAAAGGATTTTATATGATGTTATAGAAATCATATGCTTAATGTTGTATGAATGAGTATCGCTAAAAAGGATTGTTGGCAATAAACTTGTAATCAGATTCCCTACAAGTAATGAACAATAGGGGGAGTGTGTGACGATCTTGGGGGTACGCATACTAAGGTGATGGATATGGAACGTAACGAAACCGTTTTTACATTCCATCTAATAGACTAAGTTGTCTATTAAGGATTAAGTAGCCCGTATGATTCTAGAAAGATGACGGTGCCCGTTCGATGCCATTTAAACTACAAAAATGAATTGTAGTATTCTTGTAGTATCATGTCTAGGAATGATTATTATTATTCTGTTTATGTTTAATGTATTATTTAAGCGATTATTTACGTACTCAACATAGGCGATTGTTTGTTATTTGTGATGTTTGTTGACTGTGATGAACCATTGATATTTCAATGGGGAGCAGATTAGGTATCTTTGGTGATCTTTGCATGAGTGCGAGAATACGGGGGATATTTTCTGTTTTATAAACTTGTAAGTGTTTTTGTTGAACTTAGAATTATTAGTATTCGTAGTTAATAGTTTGAATAAAAGGGGTCCATGGTGATTCCCGAGTTGTAGTTTAAAGTAAACATTTTATTTTCGCTGCAATGTAGTTTTTCTTAATAAGGAGTTGTTGACGTTTTAATTTTAATATGCCTTGCGTTTCACCGCGGCGGTAACACTCGCAAAGTTGATGCAACGTAGTTTAGACGTGTATGGATTTTGGGGGTGTTACAAAACTGGTATCAAAGCCAAAAGTTCCTATTTTCAAAGATGTTTTAAAAGATTTTTAAAATGGCTAGTATGGGATAAGATCATATAGATTACTTTTGCGTGCATTAAATCATCGGAATGATTTTATTTGTAATGCGTTTCTTGCCTTACTTGTCTGATATGTTTATAGAAAGTATGACAAATACCCTAGAATGAATCAGATGTTCGGATTATATGAAATGTGGTGTTGGTTACTTGATTGAATTTGTGAAAGGTTCTTTGAAACCTTCGAAGTATGAATAGATTAGGACGATGTACAATGATAGGCACATAGATAGTGGTTAGGAGCACTAAGTTAATTTCGAATTAGTATAATATTGCAAAGATGTTTCAAAAAGGTATTGACTAAAACCTTATTTCGATTATTTTAGGCTAGAACCATCTAATTGTTGTAAATATTTTGAACCTCTTTAAGGAGTTCTAAAATTGAAAATAATCGTTTTACCTCTTATATATGTTTATATATAATGTATACTTAAAAACCTTTACTTCACAAAAACTTAGACTATTTTCTTTCTTTAATTTCGCAGATGGTTTACGACATAGGTCCTAAGGAATATCTGATGAAACACCGAATAACGGAAGATTGGGACATCTGGGCCCATAAGATGAAAGCTGCTATGGAGTATAGGACCTTACAGGGAGATACTAAACTAAGGATTGAAATGGAGAAAATATATTTTATGCTACAGTACGTCCCTAGGGAGGAACCCTACCTTTTCGTACACCGTAGATATGGGGATATATGGTCAGAAAATGGAGGTTTTAACGAGCCAAACACACTTATCGGCACCAATAACTTCCTAATGTGGGACATTTCATTACTGATTCTAAATACTGTGAAAATGAATGGAGAATTCATGAGAAAAGAAGTTGGGAGCCCTCTACCTCATCACCTTTAGTTAGAGGAACCTATCATGTGGGGGAAAGCTCGGGAACTAAGGTGAATTCTGAGAACCCTATAGTTAAATCTAAGCCGCAAACGTCATTTAGAGCTGCAAAAAGAGCTAGGTACCAAACTTTTGAGGATGAGTTCATACCCGAGGACTACCACATAGCGTCAAACCTCAGAACTGTTACCTACATTTCCGATGATGAGGGGAATAATAGGAAATTCATCGCAGTGATTGGGAAGATAATGTTGAACCTATACTTGACTTAGAAAATGAGAAAGAGGGAGATCCTAATGAAAATGAGCCTGCTCATGAGGGAGATCCTAATGAAAATGAGCCTGCTGAAGGGGATCCGATTGAGGAAAATGACCAAGAAGAAGAACAAGTAGAAGAGCCCATAGAAGAAGAACCTCTGGAGGAAGATGAACCTATGGAGGATGACGAGTCTTCTGAGGACGAAGCTGACATGGAAGAAGGAATAGAAAATCCTAATTCAGATGACGAAACTCACCATTATAGTCCCTAGTTTCTTTTGAATATATAATTAGGATTAGAATATTAATTTATTCGTTATTTCAGTTTTAGTAAGGCTTGCATGCCAAGTAGCAAATTAGCATTCTTTTTATTCCTTTATTTATTCATATCATGATTTCCTTTGAAACAATAAAATTTTCCCTTTTCAATAATAATACAATATTTTATTTCTTTTATTATATGATGTAATGTCTTATTTGAGACGTTTTATTGCAAGTTAATAGAGAGTTAATGATTGTTCGCAATAAAAACGTGTTATATGAACGTGCCAATGTGTAGTAGTTATGTAAATAAACGACCTTGTGCATGTCGCTGAAACAGATGTTGTGTCATTTTTCGTTGTAGAACGGTTCGTCAGGGCGGTATGCCCGATTCCTCTCTGAATGTCGAGCAATCGATTCGTGATCTAGTGCAGATCATAGCTAACCTAGCCCAAGGACATAACCGGGATGGGGATTTGTCTGAAAAGGTTGCCCGTAGAAACCCACCAGTACTGAATAGGAAAAGGGGGCTAGAGGAACTGGAAAATTGGGTTGGGGAGTTTGATAAGCTTTTCTTTACCCTCACCTGTCCAGATGACAAGACTGTGCCCTTAGCAAGCTATTACCTCCAGGGTGATGCCCACTTTTGGTGGACTCAAGCTAAGGACAACCTCTTAAAACAGTCTGAATTTGGGTGGGAAACTTTTAAGAAGGCCCTAAGGGATAAGTATTACCCACCATACCTCAAAAAGCAAAAAGCTCAAGATTTATGATGCTAGAGTAAGGGAACCTGTCTGTTGAGGAATATTACCGCAAATTCATTGAGTTGATGAGGTTTGCTCCTGAAATTTCCCCTACTGAGGAAGCTAAGGCCTCCTGAATTAGAGTTGATGAGATCGATCTTTTATGATCACAATTATAAAGAGGCAACGACTTGTTATTTATTAGCAAGAACGGTAGCTATTACTTAGAGGTGTCAAAAACTGGGCCGACCCACGGGTGAACCCGCATGCGACCCAGACCCAACTTGTTCCGAGCCGAAAGTGGACTGTTGGAAAGCCGACCCATTCCGACCCAGTGTCCACCCAAGCCCAGTTGAACCCGTGGAATTGGTAACCCAACCTGAACTGGGCCGACCCAGGTAAACCCGTGGCCAGTTGCACCCGTGACCCAACCTGTTTCCGACCCAAAACTAACCCGCTCCCAACTTCACCCGTCAATGACCCGGTTAAACCCACCCGGTTATCACCCAACCCGGTTAGCGGCCGACCCAGTTACCACCCGACCCAACTAAACCCGACCCGGTTACCACCCGACCCAACTAAACCCGACCCAAAACCATTCCGACCCAACTTTGCTAATGAGTAGTTCAACATATATTCTTTTTAATTTTTACTAACTCGCATAAAGTAATGTGTTGATAAAGTAATGAATTTAATATCATTATCTTTAGAGTACCTATCAATTAAAATACTAGTACTAATTAAATTAATAATTAAAGAAAAAAAGAGTTAAAGAAGAAAGATTTTCCAACAAAATTTCCCGTTATTAGTAATTAATTAGGGACCCATAAATGTTGAAAATGAAGTTACATTAACTGGCAACATGTTAATAATGTGAAGTCAAAATTTTGCAGCCTCATGTGGAAAATGTGGCGCTCACATATGGTCCATAGTTTCCTTCATTTACCCTCCATATGAACTAGGAAGTGAGATTATCAATAAAGTATTGGTTTTCCACTTTTTTAAACATTGATAGATGTATGTAAAAACATTGATGGATTTAATATATGGGCAGAACATCTAACATGAAAAAGCTTACCCGAACAAGGCAACATATTAGTTCTATTCAAGTCCCTAACCATCTCTTGAATCATAACATCATTAGCAGTAGCATTATCACAAGTCAAATAAAACACTTTATCTCTAATACTCCACTCATCAAACAAATCAAGAGTAAACTAACCCAACTCCTTACCAGTGTGGGACCCATGAAAATGTCTGAAAACAAGAATTTTAGAACGCAACACCCAAGAGTTATCAACATAATGAGCAGTCAAAACAGTAAAACTAACATTATTAAGTGAAGACCACAAATCACAAGTACAACACACTTTTCCTTGTAAATTACCTACAGTTGTTTTTAATTGAGCTTTAAGAGTAGCAAACTGATTAGTGCAATGCTTAAGCATAGTATTCCTAGAAATATGCCCCAATATCCCCCCAATATCCCCCCTAAAACCCCCGATTCTCTCTCTCCTCCTCCTTAACTCTCCATTTTCCTTCTTGACTTGGAGTGGTTCAGCTCTTCTTCCCCTTATTGATCTTCTAGAAAGTTCTAGAATGCTAGAAGCTCCTATAAACCTTCCAAGTGTGATGCTTCTGTTATGGAAGAAAGAACCTATAGACTGCAAACAAAAACAGCATGAATTAATGTCGTGAATGCTTGCTGAGTTAGGCCATCTACATATGTTTGAAACTACACGTGATATCATTGACATATATATTTAGTGCAATTCTCAATAGTCAATACTACAAGCCCTTAAATGTTATTTCATCTCTTGCCAAACAAACCTCAAAATGAAGGCAAATCTGAATCAACATCCAAAAATGATGTATCAGATGCAGAGAAAGTAGTTCATCTCAGGCATGTGCTAGAGAAGTCTAGTCTCAGGCCAAGAAATCATTAGTAATTTATGACAACAAAAGAACCACAAAATTTAGAATTTATATCTTGAGATAGGATTCTTCCACCATATTCTAAAGATAAACTTATCATTCGCTCATCATATGCATGACCAGAGGTATATATCTTCAAAATCTTGTGTAATATTTTGAGTTGATAAGCATGAGGTATATACGCAGGATCAGATTGGGGTTGGGGGTAGGGGGATAGGGAATGAACAAATTTCCTCAAACTCAAGAAAAGCAGAGCATCTTCTCGCATGGGCTGCAACCAGGAAATCAATTTTTTCGCAAGTGCTTAAGCACATGACACGAGATTAATGATTTGAAAGTTAGTAGAATAGCCACTAGCATCAAAATAACACGAGGCAAAGAACACAAATACAACCAATTTGAGGCAAAGAACACAAATACAACAAGGCAAAAAATGTCTACAAGCAATGTAAGAGGCTACTATGAACAAACCAAATAAGGCAAAGACCATAAATACAACTAAGTTCTTTGTTCTACAGATAACAGATTTGTAGTATGTCATAAAAGTCATTATAAGAAATATCATATATTCTAATGCTGCTTTAATATTTCAGTTAAAGCCCATATCACAATACTACACCACCATTATTAAGTACTTTATGTACAGATAAAGATCCACAATGCCCCAACCATGATTTTCCAATGACCATCTACAATTAGAGCAAGCATATCACAGTAAGTTGTGACTTATCTACTTAACCGAGTATTATAGCCCTCAAAACAAGCCGGCAACTTCATTTCACCAAAGAACTCATCTTGCACATTGAAGATTACAATAATTCTCCAAATTTCCTCCAAACCTCTACCATCTTCCTTAGGTTGGATAATGAATCCCGACCAATGCACATACTAATTCAAATAACATTGTGAATAAGAGTTTGGATTGCAAGATAAACTAAAGCAATAGCGAACATAGTACATAGGACTAGAAGCAGTGATGCTTCTCCACAACCCAGAACTAACCGACTAAATTTCAACAAACAGAGGAAGCAATAGCGAATTTTTAAGGTCAAGCAGATTGACAGTCACATCTCACAACTTGCTGCGATTAGCTAATAATGAAATTCTACTCATAGCATTGGTAAAAAAAAAACTTAAAGCACTTACTTTTCTTGTGAATCCTCCTATAAATCAGCCACAATAGCCTGCAAAACAAATCCAGAATTAGATCCACTCACATGTATACTAAAATAAATCACAAAATTCATGCCAAATTACAACATTAATAACAAAAATTAGCTTAAAATCACAGTTAAGAGTGAAACATGAGAACAAAAACAAGAATTAGAGAGAGAAATAACCGAATCATTGAGCTCGATTCTGCCTTTCAAGAACTCCTCGCTTTACCATGCTTTTTCTTTTAGATCTCCAATTGCAAATCTCCAAATCCTTGCTTTACCTCGCTTTTTTA
Source organism: Beta lomatogona (assembly GCA_947646795.1). NCBI lineage: Eukaryota > Viridiplantae > Streptophyta > Magnoliopsida > Caryophyllales > Amaranthaceae > Beta > Beta lomatogona. Next base: position 354,816 of record CANSNZ010000514.1, read on the forward strand.
GTTTGTTTTTTCAATCAGAGAGAGAGAATGAGGCTGACAAGTGAGATTAGGGTTTGTGTTAGGGTTTTTTCACTAGTAGAGAGATGGAGGCTGAGAAGTGAAGTGAGTTTTGCTTTCCCCTTGACTTTTTTATTTTTATTTTTATTTTTAGAAGAGAGTTAGATATTAGATTAGAGGAGTAGATGAAGGGGTAACGGTTGAGATTTAATCTTTCCTTAATGAAGGATTGAGATTTGCTCATTCAAAGGAGATCCATGATATTCAATTTTAGACCAATGAGCATTGAGTTAGAGAAGCACATGGATTGCTTACATTGCTATTTTGATCAATGGTTGAAATCTCATCTTTCTCAAATCAATGGCCTTTAATTTTCAAACTATTTTCATTTGAGAATTCTAAATTTCTATTTTCTAATTCTACTATTATTGGTTTAATTAACTTTAAAAAATATTGATTATTGACTTATTGTTAGAAATTAATATAAAATTGTAAAATATAAACTTTAAAATTCAATTAGTATTAATGTATTTTTAATTTTAAAGAAATTATTATTATAAACTTCAAAAATTATAAATATGACAATATGCGAAGTTGTGAATTTACTTATTGATTTTGTTTTTTTTAACAAGTTACGAATTTTTAAAAAATCGAACAAATTAGGATTATAGCAAGAACCGAAACCAAACAAGTTGATTTGAGTTATTTGACGGTTGACCTATTTGTGGCTTCATCATTCATGTATCAATCATTAATCAATATTCATAATCACTATTAATGTACAATTTCATAAGTTCAAACAAACTTTACACTTTTCTTGCTTTCCTATTTATAATTTCATAAGTTCATACTTCATCGCTTCATGTCTCCATCTTCACACCATCATACTTTAGTTCGAATCTCATATTCTCGTTTCTTAATTTATAATTCTTTATTTCAACTCATCTTTTAACTCTTTTTGTTATTATATAGTGAGATATTGAGATTGTGAGAGTGAGTAGTTACTAACGAACTAAATTGCTATGTTTAATGACTCTAATAATCTAATCATTAATCAGTATGTAGTATGGACTTATAGATTATGATTGTTAATTGTAAGGTGTTCCGTGTTCACAAAGTAGTGAAGAACAAAAGTAGTTTATCTCGATTATCGAATGTCCAAACTCCATAATCAAAACTATAATCCTAATTTAATAAATTGATTGATCATTATTCATTAATGATTAATCACTTTAAAGTTCAAGTCATTAATGTATATGTATCAATGCAAATTTGAAATATGCAATAAAGTCAATAATCCAATAGCTATTTGGCATTAGCCAATAATATAAGATAAGTTAAGTCTTAGTTTAGTCTAGTAACTTTAATAATTAGTAATATAAGTATCAATGTATATTGTATTATCACAATGAAAAATGATATAATATTTCAATCGTCCAATCACATGTTAATTGTTATAACTTATAAGTTTATAACTTACGATTTTGTAACTAAATATATATGAAAATTAATTATAATTGCATTTTATGATTTTGTCGATAATTTTTTGACAAAATTTATAATTTATATAAACCAGTTGCGACAATATATGAACTAAACCCCGACAAAGAAGCGACCCAGATTTACCCGAGTTCAAACACGATACAAATTCACCTCGCGAGTCGACTTGACCCGACCCAAGTGGCCAACTCCACCCAAAAAGACGGCTCGAGCGTAACCAACTCCACCCGATGCCGATTTGTTCCGACCCAAGTTAGTCCGAAAGCCATCTTAAGTCGACCCAACTCCACCCCATGTTCCGAGAGCCGATTTATTCCGACCCAAGTCATTCCGATATCGATTTATTTTGACCCAGTCATTCCGATATCGATTTCTTCCGACCCAAGTCATTGAAAGCCGATTTCTTCCGACCCAAGTCATTCGAAAGCCAATTTCTTCGACCCAAGTCATTCGAAAGCCGATTTATTCCGACCCAAGTTATTCCGAAAGCCGATTTGGGCCGACTTCACCTTATTCCATTCCGACCCAAATTCACCCGACCCGGATACCGACCGACCGCCCGGTTCAAGAGCCCTCTCACCCAGTTGAACCCAACCCAAGTCCACCCGACCCATGGCACACTCTCACCCAGATTATTCCTACCCAAATCATTCCGACCCAGGTTAGGTCAACCCAAACCCAGCCAGTGACCCAGATTGACACCACTACTATTACTCCCTCTGTTTCTTTTTAATTGTTACACTTACACTTTTCACGCATGCCAATACAAAACTTTGAGTATATATATCTTTATTTTTATATTTGTAAAAAATTATAAAAAGTACATATTAATAAAATACATGTTAAGACGAATATAACAAGATCCCACATGACTATGTTTTTATTCACGTATAAGTCACAAACGATGGTCAAAATGAAATTTGTGAATAGTGTAAAATGTAAAAGTGTAACCATTAAAAATAAACGGAGTTAGTATTATTTACTCAGGCAACGACTTATTGTTTATTAGCAAGAACGGTAGGCGTTATATGATTTACCCATGTACTTCTTGTAGTAAGTCATATGGACAAGGTAGTAACCCCTTGTCATATACTCATTAAGGAATACTAAACTTGGGGGTGTTCACACTTTAGGAAATGTACCTAGGAAAGGAAAAGGGATTTTAATTAAAGTTATATACTTTATATTATATAAGTATTACAAGTATCTAAGGAATGCTTTTTGAAGTTAAATATTTCAAATGTTTAATTAAATAAAGTGTTTTAATATTCCGCATATACATGTGCTCAGTATTTTTACTGACACGCTTTTATATTTGTTTTGTTTTGTTTTATGGCTTTGTCCCTGTGATGACCCTATTTTGGCGAGCAGAATTTACAGGTTGATAGGATGCGTACGTCAAATGGGGGAGCTAGTGAGGAATAATAATAGCGTAAGAGTTGTTACTTTATTTCCTATTTTCCGTTGTCATAGTTGAATAATAAAGTTTATATCAATAAAGAGAAGTTATTTCTATTAAATCCGCTGCATTAGTTTAAAGTTTAGTTAGTAGTTAGTATTAAAGCCTTTAACGTTATCACGTGGCGGTAATATTCTCAAGTTTTCAAGAGTTTTATATTAAAATATGTCTTTAAAAAGAGAGAAATTTGGGGGTGTTACATAATTCTACTGGCTCAGATGCATCTACTGATGGTATTACAGTAAATCAATACAACCATCTTTTGTCATTGATTAATGGTCAACAAAAGCCTTCACATGTTGCTGCAAATGATGCTGAACATGACAATGATACTTCTGGCCATGCTATGATGGCAGGTAACCAGTGTTTCATCTCTTGTTTACATACTAATTGGCACTACTACAGAATTCACGATTTGCGTCTGACTATTTGCGTCGGACAAGAGAGCAACTGACGCAAATGACATATGTGCGTCGGATCCTACAGAAAATCCGACGCAAATAGCCAAGCAAAATTATACAAGCCTGTTTTACGTCGCACGTACGCCGGAAAACGACGCAAAAGGGGTCACTATGTGCGTCGCATTAAGGGAACCTGTGACGCAAATAAGCCATCTGCGTCGGACCCCGAAGCCCATCCGGCGCTAGGATGATTGTGTGCTTTGCCAACCCAGCAGAGACCATGCATGCTTGCTAGCCCAAAAATGTGCGTGTGGTCATCTGCGTCGCATGGTCATGGGTCCGACGCAGATGGATTGCCCAGCCTAAATGTGTGCATGCTTGCCAGCCCTAAATGTGCCCAAATTAAATGGTGCCGTTGTCCGACGCAGATGCCTAATTAGATAGTCATCTGCGTCGGACCGTCTCCCATGCGGCCTTGAATGACTCGTTTTTAGCAATTTTAATTTTGTATCCCGCCCATCGGTTGAGGCAATTCACAAACTCGGACTTCTCTCTCTCTCATGCGGTCGTCGCAGCGGCTTGAACGACATTCCCCCCTCGCGCCGCCGCTGCTCCGTCATCTCCTCTCGCCGGCGCTCCTCCTCTTGCCGGCGCTCCTCCTATTTCTCTCACTCACTCTCTCTGTCTTGCACTCCTCCTCTTTCTCACTCACTCACTCTCACTCACCGGTCGCCACGCTCCCCCGTCGCGCCGCGTGCCCCCATCGCACCGTGCTCCCCCGCTGCTCGCCGGCGCTCCTCCTCCTCTTTCTCTCACTCACACTCTCTCTCTTGCACTCCTCCTCTTTCTCACTCACTCACTCTCACTCACCCGTCCCCCCGTCGCGCCACGCTCCCCCGCTGCTCGCCGTCGCGCCGCCGCTGCTTTCCGTCTCTCCGTCTCCGGCAATGTAAGTCTTGTTTTTATTTTTTTCAATTTTTTGTCTCAATTTATGTCTTTTTATTTTTTTACCAATTTCTGTCTTTTTTTTTTTTGGAATTTTTTCTTATTTTTGTTAGATCTTAAGCAAGGAGTTTGTGATTACATTAGTAGAGTAATTGTAGTTAGTAGTTTAAGATTGAATTTAGGATGTTTGTAGTTTAATTTGTATTTAGGATGTTGAAGATTGAAGTTAGGATGATTGTAGTTTAAGATTTTAATATTATATTTAGGATGTTTGTAGTTTGTAGTGCTCATGAATTTATATAGTTTGTAGTGCTCTAAAATACTTCCTTTCTACTATATAATTATATTCACAAGTCATTCTTGTTTTTTACCATTGATTTTAATAGTTCTACTTTAATCTTAATGTTGTTTCTTAATTTCTAATTTGTTAATGTCTTAATATTAGATAGTTGATGTTTATGAGTTATGACTTAATCACTATTTAATTTGTGGGTTGGTTAATGCCCTAATGCAGTTGCCACATTCCATCTTCTACTTGCCGGCTGGTGCTCCAAGCTCACCTCGTTGTGCTTGTCTTCGCTGCTCCTTGAGAGCAGAGGTATATATATTATAGCTTTTGCTTTATGTTTATTTGTTTTATTTGTCCCTATAATGTTGAATTATGTGATTGGAAATATATACGTGAATTGTTTGGTTATGTGATTGGGAAATCATATGTTGAATTATGACAAAACTTATATGGACATACCTTAATGCGGTGGGGAGGGAAATCTAAGGAATGGATTGGTTTTTGCTGTTTAATTGCAATGTGTGCATCATTGGCCTAGATACCCGTTCGAGGCTTACTCATTAGGAGTAAGTCTTGAATAGTCCCCGGTTTGGGACTGTCTTTGGGTTTCCTATCTCACTTAGGATGTGAATGAATGTTTGGTTTTCGATTCTAGGAAAGATCTAGCTCATTTCCCTAAGTGTTCTCTGGGTACATATGTTGATAGTTTACCTACTATCTTCATCGTGTACTTGGAGAACTGTAGGGAAGTGCTGCCGGATTTTTCTTAGAATTGAAAACCAAATGTTCATTCACTAGTGAGATGAGAAACTCAAGGATGGGTTAGGTTGGAGTGATAAGGACCCAAATGTTCATGATTGCATTTGATGAGACACTTTGAATGATGTGATCGATTGTGTTCTTGTTTGGTGTCTCTATAGTGTATAAATATGGATCGAAACTGGATGTATGGTAATCGGATTTCGGCGACATTTATACAAGGGGTTGATGAATTTATCAGAGTTGCTTTAGAACATCAATTGCAGAATGGGTCAAATTTAGTCTTGTGTCCTTGTTATGATTGCAATAACTCTAGGGGGTATCGTGATGTGGATCAAATTAAGGATCATTTGATTCGGCGTGGGTTTAAGAGTAACTATACGAGGTGGACATGGCATGGAGAGTTTTATGATCCAGGTATGAGCTCCACTAGCTTGTGTGATGATTTGCATGTTGATTACATTGATGATGAGGTTGAGGTTGAGGTTGGGGTTGAGGTTGATATCGAAAAAGGAGAGAATGATAATGAGAATGATAGGGTAGTTGATGAGAATGATAGGGTAGATGAAATGTTGCACAATTTGGAGGATGAAGGAACCGATCGTCCCCATATGTATGATAGTATTTTAAATGCAGCGGACAAACCTATGTATCCGGGGTGTAAGAATTTCAGTAAACTTTCTGGCATCCTCGCATTGTTTAATATGAAATCAAAGTATAGTTGGACAGATAAAAGTCTAAGTGAGTTGTTCAGTTTTTTTACAAGAATTGCTACCTGAAGGGAATGAAATTCCCAACTCTACCTATGAGGCAAATAAATTGTTGTGTCCATTAGGTATGGAGTATGAGAAGATACATGCATGTCCAAATGATTGTGTGCTGTATCGAAATGAGTACAAGGATTTGGGTGAGTGTCCAAGGTGTGGAGAGTCTCGGTACAAGATAAAAGAGGATGATGAGGGAGTGAGAAAGAAAGAAACTTTGGTGAAGGTTCTTTGGTATCTTCCAATCATTCCGAGATTTAGGCGTTTATTTTCGGATGAAAATAATGCTAAATTATTAAGGTGGCATGCGGACAAGAGGAAGAAAGATGGGATGCTTAGACATCCGGCTGATTCTCCGCAATGGAGAAATATCGACCGAAAGTTCGCAGGTTTTGGTAAAGAACCTCGAAATCTTAGGCTTGGACTTTGTACAGATGGGATGAACCCTTTTGGCACACTAGGTACCCAACATAGCACTTGGCCGGTTCTACTGACCATTTATAATCTGCCCCCCTGGTTATGTATGAAGCGTAAATTTATTCCGCTATCGCTTCTTATTTCGGGTCCTAAGCAACCCGGAAACGACATAGATGTGTATCTTGACCCACTCCTTCAAGATCTGAAATTGTTGTGGGATGAAGGTGTTTCGATGTTCGATGCGTATACGAAAGCTAACTTCACATTACGTGCCATGATATTTTGCACGATTAATGATTTCCCGGCTTACGGGAATTTGTCTGGGTATACGGTTAAAGGAGCAAAGGCATGCCTTATTTGTGATGAGTATATGATTGATGAGCGGTTACATCATTGCGGGAAGAATGTACACCTCCATTATCGTACATGGCTTCCTTTAGATCATCCATTTCGTAAGAAGAAAAAGTTGTTCAACGAAAAAGTGGAGATGAGAGAAGCCCCTGTACCCTTGCGTGGTAATCAGGTTTCTAATCGGGTAAAAGATATTGAAACAGTGTTTGGAAAGCCCTTCAAAAGTGTCTCAAAGAACTTATATAAGAAAAGATCTAAGTTCTGGGACCTCCCATATTGGAAATTCTTAGAAGTCAGACATTGTCTTGATCTAATGCACATTGAGAAAAATGTTTGTGATGCCTTTGTCGGAACATTGTTGAATATGCCCGGGAAGACAAAGGATGGAGTTAAAGCTCGGAAAGACATGGGTGAAATGGGAAGACCGGAACTAGCACCTCGGGAGCGGGGACAACGCTATTATCGCCACCAGCTTGCTACACTTTGTCTAAGAAGGAGAAAACGAGTTTTTGTGAGTCTCGCATAGGTTAAAGGTCCTCTTTGGATACTCGTCAAATTTTCGAAACCTTGTCTCACTGAAGGACTTGAGACTCGTTGGTTTGAAATCTCATGATTGTCATATCTTGATGCAGCATTTATTACCTGTTGCAATACGAGGAATTTTGCCTGCCCAAGTGAGATACATGATTACAAAGTTGTGTTTCTTCTTCAGAACTATATCTAGTAAGGTGATTGATCCTAACACTCTAGATAAGTTGCAAGGCGATGTAATAGGAGACGATGTGTCGATTTGAAATGTACTTCCCACCATCGTTCTTTGACATCATGCCTCATTTGATAATTCATCTTGTCCGAGAAATTAAACTTTGTGGGCTCTGTTTGTATGAGGTATATGTGGCCTTTCGAAAGGCATATGGGTACTCTCAAGGGAAAAGTGATGAATCCAGCCAGACCAGAAGCAAGTATTGTCCAAAGAACAATTGCGGAGGAAGTATCTGAATATGTAAGTCAGTATTTAGCACGTGCACAAGCAATTGGATTGCCAAAATCTAGACATGAAGGAAGGCTTGCTGGTTGTGGTACCATTGGGAGAAAAAAATTGTGCCTTGATGGAGAGTTGAAAAGAAAAGCAGAATTTTTGGTGTTAGAAAATCTAAAACAAGTTCATCCTTACTTAGATGAGCACAAGAAGATGCTTAGTGTTCAGTATCCATTGAAGAATGAACGTGAGTTGATGATTGAGCATAATCGGTCGTTCGTTGATTGGTTTAAAGAACGAGTTATGAACCAACTATCTGACCCAAAAAATGATGTATCAGATACGTTGAGATGGTTGGCATATGGGTCAAAGATGCAAGTTCTTTCCTATGAAGGGTATGACATCAATGGTTATTCATTTTACACTAAACGACAAGATGACAAATCCACAATGCAAAACAGTGGTGTTACGTTGGGAGCTTTGTCATCAGAGTACAAAAGTAGAAGCGATAGAACCATTATTGAGAGAATGAAGTCTTACTACGGGTTCATTGAAGATATATTAGAACTTGACTATGTTGACTTTAAGATTCCGCTCTTTCAATGCAAGTGGTTTGATATTCGTCGTGGTGTAAAGAAGGATGAACATGACTTTTTTACATTAGTCAATTTCAGCCGGTTAGGGCATCATGAAGATTCTTTGATATTGGCATCACAAGCAAAACAAGTATTCTACATGGTTGACCCTGTTGATTCAAAATGGTCTGTTGTCATTGAAGGAAAAAGGAGAATACTTGGAATTGATGAGGTACATGGTGAAGAGGAATACGATAAGCGATTCAATGAAGTCATTGCTTCGTCAGTAGTAATTCCAAGTATATTAGGGGAAGATCTGGACACGAATTACATTCGTCGAGATCATAATGAGGGATTTTACGTTGTCAAAGAAAAAAGTGATTAATAGGTAACTAATGTAATTTATTCTACAATTATATATTTTATGCTTGGTTAAAATAATTTTCTATTATTTCATTGATGATTCTAACATGTCTTTATGCTTTATGGTTTCAGGTGTAGTGATGGAAGATCACATAATGCATGATGCATCCGATGATGATCGGCAGCCACGTTCTGAGACCGAGATAACTGATGGAGGTAGTAGGAAGAAAAGAGTGAGCAAGCCTAGAGGTCCTACAAAAGGGATACGTTCCAAACCCGGGGTTCAAAGAGTACTTCAGTGGGATGATTGGATGCGTCCGATTGGGGATCATGTTGGTGCGTACAAGACACATTGCGGCGAAATCAGTAGAAGCAAAGTGTCTATCTTGTACGATAGTTGGGATGATGTTCCACAAGGCCTAAAAAATAGTTTATGGGAAGATGCTAAAGTAAGTAAACCTATGTATTTTTAAAATCCATTCTTTTAATTTTATTTGAATCATGTTTATTATACTAATCGTGTAGTATTGGTTCATTTTATATATTGAAGAAAGAGTTTGGAATACAAGGGGATGAGAGGAAGAAACGAGATGTGTTGACTACTTGTGATAAGCGGTGGAGAGATTTCAAGTCAAGATTAGTGAGTCGATGGATCACAAAAACGAGGCTGGGGCCTAACAATGATATGCAACCGTACGTGCTCTATCCTTTCATCACGAAAGGGATTTGGGACGAATTCGTGAAAAAGTGTAGCTCTTAGGAGTTTAAGGTATATAATATGTACGTTACAATTACATAATATGTTATAATCAAATTTTTTTTTTGTGAATATTAACTAGTTACTTGTTTTCATATTAGGCTAAAAGTGAAAGAGCAAGAAAGTCTCGAGTTGCCAATATTCATCCTCATTTTTTGGGTCAAAAGTCATATGCGGAGATGATTCCCGTTTGGAAAGACCAAGGGTATATCCCTAAATCCTCTACAGCATCATCTGTTGACTCATCTACATCATCAATTATTTCCTCCTTGCCGGATCGAACTTTGCCATGGCTTCTTGCTAGATCGAAAAAAGATAAGGAAGGAAATCTTTTCTTCCCTAATGAAGAAACACAAAAGATAAAAGAGTCTATTGTAAGAATTCTTCAAATTTTATGATAAATTCTTGTCTAATTACTCGTATTCTAGAATTCTACTAATCATATGATTTTTTTGAATTTGATGCGGGATGATTGGAAAAGGAAAGAAAAGGAAGGAGAGTTTGTTCCGGGTCGGATGGATGATGTTCTATCCCGTGCTCTACGAGAGGAAAGACCGTCCCGGGCGTGTGTTAACAGTTGGGCGTAGCATTGGGATTACATCGGTTTGGGGAGATCCTGATCGGAGTAGTACTTGCTCGAAAGGGTAGGGGCATGGATGATGAGGAGATGCGGGAGTTGGAGGCGAGAGTGAGCCAAAGAGTTAGAGAACCGAGACGATGCAAGAGATGAACTCGAAGATTGATGCTATAGTTCAAGAAAGGTTGATGGCTTTTGCGGCGCAATTAGGTCTTCAAGCACCAAATCAAACAAATCCTCACACTCCGAGTTGATCCTAGTAGTTTGTCACTCGGGGGCAATGATCCATTTGTGAACTTGCAGGTATATAGTTATTTTATATCTTCTACGATTATGATATTATGTTTGTAAAACACTTAATTAATGACATTGTGTTCTCATTGGATGTTAAGAGTCCGGTTCCATGTCGTTTGGCAATAGCGGATAACTCGGGACCGATCATTGTAGCTGAGGGTACCGTACATCCGCAAATGGAGTCATCATCACATTCTACGACCGTGAAAGTGAGTGTTGATGATTTTTTTTCAGACTACGCAGAAGCTCTAGTTCCACTACCTACTCCATACATCATAAAACTCAGTCAAGCCGAGGGTTCATTCATAGAATGGCCGAAAGAGTTGGTATTTTTAGTCTCAGATAATCAGGTAACTTATGTTTAATGTTTTGATTTATATACTAAGAAATGTAAATATATATACTAAAAAATTTTGATTTATATATGCTAAATAATCTTGATTTTGTATACTAAGTAATCTTGATTTATATATGAAATAATCTATATACATATATAATATGAATTAAAAAGAAGTCAAATTGAATTAGGAACATATACCTAAAGACGGTGCGATGAAGAAGAAGAAGAAGAAGAAAATAGTTGGTAGTGATCCTTGCACCGATGAGTCTGCACATAGGCACGTAGATCCTTTTATTGACTTGACACTGGATGATATGGATGATAATATCAAGGAGATGCACCGAATATTTTGCGACAAACCCTCAGATGAGCCTTTTCAGTTGCAAGTTCAGAGGGGTACCGTCTTCAACTTTGATAGAGATTATATGATCATTCTCTCACGACAAGATGTTTTTCAACTTCTCACGGGAGCATGGATTAATGTATCCATTTTGCAAGTATTTATGATGTGAGATTTCTCAAACTCTAAACTAATTAACATTGCTATTTATAGGTATTGTTTCTCCTAACTATAAGTGTTTGGATCTTAGGTACTTGGCAGAGCAGTCTGAGGAGCATGGAGATAATAATATTGGTTTCATGTGTCCAAGTATGATTTCAGCGACCATGATACGCAATCACTTAGATGTCGTGATCAACTACATGGCAAGTTCAATGAAAGCGAATCAATATATGCGTTACATCCTATGTCCGTATTTTGAAAAGTATGTTTTATATAAACTAATCTTTACTTTGTTTTATATTTATGAACTTGTGGTTATATATATAAAACATCACATTGTGCTTCATGCCTTAGGGATCATTGGATTCTTCTTGTCATTTGTCTATTGAAGAGAACAGTATATATATTTGATTCGATGAAGAAAGATAGATCCTTAGCTATCAAGATACCGTTGAATACGTAAGTTCATAGTTGCTATACATGTTAATAAGTTTAAATGCATTTTATGATATTTTAAATAATTTATAAATGTTTATAGTAATTAATTGTTACAAAATCTCTATATTTAGTGCATATACAAAATACACGCGGCTTGAAGGATCAAATAAAGGAACTAAATTGTCTTGGACATATATGCGGGTAAAACTCTTATGGTTTTGTATTTGATACTTTATAATTTTATTTAGGATTTCTTTTCCGATTCTAATATATATCTTAAATTTGGTGTAGTGTGCTCAACAATCGGGAGGAGTGGAATGCGGCTATTTCGTGATGAGATACATGTTTCTAATCATCCGCTTATACTATGAAGCAGAGAATTTGTATGAGGTATATGTATGTTGTAAATTCATTATTTAGACTTATAGAATTTTAAAGTATATTAACTAGTTTAATATATTTCTAGGCTTTTTCGTCAAGTCTTGAGCCATACTCCATATATGAGATCAACGACCTCAAAGAACTTTTTGCAGAATACTTTGTACGTGTCGTTAACGAAGCAGACTAAGTTTGATGGTTAGTGTATGTATTTGTAGGTTAGCATAATATTTTGTTACTTGAACCTTGTTGGTTGATTGATTGCAACATTGGTTGCTTGAACCTTGTTGGTTCATTGATTGCAACATTGGTTGCTTGATTGAGATGTACTAGAACAGGTTTTGGTTATATATATGCAAACATTTCCCAATGATTTCTTGGGTTATCCAAATTACAAAGGAGACTCTGCCGAATTTTCTGCTCATAATTATTAACATAATGTTTGCTTAGTTTCGAAAATAAAAAAAAAATAGCTGAAAACAAAAACAAAAAAGTTGAAAAAAAAAACATAAAAATACCTCATCTGCGTCGCATTCTTGTTGTGTCCGACGCAAATCTTAGATTAATTGCGTCGTGTCTCATCCGACGCAGATGGCTGTCTTTCATCTGCGACGAGGCCTGTGCCGTCGGACCAAGGTCCGACGCAAATGAGGGTCCCAGGTCCGACGCAAATTATCATTTCTCTACTAGTGTGGTTGTTAGATAGTGGAGCATCTGACCATATATGCAATAATCTCTCATGGTTTCAATCTTACAATACTGTTTCTGGACCTCAACACACTATTAATATTCCTGATGGACTCTATAAAACATGTTGGCTCTGACTCTAGATATCACTCTACACAATGTGTTACATGTACCTGATTTTCAGTTTAATATGATCTTAGTACATAAATTGTGTAAAGACTTGAGTTGCAATATTTTCTTCACTCCTGATAAGTGTTTTATCTAGGACCCTTCTTAGAAAGGTCAATGCATGCTTCTTGGTAATCTGGAGGCGGGATTATACAATGTTGCTGAAATATATGTGCCACTTACTTCATCCTCTTCTGCTGATAATAAGAGTTGCTTGTCTGCTGTTGATACTGCCAAGCTCGGGCATTTCAGACTTGGTCATTTACCCTTTGATCAATTGTCTTATGTTTTACCTAATTGTAATGCAAAAGCTTTCTTGCATAACAATATATGCAAAGTTTGCCCTGCTGCTAGGCAGACTAGAAAGCCTTTTCCTAAGAGTAGTATTAAGATAAATAAAGCCTTTGAGATGATACATGTAGATGTATGAGGCCCATACAAAGTGAACACACACACAGGTTGTAACCAGTTTGTCACTATTGTGGATGATTACACCAGATTTACCTGGATACATCTATTGAAGTATAAATATGAAGTTGTGTCTATTTTTACTGATTTCTTTAAATATGTTGCTACTCAATTCAACACTCAAGTATCTTGTGTTAGATAAGACAATGCTAGGGAACTTAGTGAAGGTGATATGAAAATTTTGTATAAGAAGCTGGGGATTATTCATCAAACTAGTTGTTCAGACACTCCTCAACAAAATGGAGTAGTGGAGCTCAAACACAGACATTTGTTAGAAACAGCCAGATCTTTATTCTTACACTCACATGTTCCAAACAGATTTTGGGGTGACATTTGGTCTGTGCAACTTATTTAATAAACAAAATGCCTCTTTCTAGCCTACATAACACTACGCCATATGCAAAACCTTTTAATCAGCCTCCTTTATTGACTCACCTTAGAACCTTTGGGTGCTTGTGTTACTCCCTCTGCTTTTATTTAGTTGCTAAATTGTTGTTTACACAAGAATTTAGGAATGTCCCTTTCAAGCCTTTTAGTGTACTTTTTGACTCCTTTTGCATTAAATAAATGGGGTCAACATCGGTTAATTAAGGGGGATAGGGGATATTTTTATGGGGCCACAAAGTTAAACCGGCCCGTTTTTGGATTAACTTTAAAGGGGAAATTTTGAAATTTTCCATTTCCTCCAAATTCAAATTAGAAAGCACTGTTCGGTAAATTTAAATACGGAGCCAATTTTCTCATCCTTCACTCCACATTTCAGCCATACAAAGGTTTCTCATTACAATATTTTTTCGTTACAAAATTTTCGCATTCATACAAACAACTTTCAGCCATTGCAAGGAACTTGCTAAAAAAATAGGGAGGGGGGGTTGGGGTAAATCACTCTCAGTATATTCTCATTATCGAGTGATTAGGGGCTAATTTTTTATTAGCATTTTGCTTCACTTGAGGAGAGTGGATGAGTACCTTTGGAAACATCATGGTCTGAAATAGCTTCTCAGACCATGGCTTCTCAAAGCCCTCCAACACCACCCTCCTCGTCAGGTCAATCCCTATTCCAAAGGCAACATGAACTAGCAACAGGGAACCAGCAACAAGAACCAGAAACAGTCAGCATCCTCCAACAAGTGGTTTTTTCTGAAGTTCATAACTCAACAATCTCCAACAACAAACTCACTGACATTTTAATCCAACAAGAAATGAACATCAAGAAAATCAACAAGGCATCAATTTGAATAAAGAACCACAATGCAGCAGCAAACTCAACGAGATTAAAGTCCAAACACAACATGAACAACATCAACTTGTAGAAAATCAGTAAGGCATCAATCTCAATGAAGAGCCAGAGAACTCAGCAGCAACCTCTGTGATGTTGGAGTCCAACAACAACATGAACAACATCAAGTTGCAGACAATTAACAAGGCATCAATCTCAATGAAGAACTAGAAGTGAACATCCAAATCAATCTCAATGAGAAACCACTCCCTAGCGAGGAAGAGATGATGTCTGATGAATTTTATGATTCAGATACAGAGGGTGAAATAAACATGGAGTGGCTATCTGATGATCCCGATATTGAAACAATGTGGTATGGTTGGACAAATTCGAGAATCGAGATGAGGACCCAACATGATCTCACAGCGAGACACACTAATAATGAACACACATGTTGTTTGTTTGAATGATTTTCAAAGGAACCAAGTAGCAAACAAGTTACAACAACTTGCAAGCGAAAACAATACGCCTTTTGGAACAAAGTGTATATTGCCTTATGGAACAATCAACGAGTTAGCAACAAAGTACTCTGTTTCAAGGTGGACAATACCAAGAATATGACACAAGGTAGAAATGCAAATGACATCAAATGCATATATTCAGATTGGTTCCCTCAAATAGGGTAGAGTTGGGAGAAAAAGAATGATGTTGGATCCAAATGCACTAATGGCAATCCCTTTGAGGAAGAGGACTATTTTGAGGTCAACGACAGCCGCATTTGGTATGCACAATTCCACACTTTACCGAATGATGAAAAGAGGTGCACTAAGGAAGCATACAAACACTATGAAACCACATTTAACACAATCACATAAGATTGCTACAGTGATATGGTGTTTAAAAGCAATAATTCCGGCAACGGTGAACACTATACCCAAGTTTTCAAACATGTACAATGTGATTCATATTGATGAGAAGTGGTTTTGCATGTCTAGAATTATGCAAAGGTACTACTTGGGTCCAACATAAAAGGCACCTCACATAACATGCAAATCAAAAAGATTCATAGTGAAAGTCATGTTTGAAGGTATCATGGCTAGGCCACACATAACATCTAAGGGGGTGTCAATTTGGGATGGTAATATTGGTATATATCCTTTTGTAGACAAGGTACCAGCAAAAAGATGGAGTGCAAATAGAGATGCCGGTACGATTGAAACCAAACCCACCACAAGCATTACAAAGGAGGTTATGAGACAAAAACAAATTCAGAGTGTACTTCCCGCCTAAAACAGAAATGGCCACCATATGCATGCAAGGACATATGGATACAACTAGATAATGCATGCGCACACATTGAGAGCACATATGCAGAGTTCATAGAGGCAACCACATCGGATGGGTTTAACATAAGACTAGTGAATCAACCAGCACAAAGTCCAACTTAAATGTGCTTGACTTAGGTTTCTTTAATGCTATTCAATCCCTAAATCAAAAGGCACTAAAGACTATTGATAAGTTAATCAAGGTAGTTCAGACTGCATATGATGAATATGACCAAAAGTTAGGAAATCGCATTATTTTGAGTTTACAATATTGTATGGTTGAAGTTATGAAGCTCAAAGGTAATAACAACTACAACCCTCCTCACGTGGGCAAGCAAAGAATGGAAAAGGAAGGGGTGCCACCTGTTAGCGTTCAGATTCCAAGGGAATTAGTTGAAGAATGCCGACTATGGACTGAAAATGGTGGGCCTGAAGAAGTGGAGGGAGAAGCAGAATATGGGGCTTACAGTAGCACAAATTCAGATGATGAATTTGGGTACATCTAGTTCAAGTAGACAGATTACAGAATATTGACATTGGATACTACCTTTTTTTTGGTGAAATGGAAGCTCATAGGAGTATAATTTGTCCTTTTTTGTAGAAAATATGGTTGATCACATTTTGTAAGCAATAGTGAAATGATTTTATTAACCACAATGTACAAACCAAAAACATCAACAATTGGGATACAAACTACTCAAATGCCTCAAGCATCAATATTTTCACTAGGAAAGTATTAGAGTGGCATAAGTTATTTGTGGCTCTAAGGAAATGCCTCAAACATCAACACTTTCACTAGGAAAGTGTTGGAGTGGCATGGAAACAAACTGAAATGGGTTACAAATCGCTCAAATGCCTCAAACGTTAACACTTTCATAATGGAAAAGTGTTGGAGTGGCATAAAAATGTTTGTAAATGTCAACTTGTTTATTACATCATAGAGGACCCCAAAAAATTGAATGTTAAGTGATAAAATTATCTCGACCATTAACATTTTCGAAGCAAAAATGTTGGAGTGGCATAAGTTTTCACTAAACATTGAACTTTACTAATGCCACTAACCATTCCTCAATTAAATAACAACCAATGCCACTAACCAATGCCACTAACAACATAATTTTTTAATCCCACTCAAGATAACCAATGCAATATGATTGGAGCTTGCAGAATTAAAAACTCAGCAACTTGTAACACAAAGTTAGCTAATCATGACACTAAAACTCAGCAATTACATCAAAAAATAAAGAATGCACACAGTCAACTATAGAACATTCAATATTCTTAACCATTTCAGGAAACATAAATATAACTAGCAAAAGTGGATTGAATTTCATCCAAAACCAACAGGAATGGCTCCACGAAGTTCAAAACAGGGAGAGCTACTTAAGCAAAAGATTAAGTTGCTTCATCAGATCACCCAGAACCCCTCGAAAAAACTGGCAACTTTAACAAACAACAAAGCCTAATCATCCAGCCAAATTCCAAGGAAAATCAACAAGTAAAAATCAAACCCTTAAAAAAACCCTAATCAACCGCCACAAATTAACACCACCACTAAAGATCCAACAATTATACAGCAAAAAAAACATAAAAATAAAGATAAAATTAGGTTTTCAGAGAACAATACTTCCCTTATTCACGAAAGCCAACTATGTTTTGAAAGAGGCGAGGATCATAGATTTTCAAGAGCTAGAGAGCAATATTAGGAACCCCAATTGGAAAATCTGGATACAAGTCCAAAGAAATTCCATCTCGCAGTCTATTCTCTGAAAGCCCCAAAATTTCCACCAGCAAATCATGGCTTGGGTCTCCAAAATTCAGATCTTCTTCATTTGTTTCCGAAAACCCAAACTCTTCTTCAACGAACACGCACATGGCTCAATCTTCTTCATTCGACAAATCAAACCTTAGATCCGGTTGGTCGGGAGTGTGCGGGACAACCCGGATCCAGATTTTCCAACTCGGTACTAGAGGGATTTTGACTTGGAGTGTCCGGTACCATAAGTTGATCATCTTCATTTTTTTTCCGGTAGCGGAACTCATGGTGAGAGCGAAAAGAGAGAGAAAAGTTGAGAAAAATTAACGGTGCAAAGACATGAGAAAGAGAGAGATCGAGAGAGATAGCAGAGCGATGATGAAAGAGGAAATAGTGCGAAGGGTAAACAACGGGAGTAAATGTTGGGATGGATTTAGAAACTCCATTAAGGGGGTAGGTGGTGGTGGGAGAGAAAGAGGTTTCTTATGGGGAAATGAAGATGGTTAGGTGAGGGGGAGTAATTAACCCTTAGATGTTTGCTACAAAATTCCCTAATATTTGGAAAAGTAAAAGACAATATACTTTTTAGTAGGCCAAATACATCAAATAAGGGAAGGTGAAACAATGTAGCAAATAAAAAACGCAACCCTTTATGGAAAATGTAGCAACTAAATAAAAGCAGAGGGAGTATGTTTCTACTACTAAAGTTCATAGAGCCAAATTTGACCCTAGAGCTCAATCTGGAGTATTTATTGGTTACTCTCAGTTACACAAAAGGGCTATAAAATATACAACCTTGTCACTCACAAAATTATCATTTCAAGGGATGTGTCTTTCCATGGAAAGCACTTTCCTTTCCACCTTGCCAAGCAACGACATCCTGATCCCATATTCACAACTACCAACACCTTGTATTGTTTTGATGAAGATTTCCCTACTTCATCTACTACCATTGATTTTCTTGTTCTACTTCTCCTTCACCCACAAATACTCCATCTGATCCTTTAATCACTAATATTCATTCTTCTTCTCGTTTTGGCCAACTTCTCCTAATTCTAATGATAATTCAATTTCTAATGAGTTATTGGATCTTAGTCTCATTGTATCTAATCTTCCACCATCTCCTACTATTTATGCTCCCATTCCATCTTCTTTGTATCCTCAACCAGTCAAACATTCTTCAAGAGTTCATAATCCTCCTTCTTACCTTAGCCAATATCAGTGTAACACCATCACTTCTTCTCTCCCAGCACACTGGTGCAATTTAGTGTCCTTTTTTGAATTTCCTTCTTCTTATCAAGCTTTTCTTTTAGCACCTACATTTGACTACACTGAACCTAGATACGTCTTATGCTGAAGCAACTGCACATCTTGAAAGGTCAGCAGCCATGGATAAAGAAATCCAAGCACTAGTTGCTAACAATACTTGGGACTTGGTAGATCTTCCACGTGGGAAGAAGCCTAATGATAACAAGTGGGTCTATAAGGTTAAACTCAAAGCTGATGTCTCTCTTGACAGATGTAAGGGTAGGTTGGTAGCAAAGGGGTTCAATTAGAAATATGATATAAACTATGAGGAGACTTTTTCTCTTGTAGTTAAAATGCCTACAATAAGATGTTTGCTCGCTATTGCTTCATTCAGGAAATGGCCAGTTTATCAATTAGATGTCAATAATGCATTTTTGCATGGTGACTTGAAAGAAGATGTTTACATGAAGGTATATCTTGGCTTTCCTAATCCTAAACAGCAAGTGTGTAAACTTAACAAATCACTATATGGGCCAAAACAAGCCTCAAGACATTGATTTGCTAGGTTGGTTGAAGAACTTTCTGCCCAAGGTTTGTCCAATCCAACAACGATTACAGCTTGTTTATAAAAAGAGAAGAATCACACATCACCATAGCTATAGTCTATGTTGATGACATAATCTTGACAGACACCAATATTGATACTTTTACCTCTCTTAAACAACATTTACATCTTACTTTCAGAATCAAGGATCTTGGGGTTCTTCATTATTTCTTGGGAATTGAAGTTGGCTACCTTTCTGAAGGGATTTTGTTGAGTCAAAATAAGTTCACCAAGAAATTATTGTCTGAATGTGGTCTGGATTTATCAAAGAAGGCCTCTACACCTCTTCCTGTAAATCTTAAACTTCATCTTTGAAGAAGAAACTCTTCGCCTAATCCAGAATTCTACGGGTCTTTGGTTGGTAAATTAATTTTTTTACCAACACAAGACATGATCTCTCTTTCTTTGTTCAAAGTTCGAGTCGATTTATGTACCAACCAAGATCCTCTCATCTTCAAGCTTTACATAATACTCTCAGATTTGTATATCATACTCTTGGGTAAGGTATTCTCCTCAAGGGCAGTGATCATCTAGCTTTACAATCTTTTTCTAACTCAGATTGGGCTTCTTATCCTGATTCTCGGAAGTCAGTTACAGGCTACATTCTATTGCTTGGTAATTCTCCCATATCATGGAAGTCTAAAAAGCAAAGTACAATTAGTAAATCTTCTTCGAAGCCGAATATAGGGCCATGGCTTTAGTTGCATATGAAGTTCTTGGGACAGTAAGACTCCTAGGCTGAATTGGGTGTTTATGATCTCCAACCTGTCGCACTCCATTGTGACAATCGAGTGCATTACACATAGTCGAAATTCGGTCCTTCATGAAAGAACCAAACATATTGAGATTGATTGCCATTTCACTAGCCTTAAAGGTTTACTTCGGCGCTCCTATTTGCCTACTCAGTCTCAACTGTCTGATGTTTTCACCAAATCTATGCCTTCACCTTAGTTTTTATAAGCTCCTATCCAAGTTGGGATTGTTTGATCCTTCCTCTCATCCACCTCCCAACTTGAGGGGGTTATTGGAAATAGTCACACAAGAGCTGATGGTCAAGCTATTATTAGTCAACAAACTTAATCATCAAGACTACAACAATTCTATTATGATTAGTTAACCATTCTGTTAGAGTTGGTTACTTTCTCTAAATTATTTTATTTCTTTTATTCTAATTCAGATGTAAATATAAAACAATCTGACTTGTGTGGACCCGGTTCACGTTAACATTAGTGTGCACCAGGCAAAACAACATATCATTACTGAACAATCCACTATATTATGTAGAAATCCACTATATCATTCAGACCCACACTATATCATGCAGAAACTCACTATATTATTCAGACACACTTACTATATCATTCAAACACACACACACACACACTATATCATACAGAAACTCACTATATCATTCAGACACACATTATATCATACATAAACTCACTATATCATTCGAAACACACTATATATCGAAACTCACTATATCATTCAAACACACACTATATCAAGCAGAAACTCACTATATCATTCAAACACACACTATATCATGGAGAAACTAAATCATTCCATATGTTAGAATATGTGTCATGATATATACTACGTAACTTAGATCTTCTTTGTATGTTAAAATATTTTAATTAATTCCTCTATTATATTGCATATAATTTCACATTATGTTTTTCGTTAATAAAATATACTATATTGTATATAAGTTCATTATATCTCTATAGAATTCACTATATGAAGTTAATATCTTACCAACCCGGTGTACACTAAGTTAGTGTGCACCGGGTCCATTTGAGTTTTTTTAAATATAAAAAGACACAAGGGTCTTTATTACCGCTTGTAATTGATTCTTACATCAATACAATATAGTTATCTCGTTTCTTTTCCTCTCTATTTTCTCTGAACTCAAAAACTCGTTCTTTTCACATCTCATCACCCATGCAGTGTACTTTATTCTTCTCAATTGTGTAGTTCATTCTATACAGAACTCTGAAGCATCTATAGTATACTATAAAAACTGTGCTCAAGGTGATGTTTCACCTACAATTATCGAAGATGTTCATCAAGGGCATGCATTGGATTTCCAAGCCTTTTTTGAAAGGATATACCTATTCGAGATAGGCATTTCGCATCATCAACTAAAGGCGGATCTGGTTGAGCATATTTAGAGGCCAAGACCTTAAATTATCTTAACTCAAATTTTTATTTGAGTGTTTATGTTTTTTTTTCTAATGTTAGTAAGGCTATGTTCAGTTCACCTTATTTTTGCTTATTTCAGATCAGATCAGACCAGATCAGATCAGATCAGATCAGACCAGATCAGATCAGAAAAAATAAGTTCAGATCAGATCAGATCAGATCAGATAAGTTCAGATCAGATCAGATAAGTTCAGATTATGCTTATATTTTAAAACTTATTATTATTATTATCATCATCATGATTATTATGATTATTAGTATTACTAATGCTATTATTGTTGTTGTAATAATTATTATTATTGTTGTTGTTGTTGTAATAATAATAATAATAATAATAATAATAATAATAATAATAATAATAATAATTATTATTATTATTATTATTATTATTATTATTATTATTATTATTATTATTATTATTATTATTATTACTTTATACAACTACTATTACTATTAATATTACTATTTATTAGTACATTTGTTCAAAAAGATTATTATTATTGTCGTTGTTGTACTTATTAATTATTAGTATTGGTAATTATTATTAATGTCGTTGCTATTATTATAAATGTCATTGATATCACTATTTGAAGCTATTTGTGTTCAAGAAGAAAAATGTTCTTTTGGCATTTGTAAGTGTTCTTTTTTATATTGATTCTAATTAATAATTTTGATATGTGATGTTCTTTTTGTTGTTGTACATGTAATGAACATGACAATAGTATATGATATTTATTTTTTAAAAACGGTTTTGGTAGAATAATATAAATTATATATTACTAGTTTATATAAAACATGAGTAGCATGGGATTACCTAATGGTGTTGTGATCACGTTCAAAAATTTTCCTACAAAGGATTTCAACTTATCTTTAAAAACAAAGTTTATATAGAACAAGACAACGATATAAGAAGAATATTTAACCATTTTGTTCCAGATCATATGATTATATATATTTATAGGTTTATTTATAATAAAAAAGAACAATTTATTGATATAACAAAGAACTTATTGTTAGTTAAATCCAAACATGTCATCAATATAAAAATAACATCTATCTTTTATTTTTAAAATGTGTTCTTTTTTTAATATCATTATATGTTCTTTTAATTACTAGCTAAATTCTTATTGTTAACGGACCTTGAACATGAGTGTTCTTTTTATTTTTTAATTTTTTTCGGCCCCTTTCGGGAATCCCGTGGTAAGATGAATTTTCTCTGGGCTGCCCTCGCACATGGTCACTCACCTAAAGACCCAACAAGCCCCAACCCCCTTCCCCACCCACAACAATATTGAAATATATGCTTCCACCAAGATTTGAACCTTGGCCTCCCATGTGGGGTAGGTAAGCCATACCATTGGACCCAAGAGTCCTTAGTCTTTTATTTTTAATTGTAAGTTCATATACTAATGTGCTCTTTTTCAAAAAAAAAAACTAATTATGCTATAATAATAATAATAATAATAATAATAATAATAATAATAATAATAATAATAATTATTATTATTATTATTATTATTATTATTATTATTATTATTATTGTTATTGTTATTATTATTATAATATTATTTATATTATTATTATTATAAAATTATTATTATTGTTATTATTATTATTATTATTATTATTATTATTATTGAAAGTTGTGCATAATAATAAAATCAATATATATATATAAAGGAGGAACTTTTCGGGAGCATAGAGAGCTCCTCAAGATTTCGAGCTCATATAGCGCGCCACGTAGGATTGTCATGTCATCAATTTATATTTTTATTTTTACAAAAATAAAGTTCTACATGATTTAAATACATAAAAAGAGATTTGGATAAGCGAAAATTAGAGTTTGTATTTGAAACAACAACTTAAATTATTATATTATGAAAATTGTGTATAACTTTTGCTATAAAATTCGGAATATTATAATTTTTGTACCATTGGAGAGCATTCAGAATATGCTTCGAAATAAGATCCATTTACAATATAGTTCTACAACTTATGAAATATAGAGCGCCATGTAGGATTGTCATGTCATCAATTTTTTTTCTAAAAATAGAGTTCTACATAGATTTAACTACATATAAGGAGCCTTGGATAAGTAGAATTTAGAGTTTCGTTTTGAATGAACAATCTAAATTATTATATTATGTAAATTGTGTATAACTTTTGCTACCTAATCCAGAATATTACAATTTTTGTACCATTAGATAGTGCTCGAAATATGCTTCGAAATAAGATCCCTTTACAATATAGTTCTATAATTTATGAAATAGAGAGTGTCGCTTAGGATTGTCATGTCATTAGTTTTTATTTTAAATATTTGAAAAAAATAAAATTCTACATATATTTAAATACATAAAAGAGTTTTGGATAGGGGGAAATTAGAGTTGCGATTGAATAAACAACCTAAATTATTATATTATGTAAATTGAATTTAACTTTTGCTACCTAATTAAAAATATTATAATTTTTTTATCAGTGGAAAGTGCTTGAAATATGCTTCAAAATAGGATCTATTTACAATATAGTTTTATAACTCATGAAAATATATTAAATTAAATGAATTGTAAGACATTATTTAGTCTTTTTTTAGATAAATATAATAATAGCTATAAGTATTAAGTATAGTGTATTACATGTGATTATAACATTTGATTATAGGTCCAATTTACAGGATTAAACATATTATCTTTTAAAACCTTAACCTTACTCAACTAAACCAAAACAATATAGTATTGCAACAAAATTTATTAAGGAAACTTTGTTGTTACAACAAAAACTAAAATCTATAGCGATAAAGTTACATATATATTAGAGTTTTAGATTATGTAAAAAGTAGAGTTTGATTTAAATAAAACAACCTTAGAATATTATAAAAGCTCAACGTAAGCATGCCATGTCATTCTTATTAACTTTTAATTTTTTTTTAAGAAAATAGTGTTCAACAATTATTTTTTTGAAAGAAAATGGTGTTCAACATAGATATAAGTACATATAAGGTGTTCTGGATGAGTGAATATTACAGTCTAATTTTAAATAAACAACCTAAATTATTATACTATGTAAATTAAATATAACTTTTTGCTACATAATTCGCAATAGTATAATTTTTTTTACCGTCGGAGAGTGCTCGAAATATGCTTCGAAATAAGATCCATATACAATATAGTTTTACAACTTATGAAAATATATTTATTTAGATGAGCAATAACGTATTATTTATTCTTTATTTTAAATAATTATAAATATAACTATAAAAATAGCATATAATATGTGACAATAGTAATTATGTCTTTTAAAATCATACTTTTAAAAATCAAGTCATATGAAGATAAAAAAATTCATATCTATAGTTTTGTAACGATAGCATTCCATGATGGCATTACATGAAGATCAAATGAAAGTTTGTCATCGAGATTGCAGAAGTATTACGCAATTGACTAATTATTTTATTCTTATAATATTTATTGTATACACAATTATTTATTATTTTCCATATATCTATATCTATATCTCAGATCTTATTCTTTTCTCCATTAACTTAATTCCATGTTAAACTGTATTAGTAGTCATACCTGTTATTGAGATACCATTTAATAATAGCTTAACTATAGTATTCAATTGAATATTAAAAATTATAAAATTTATATATCACAATAACAAATTAAATCTAGAAATTATAGTATAATGACAAATACTTTCTCCGTTTTTTTTCTACTTCAACAATTGATTTGGGCATGGTTTTTAAGGAAATAAAAAATGGTTCGTTTAGCATAGAAGTACCTCTTTAGTTAACTAGAGTAGGGGGATAAATAAATCCTTAATAAATTAAACACAACTTTATAAAGCAATTTGGGTAATTAATGATGGTTTTATTAACATAAAGTAAAGATAATATTATCAACTGTAGTTACTTTTTTTTTTACCAAAAGTGGAATGGTTTCAAAAGATGAAACTACCTAAAGCGGTAATTGTTGTAATAGAAAAAGAACGGAGGAAGTATGTAAATACAATGGTGTTGAAAAATCTTATTTCACAGCAACACAAAATCAACAATAATATTAACAAAAGGATTGAAATAAAATAAAATAAACAGCAACCCGTGCAACGCACGGGCTTCAAACCTAGTGATAATAATAGTAATACTAATAATGAAATACAAAGTAATAATAATATTAGTAATAATATATTTTTTAAAAGATAAGTTCAAATCAGTTCAGATCAGATCAGTTCAGTTCAGATCAGATCAGTTCAGTTCAGATCAGATCAGTTCAGATCAGATCAGAAAAAATAAGTTCAGATCAGATCAGATTAGTTCAGATCAGAAAATTTCAGGTGAACTAAACATAGCCTAAGTCTAATTTCCAATATTGTATTTCAAGCTCTTTTTTTCATAAATTTGCAAGCTTTGTACTCATTGTTATTTCAATTATTTGACATTTCTTCTTTTTTTGTAGTATTAAAAAAAAGAATAATAACCAATTTTGTAAATTTATTGAATTAAAATTGAAATAAAAAATAAAATAGTAAAATATGAATATTAACAATTTCTATAATAGTACGTAAGTTAGTCAGGTACCTGGGTGAATGAAGTTCCTTCTATTGCAATACATCATTTACTAGTTGATTTATTGTTGATGATAGATAAAAAAAAGTAAAAATATGTAATGAATAAATAAAAATAAGTTTAATGAGAAAGTGGATATAATTAATAGCAAGTCGGACCCCCCTTTAAATGGATAGCTATAGCTAACGATTGAGGTACTGACAGTGGCGTATCCAGGAATTTCGAAATGGGGGTACGGATAAGATAAAATGAAATAAAACAAAGTACTCAACAATGCTAGATGTAATTTACGACTAAAAAATTCAACTCTTTTGTGACTTTGCTCCACCTCTTTTCCAAAACGATTCTGAACTTTTATTTTTCATCTTTCGAACCTAATATATAGTGATACATCACACATTATTAGAGATTAATACCAAAATCCCTTAATTTTTTTTTTAGGGGCCAAAATCCCTTATTTCATATTCACGTTTCACGATATCTAATTTAAAATTCAAATATTTAACTAATTTCAACTCACAACATCAAATATCATTACTTCAATTTTACAATTTCTAATTTTAAAATTCAATAGAAATAATCGCAAATCACATATTTGATGTTTCACAACATCTAATTTCAATACCACAATTTCTAATTTCTATTCAAATAATACTTTACCACAATTTCTAATTTCTATTCAACTAACAATCTCAATACCACAATTTCTAATTTCTATTCAACTAACCATCTCAATACCACAATTTCTAATTTCTATTCAGCTAATAATTTGAATTTTGAAATCAATAAATATAAAACTTTTGTGAAATTTTTTTTACCTCAAAGGCTGAAACTCCGAAGTTCGAACTCAATGAATTCCGAGTTCTGAAATCTGACGGCCACCGGATGGACGTGAGCAACCTCCGGCGTCGTTCTTGGTTCGGCAGTCACGGGCTCAGTGTAGTGGTCCTCCGATAGTTCGATGTCGGTAGACCAGTTTAACAAAAAAAAAAAAGGAAAGAGAAGAAGAGAGGAAAGAGAATGATGAGAGGGAGGAAAAAATAATACAAAGAAAAGTAACTTAAGTCAGAGAAAAAGTGATTGCTTGCAATTTTTAAAAGTCTCTAGCTACTAGCTTGACCATTGGAGACATGGGAGAAAATCTGCCAAAAGCAAACCCAAGATTATTGAGAAAGTGGGTCTCATTAGTGGCAAGTGGGGCCCCATTAAATGGAAAGTTGTAGCTAACCATTGGGGTACTAATTAGCTAGAAATGAAAATGAGTGGAAATCCTATGTGGCATAGCAAGCTAATTCGGCAATTAGCTTGCCATTGGAGATGTGAAAATGGGTGGGAATCCTATGTGGCACGGCAAGCTAATTTGGCAATTATGACAGGCTACAACACATTGTTGTTTAAATGGTCCCACATCTCAATTAACACTTTCAACTTTAATTTTTTTTATTCAATTATAATTAGGTAGGAAACAAAAAAAAATATATTTATGGTTGATGCAGATGCACTTATCAATCATATGGAGTGTGCACATTACCTTTCCCTTTTTCCAATTTCAAGTCATATTGCCTTTTTTATGTCAATCAACTAGCTTGGTCGAGCATGTGTTGCTCCCAAACAGGTATCAATTATCTTGCTCCAATGGTTGTGCAACATGCTTACTACTATCAAATATTGCAAGCAAGTCTAAAATTACAACCATTGGAGTTGCTTAGAGATGCTCTTTATTATAAAAAAAATATTAACATACAACCGTGCATTGCACGGGCTCAAATCTACTTATTATTAAAGGTATAGTCGTATAGAAGCTGGGTAGTAGATGTTATTAGGGCAAGAATTATGATGTGCAAGCTTGATGCAGAAATCAGAATATAGTGCCTAACTATCCTATTGCCTGGGAAAGAACGACTGCATAACCCGCCATCCTCCAAGTTGGATGAGTAAAACCAGTAGCCAGGTATTTAAGAACTCCAAGTCTCCAGCCCACAAACGACAATGACCAGAACTTGACAAAAGAAAAACAACAATATCGGCATATACTATAACTACAGAGCTAGCAATTTCTGAAATGACGAAACGATACAGCTGAAATTGACAACGTTTTTCCAGAGATATCCAATCTCGATACTATTATATCAGGTAAGTGTATCAACTATCAAGGTTTATTCAAATTTTGGTCTATTTGCTACCAAAGAAGATCTTCCTAAATCACAAATGCTATGATGAATTGATCCACAAACTATCAAGAGTCCAGAACCACACAGAAAACGAACAAAGACACCTCCAATACTCTTGCAGGGCATATGCTTAGTATTCTTTTGAATGCGATAATACTCATACCAATGGTGAGAGCCTCTTTGATAAATAAAACATCTAAACACAGTGCATAACAGGAGCTCGAAGATACACACTAAACAGGTGCGAGTAAAGGCTTCTAATTGAACTATAGAAGTGCATTTCGACTTATGATGTGTAACTACTTACATTTGATTTTCTTCCGACAGACTATGTAGCAATACAAGTGCACAGAAACCTAGTCCATTATGCACCGGAATCACCTCATCTCAAAATTGCTTGTATTTTCTGGGATAAAGCGCTTGAGAATTTGACTCTAAGGTAGCGAATCCGGGGGGAGGGTGATAGTATATCACTGCACAAATTTTGGTATCATCATCACTCATTAGTTCAAAACATAAAGGAAAAGAACATCAAAGAATTGCTTCCATGAGTCCCTGAGAGCTAACAGATTTCTGTACATAAGGAAACTATAAATCACATTAAACTATTAGTATTGAGTATTGACTCTAGCTTCGACTAAATTTCCAAGAAGTAAAAGATAACATCTTCATTAATTGATATTATTCTGTAAAGTACCTTGTTAGTTACAACAATTTATATTACCTGCACCACGCAAGCAGGGAGTGGGAGTATTTCCTGGCATTTTTGTCCGGAAAAGAATACTGATGATGGTTAGACTTGTATAGAAAGCTCAACATCTCTATCAAGTGTCAACAACAGGTTACCTTGAGAAGGTCATTCTCTCAATGGGAGGTCAATTCAAGTCTTGCATTTGCTTGTAAACATTGTTTGATAAAAGCTTTCTCTGGACCAAGTGATCCCAAAAGACCCCTAATAAGTTGTTATCACTAGTATTTGAACTGCTGAAACACCTATATATTTTTAAAGTTACACTTAACCTCCTCTTGTACATCTCATCCAATAACTCGGAAGCCATTCTTTGCTTGCCTTCTTTAAAGTAACCAAATGCCAAGCTAGTGTATACAAGAGTGTCTCCCTTGATTCCTTTCTCTTCCATACAATCAAATATTTTTTTTGCCCATTCAATCATGCCTTTCTTACACAGACTTCTAATAAGAGCCCGATACACTGAGATATCGACACAAAGACCTCTCCCTGCAAGCTCATTTGGAAGTCCTGCTACTGCCTCTACATTATCCTGACAACAGTAACCGTCCACAATCCACGAATAAGTACAAAAACTTGGAGAGAAACCTGCATCAAGCATTTCAAAAAGATGTTCTTTTGCTCTATCTATCTCTTTAGTCTTGCAGAAACCATGTATTAGTGCCTTGAAAGTATATTGGTCAAGCTTCAACCCACCTTCCAACATCTTGTTTTTCACCTTTAAGGCTGATTGGAGGTCTCGTATCTTGCAATAAGCATTTATCAATGTATTGCATGTTATATTATCAGGTTCTACCTTCTTCTCACTCATCTCGTTCAATAGTTTGTTTGCATCCCTTATCCTCCCTTGTTCGCACAACTTGCGTAGGATTGAATTGTATGTAGCAACTGATGGATATACACCTTTAACCTCCATTACTTGGCACAATCTCAAAGCTTCCTCTACGTCATTTGCTCGACAATATCCATCAACCAAAGTGGTATATGTCACAAGATTAGGATTTACGCCCTTAATTTCGTCAAAAAGCCTCAAAGCCTCCTTCATCCTACCTTCCCGACAAAATCCAGATAAGAGGCAATTATAAGTCACAATATCTGGGGTTACACTAGCTTTGTCCATCCTATCTTGAACCGAAAAAGCTTCATAGTGTTTACCCTTCTTCATATACAAAGAAATCAGCGTATTATAAGTGAAACGATCAGGCAATATGCACTTAAATTCCAACTCATTCAACAACTCTTCAGCCTTTTCCACATCTCCAGACTTGCAACAACCATGAATCAACACATTATACACATGAAGATTAGGCTCAATCCCAAGTTTCAGCATCTTCTTGTACATCTTCCACATACTAGAGGTAAACCCAGCCTTCACAAGTGAACTCAAAAGTACAGTACAAGCATGCAAATGAGGCTTAATCCTATTAATTTTCATGTACTCAAACACTTGAATTGCATCATGGGTCATCTTAGAATCTGCATAATATATCACCAACCAACTCAAAATCTGCGAATTCGAACCCGGGTCCGGGTGGGCACCAACAAGGGCATTCAAAACAGTGGGAGAGGATAAATAATCCTTAAGTGCAATTTTCTCAAGCACCTTCTGTGCAATTCTGAAGTGGTTGTGTTTAGTTAGCATATGAATCATAGACCAATTAAATTCAAGGGAATGCTTATACCCAGGAATCTTTTCAACCCATTCATAAAAAACCCAGGAATTACAGAAATCTAATAATAGTTGTGATAAAACTTTCTCTACTGCTACTGAACTCAAATGAGAACCAAATTGGGGTTTCAGAAGTTGGTTCCAATTACCCTTTATTACAATTGCACAAAGAGTTTTGATGGACATATTTTCCCTAGAAATAGAAGCTAAGTTAGGCATTATATACTGAAATTGAAAAATGTTTTTATCTTGAAAACTGGGAATTTTACCTGGTTTTATATCATCTATGCTTATTATCTCTCACCTGTTGTCTGTGATTCAAATCAGAATCTTTCCAAATCATCAACTAAACCATTTAAAGAGAGAGAGAAAGAGGTTGTTTGAGAATTGAGAGGGAACGAGAGAGACAAGAGAAGAAAGCGATATAGTAGATGAGAATTAGAGAGAGGATTGTTGGTAAAGCAAAGGATTCGAACACTGGCTCTTGGCTTTTTTAGGATAAAACGTCAAATTCATCTTTGACACCTAAAAACTTTGTACATCAACGACCCGTTTGATTAGTGTACAAAATGGTGGTAATAGTTTTGTTTTTTAGTGTAAATTTGTGAACATATTTCCAAGTTAATATCAATGGTAATGAAATTTAATGTTTTTTTTTTTTTGACAAATGAAACTTAATGTTAAAATGTGGGTTTTCCTTCATAAATCTTCGTTACCACACAATACCACATTCCCAAGTGGTAATGGATCCTAATAAAATTTTAGGAAGAAAATAGGTGTTTTGTGAAGATATTTCCAAGTGACATTTTCATAAATGAAATATTGTTGATACTTCTGTTGTTATTTAAAGGATACAACATTTGTACCGTAACCACTATTCATCTATCAACCTTATCGTATATTTTGTCACAAATGTATAAGAAAATGTAGTCAAATAGGATCTTATTTGATTCGTCTCAATGTACATAATATCAACTTTTTATAATTTTTATTAATAAAATTGAAGATATTAACAATCGTAGTATATTGGAAACGTGTACTATGCAAATGTTGCATAATTTAAAGAACGGATGAAGTATTAAGCTTTTTTTTCTACAGGAAGAAAAAGTTCATTCATAAGGGATATCCAAACGACACTTACAATCAATTATTGAAAAATCAACGATTCCAACACAAGTATATAACACCTTAGAACTAGATACATCTCATATTCTATTCAAAATAGCCTTAATAAAAAATTTCATCCGAAGCAATATAATCTGTGAGTTCACTTTGATTCGGCTTAACTTGCGTTAATACATAGTCGTTTGAAGAATTAAGTTGTAGGGGTCAAATATTAAATTGTAATTTTTTCTTATTTAAAGAATACTAAAGAAGGAAAATGATGACTTAACACTTATTTACGAAAATGTCACTTGGTTATACTACGAGTAGTTTGGGATCTTGTGAGATGCACGAATCTATATTTTTATGGCGTTAAAAGAGCGATTAAGTGTAGTTATGTAGATTTTGATGGGAAGTGGACTTTGATAATAAGGAGTATTAGATTGTATGTGGACATTATAAGTACATATGTTGATTAATGTGTTGATAGATGCATATATATTGGACATAGAATTTTATACAGTTGTCTAAGAGCAATTAGTTTAGTCATTATATATATATATATATCATTCTACTTCCCAATTCTTTTAAATTTCACCAATTTACTACTTAAGTGGTCAAATTTATAAATTTAATTGTATTTTGTCTTTTATTTACTCATCTTGAATATAAAAAAGAACTTTATCATATGCGATCTTGTTACACTTTCTTAAAATTAATTTTCATGATTCTTAATATACATTATTAAATTAACGATTAAATTTTTGCTTATTTACCTTCCAAATTTGCTAAAGTTATCATTAGATAATCATGCTCACTGTGTACCACATTAAAAAATTTACTTTCGGACAAGTGATTTTATGTGTGAAGATCAGCTTGCTAATAGTAATAAACTAATACTCCCTCCGTCCCATAATATAAGTCCGATTATCGTTTTTACACGGGAATTAAGGTAAAGTGGAAACTTGTTTTATTTGAATAAAAAAATTTATTTTTATTGGGAAACCCCTACATTGTTTTTTTCTTTTTAACAAAAAATAAAAACTGAACATTAATGTTGCATGTTTTAATGTGTAGAAGAGTTTAATGGGGTAAAAGATTCCAATTTATCATTAATAATGGTGCATTGGAAGCTGAAATTATAAGGACTTTTTGGGAATTAAATTATTTTGATGAGGGTATTTTGGGCATAATTATTGATTGAAAATAGAAACAAGACTTATATATTGGAACACTTTAAAAGGAAAGGGGACTTATATTATGGGACGGAGGGAGTAATTCCTAGTTACCGGTATGCTATTAAATTCTTTACTTATAATCTAATGAAAATCATAAAAGTTGACTCACAGCCCCATAAATGTACTAATTAGTAAACACTCTAAGCAAATTTATAACATGAAAAACACATCTGTGCAATTCTTTATACACTGTAATGACTAATGCCTACTACTCAATAGAATTGAAACCAATTAACATAGTGGCTCTATTTTGGGAGGTATTTTAGGCTGCCTAAAATGATAAATTGCTAAAATATTTAGGTGCCAAAATAAATTAGGCGTGTTTGGGGAGTATCTAAAATATGATTTTAGGTGCTAAAATGATTGAAATTGACAAGGTAAAAAATTTAACGTTTCAATATCGGGTACCTAAAATCTTGGAAAATCTTTTTAAGCTAATCTCGGATTTTAACGTCCCTCTCTCATTCTCTCATACTGCTTCTCTTTTGTGTTGTTGGTCTTCCATCCCTCTACCGCATCTCTTCTCAAATTTCGCATCTTTTTGAAATCGGTTACCATCCAAATTCGTTATTCATCTCCTTGAAATCGCCATATGATTTTTCTTGCAATTTTTCGCAAATTTCGTTTCTTTATTTCTCCGAGTTTTCTGAATGCTTTTGGTTTGCTTTGCCTTTGTATTTGATGTAGAAAGAAGAGAAACAAGTTCAATTGAATGTAGAAATAGAAAATAAAGTTACTTGACAAATTAGCCTAGTTATCACAATTTGAAAGAGCAAGGTAACTTTTTAGAATTATAATTTTCGAAATTCTATCTCTTCTTTGTCAAGAACTTCTCATTCCTAAGGGGTAAAAATGATGCTAGATGTTCTAAGTAACCTAAAAAATGTGATACAAGAACTGCAAAATCCATACCAATGAAACGTGAGGGAAGACAATCAAGTGGATCGACTATGTTATCTAGTCACATTAACACTATGGTAAACACTTGTAGTCGAGCATTGGAATTAATTGTAACACCACGACAATTATCTCTTTTCTAAAATACCTTTTTACTATAAAACATAGAGAATTATCAAAGTATTATCGCCCGTGTGAAAACGTATCGGTTTATTCGAGAATTTTGCGGCGGAAAACATATAACTAAACTCTAGAATTGAAAGGTAATAAATAAACAAAGTACCTAAAACCAAACACACTAATAATGTTAACTTCAAACCAAACTTCAATAATATGTTTCTACGATAATCAAATCAATCTGTTACACAAGCTCTCCATTCCCAGATCCCCATGATGCAACATCTGCAAACCTGTAGATGTCATTGCACTAAAGAATCTGCTCACCAAAATGGATCATCATAGGATTAATAAGGCAAAGCCGTGATCAACATACACAACAAAAGCACGTAATCGGCAAAGCTGAGTACTACATAATAATAAATAACATTCCTAACATGATACTAACAAATAATAAGCGGGGATAAATAATAACATAACAATCTAACAATCTAACAATATGCGAGATAACTTTTCTTGAACTAAACTTTAACCATCTTTTTATTACTTTAATGGAATAGTTATTGGACCGATTTGTCTAACTAAAAACCGGCCTTCACCTAGGAAGACGAAATACGGGCGCGACTCCGTATTCCATAATGACTGCGATATCGAGGAACCTTTGAATAAAAAATAGGAACGGTGCGTGATCAATCCAATTCCCGAGAAAAAAGCCATGGCACGCTCACCATGTACCCTGACTCCTGATTATCCAACTTCAGACGTGCACCAGTCTAAAGTTTATTACTATCCAAGTTACACTTTACGTGATTTACAACTTATTACTTGTTATGACACACAAACAACACAGATACATATAATCAAACATTCACAACTTACTTCTTTTTTATCTTAGGATTAAATAAGTGATCATACAACTTACAACCCAAGATTAATTCCTTTTTATTCCAATCCTTCTTATTTGTTGAACCTAGCCAACAACCAACTTACCTTTCAAAGGCATAAATTATCAACTTACCAAATAAGGCCCACAGTCCTCATAGAGTAGTGAAAATAATAATATAAGGGAACACATGATTTAAACATGATCCAACTCACTAAATATATTAATTCCCCCATGTGCATTAATAAATAAAGTTCCCAATCCAACATGCTTGCATCAATATTCCATACAAACATGATATTCAACTCATAATCAAATCTCATCCTTACATGTTCGCACACAAGCATAAACATGTAAAATCCAATCATAATAGAAATCATATATGAACTTACAAAGTTCCTGTACATGATACAACAACTTTACCTTCCTAAATCATGATACTACATCACATAACACATAGGTATGTACGTACCTTGTATAGACAAACTGGAATGCCACTTTAACCGACTTAAAAGTCGCCTAGAGAGAATTCTCCGCCTAAAATAACCAATAGAATTCATAATCAATACTCCAAATAAATTCCAGCAACTTTAAAATACTTTAAATCCCCTTGAAAAATATTTAAAGTTTGTTTTTAACATTAAAACTTCAAATACTAATACTTCCTAGCATAGTATCACTATACTAGTCATTAAAATCCATCAAACTCCCTTAATAACAACCTTTCTAAAATTTCAGCAGCATATAATTTAGTAAAACTCTCTTTAAACATACTTAACATGCTTAAATTCATAATTTAAATCAATTTCATAGTTTATAACATGCTACTATGATTTTTCAATCTCTTAAACCCTAAAAATCCATGCTTTGATATATTAAAACTCAATTTAAATATAATAATCAAATCTGAAATTTTATTCTTTCAATACATAATTTATATAATCATAGATTCACCATTAAAACAGTAAATTAAAGCCTCTAATCATAATTAGTACTAAAACAAAACATAAAAACATAATCTTTAATCAAAACTTGAGGAGGAAGAAAAGAACAAACCAAAACAAGAAGGAAGAAGGACGGCGGGCAAATGACGTGGTAGCAGCAGCAGCCGGCTTCACGGTGGTCGGCGGTGGTTCGAAGTGAAGGAGGAAGGTTTCTTGTTGAAGAAGAAATCGTTTCTTGGAAGAGAAGAAAGAAAACCGAGAGGAGGAACGTAATAGGGGCGTCGGTTTTGAGGTGTGAGGGGAGAGAAAATAATGTGTGGGTAGAATATTTGGGTTCAAGGTTTTCCCTTTTGGGCTTAGGAAAAAGCAATTGGGCTTCAAATAGAGTTTGATGATGAATAGGAATAGTGATTGAACTCCTAATATCACTAGGATTAGTATTTGGGTTCCTCAATCCCAATTAACTCTTTTTCAAATCCAAATAGGTATTTTAAACATTTCAAGTACTTTCAAAGCCCGATTTTAATAAATATTTGACTTGAATAAATTATTAAAACAATTCCTTTGACTTTCAAATAGTCAACCTTTGAAGAAATAAATCATTAAAATGCTAATATATAATAAAATATAAATAACTATATATTAAAATATATTTTATAAAATTCATAAAAATACGGGGGATTACATTAATGGAGTCAGATGCTAATCATCTTGGTAGTGTAAATGCACAATGCACATATAAAGATACTAGTATTATTGTTGCAACAATGATTATTATTAATGGCATGTCTACTCTTGGATGTGGTCTTATAAAGCATAGTGACTTATGGTGCTTTACGGTTCGTTTGATCGAGGACGGTGTGAGAAGAGAAATTTTCATAAACATGGATGATAATAAATCAAGGATGACTTGGTTGGATTACATGCATACTCAAGGCATATGAATGGTTTTCTGCTAAAGTCATCTAGTTGTTTTTATATTTTAGTTTCATTTCAAGAGTATAAAATTAACGGATTTTTCACCAGGTACCCCTGAGGTTTCACAATATTCACCTGGTACCCTCGCGTTTTCAACAATTCACCTGGTGCCCCTGAGGTTTTGAAAAATACTCAGAATACCCTTAATGACTAACGGTAGTCAACTCCGTTAGTCATTAAAACTAAATCAACCAAATTAACCCCTAAATAACCTAACTAATACTAATTAATCCTAATTAACTCTAATTAAACCTAATTAATAACTTTAAACCCTAATTAACCTATCTCTCTCCTCACCCTTAACCCCACTTTGACCCCACCTCACCCTAATAATCTAACCACCCAAACCCCACCACCTCCCCTTACCCACCCCTGCATCCCCCACCGGGAGTGATAGCAAACCCAGGCCCGACCCTAAGCGCCGTTAACCCGGCCCTCCATCTAGCCCCAACCCGGCCCGACTCCACCCCACCGTCGACCCAGCCACCGCCATCCAGCCCCTAACCTGCTGCTCCTTTTTCTCTCTACACCGTTGTTCTCTCTCACAGGCGTTTCTCTCTCGCTCTCGTCATTGATGTTCTTTGTTGTTTTGGTCGTTGTTCTGTTGTTGTTCTGTTTTGTTTTGGTGGTGCGTCGGGGAGAAATCGAAGGGGGGGGACGGGGGTGGGGGGTGGCTGGCGTTTTTGTGGTACGCGAGGTGTGAGTGTCTTTGGGGAGAGAAATCAAAGGGGAGGGGGGGGGGCTGGGGTGACGGGGGAGGGGTAGGGGGCTGCGGCGAGGGGAGGGGAGGGGAATGGGTGGCGGCGGGGAAAGGGAGGGGGCGCGGCGGTGGTGGTGGGGGGGATGGGTGGGAAGTTGGTGGAGGGGAGGGGGAGGGGGATGGGGGGGGGTTGGTGGAGGTGGGGAAGGGGAGGGGTGGGAGGGCGGTGGTGGAG
The DNA here is from genome assembly GCA_947646795.1 of Beta lomatogona. Classification (NCBI taxonomy): domain Eukaryota; kingdom Viridiplantae; phylum Streptophyta; class Magnoliopsida; order Caryophyllales; family Amaranthaceae; genus Beta; species Beta lomatogona. Next base: position 392,829 of record CANSNZ010000514.1, read on the forward strand.
GGGAATGGGAGGGGGTGGGTTAGGATTTAAACACTTCAATGGGGTTGGGATCAACGGCGAAAAATTTGAAGAGATAGAAATCAAGGCAAAGTGAGAGAAGGAAATCCGAGTTGGAGGCGTAGGCGCCGCGAAGCAAAGAGTGGAGGGTAGTAGTTTTAGTGGTGATGCAAGCGGTGGGATGTAGGGGTGGTGGTGTTGGTCTTTGTTGTGGTGGAGAAAGAAGTGAAATATGAGTGGAAATGTTGGCAATCGTCAAATCCTAAATTCTCACAAACCAGAGGGGTAAATGGTGAATTAAGTTTGTAACGGAAACTTAACGGCAGGGGCACGCCATGTATTTTTCAAAACCTCAAGGGCAACAGGTGAATTGTTGAAAACGCGAGGGTACCAGGTGAATATTGTGAAACCTCAGGGGTACCTGGTGAAAAATCCGTAAAATTAATGTACTCAATATGACTAGTAGTTTGTATTACATGTTATTGTTTTTATCTGCGGACACTCCTGAGTGACATATATTGAATTATATTTTTGTGTGGTATGTTTTATTGTGTTATTTTAGACTCCTAAAAGCACCTAAAATTATATGTATGTTTGATTAAAATTTTGCATTCTTATTATATGATTAATAGGTACACACGATGGACATTAAAAGGAGAAAGAAGAAAAGACATAAATTATTTATACGATGCATAAATGATTTTAGGAAGGGATCAAGTGTGTTTAGAAAATTGTGCGAAGAACTACATCTTACATATGGATTGGAACCAAGTAAAAAATGACTGTTGTTGAAAAGGTAGGTATATTTATCTATACTCTTGCATTGGGTATATCTTTTAGAGAGGTAGCCAAATGATTTCAACGTTCTGGTGAGACTATTAGTAGAGCATTTCATGAAGTTCTACAAGCAATTAGTGGTCGAAGTAGGGGTTATATGGGTCTTGCACATGATATAATAAAGCCAAAGGATAGAAGCTTTCCAGTTATACCAGCTCAAATTGAATATGATTTAAGGTACATATACCATATTTTAAGGTATGACTTCATAAGCTCGGATTGAGACTTTATGATTAAACAATGTAATTAAATATTGGCCTGTTACACCATTTATCATAATCACTTAAGCTTATTTATCCTTCGTTATTTCTAAGTATAATAATTGGTGCTATTGGGTGCATTGATGGCACTCATATAAATGCATGCATTTCTGAGGCAGAGCAACCACATTACAGAGGAAGGAAAGGAATCCATACTTTCATAGTCATCATGTGTACATGTGATTTTGATATGTGTTTCACTTTCATTTCTCTTGGATGGGAAGGATCTGCTCATGACACTCGTGTTTTTCTTCATGCGCTTCACACACTAGAATTAAACTTTCCAAATCCACCTAAAGAGATATAGGATCTTCTTTTAATAATTACTTGAAGTTTTATAGTTTTTAACCCAGTTTTTTTATTAATGCATTACGGGTAAGTATTATTTGGTTGATAAAGGATATCCCGATAGAAAAGGCTATATGGTACCATATCCAAAGATAAGATATCATGAGGATAAATTTCAGCATGAGCCACCAACTAATGCAAAAGAAGCTTTCACCGTTCTCATTCTTCCCTTCGAAGTTGTATCGAGAGATCATTTGGAGTTTTGAAAAAAAGATGGAAAATATTATGGCCAATGTCACAGTTTAGTATCAATACTCAAATTGATGTCATAATGGCTACCTTTGCCTTACACAACTACATACAGAAAAATGCAACAAATGACCTTATGTTTAGAATGCACGATAATAATCCGAATTATATGCCAAACGAAGATATCCCAGACGTTGCTAATTATAGAAGTAGCGGGAACTTCAAAAGGGACTTCTCAAGAGATGGATTTGGTTTATGACTGTATTGCTAGTCAAATATGGAGTAGAAAATGATTTGTTATTAAATTTTACAAGTATCGTATTTTTTTTGTATTATGACGGTTTCTACGCATAATATGATAGTACTATAAATTTACAGAAATTTGTTTCATAATTGCTTATAGAGAAGTAGGGAAATATTTTTGTTCAAGTCAGCTACAATTTCAAATATTTACATTGTTATTTATTGTTTAAATACATTGAAAAAAATTAATGTTGAAATATATATATATATATATATATATATATATAAAATAATAATAATAATAAAAAAGTTACAAAATTTAAATAGTAAATCAACTTATGCAACTAGTTCTGCCAAACAGTTAAACTAATCAACTACCTTACAAGTTTCAGCTACATTTCAAGTAGTATTACCATACTGAGACAATCACCTAATATAACAGAAAGAAAACCATGCAGGCTACAAAGATTATCTAAAAATAAAAGGAAAATACACAACTTATTATTAAAAAAAAAAGAAGTAAAAGTTTAACCTACATGATTATTCTATCTTTCCCAACATAACAAGCTTCTAATGCATGATCTTAATTTGCAGAAACTCTTCCATGCAAAACTTTAAAAATAGGGGTATTGTTATTATCCCACCCTTTATTCTTCCAAGATTTGCGCTTCATTCTTTGAAGCTTGAAGTTTACTATACTACTGTTTCATCTTTTTACGTTGCCTTTTATTTTCTGCTGTGTTGTCGCGTTGTCCACTTGTTCCCTCCTCAAAGATGTCCTTCACTGCTGGAAAACCAGGCAGTAATTGTTCTATTTTTTGTTGTTGTTGTTGTAGTTGTTGCTGCTGTTGTTGTTTTTGCAAACGTTTTTGATGATTTTGAACACCAGGATTTTGGGTTTCTTGAGGTGGGATTTGACGATCATCAACTTTACGTGAAGAAAAAGAATGACCAAAATAGTTATTATATTTTTCTCTTGCAGTAAAGTAGGTTCTTTTATCTCTTTCAAGCCTGAATGCAGAATTTGGGTCGAGGTTCTTATGTTGGAAAGATAAAAGAATGCATGCAGCATCAGTTGTTTCTCTTTCCTCATCTGGGATTTTAAAATTTGAACTAGATGCTCTATCTTCTGCCATTGTTGTGGAAAATACAGAGGATTCTTGAATCAAGGTTTGTTGACAAATAATAAAGTGTTAAGTTTGGTCAATTCATGTTCCGTTTCATTCATCATCAAAATCAATATATACAACCCTAAATGACCAAGTTCTAATACTATTCGGACTAGGAATAGATAATCACAAACATAAATAATATCCTAATAGATATAGAGTCCTAATACCCCTCAAGTTGGATTTGTCCAAATTCGAACGTCCAACTTGGATAATAAAAAATCAAATTGTGCCATTTAGTGTATATATCTGCCAACTGAAACTTGGTAGGAATATAAGAAGGATTAATAAGACCATCACTTACATCATCACGAACAAAATGACAATCTAATTCAATATGTTTTCGTGCGCTCATGGACCACTGAATTATTGGCTATATACAACGCAAATTGACTACAATATAATCTCATCCTTAAGTGCAATTTTCTTAAGCACCTTCTGTGCAATTCTGAAGTGGTTGTGTTTAGTTAGCATATGATCGTAGACCAATTAAATTCAAGGGAATGCTTATACCCGGGGAATCTTTTCAACCCATTCATAAAAAACACGAGGAATTATAGAAATCTAATGAGAGTTGTGATAAAACTTTCTCTCTTTACATTCTTGAACTCAAATGAGAACCAATTATTGAGGTTTCAAAAGTTGGTTCCAGGTTACCTTTTTATTACAATTGCACAAAGAGTTTTGATGGACTTATTTTCCCTAGAAATAGAAGCTAAGTTAGGCATTATATACTGAAATTGAAAATGGTTTATCTCGAAAGCTGGGAATTTTACCTGGTTTTATTTCATCTATGCTTATTATCTCTGCTTTGTTGTACGTGTTTCAAATCAGAATCTTTCCAATTCATCAACTAAATTATTCAAAGAGAGAGAGAAAGAAAGAGGTTGTTTGAAAATTGAGAGGGAGCGAGAGAGACAAGAGAAGAAAACGAGATAGTAGTTGAGAAATAGAGAGAGGATTGTTTTTTTTTTTTTTTTGTTAGTAGTTGAGAATTAGAGAGAGGATTGTTGGTAAAGCAAAGGATCGAAAGCTGGTTCTTGGCTTTTTTAGGAGAAAATGTCAATTCATCGATCATCTCTCACACGTACCAACTTTGTACAACATTTCTACCGTAATCACTATTGATTTAGTAGTCTTATCCTATATTTTTTCATAAATGTATAAGAAAATATAGTTAACACAAGTGGAAAAAATCCCACCCGATTTGATCAAAAGCGAGCTTACCAATCCAGTTTTGGTCGGATCGGGTGGCTAGTTAGGCGGTTAACAATGATTAAGCGATCCGGTCCTAAACCATATCAATTAATCATTAACCGATCCGGTTTTAATGGGAAACCGGATCGGTTAAGTGTAAGTTTGATTTTTAAAAAATTCGGATCAAACTAAGCGATTCGGTTTCCGAAGAACCGGATCGGCTAGTGGAAATCTAAAATAAAAAAAAAGTTAGCTAACAAAGTGACGGCGGCACATCTTTGCGCCACGTCTTTACCAGTCCGGCTCCAAAGCTACGGTATTGTATTGTAATTCCTTTTCACCTTTTCAATGAATAATTCATAAATTATTCATAAAATATACGTAATAAAATTTCTCACATAGCAGCCAAAGTACCAAGAACTTAACATCTGGATCTGAAATGTACCCCTTCCCACCAATATTCAATTGACAACACTAACCAAGTATTTGAATTTACACGAGATAACTTTCTTCCTATATAAATCACAAGGTTAACAGCGATTATCTACGCCACCCGAACTCCATGTTCCATGACAAATAAGAAGGATTGCCAAATCATCTCGCACAAACAAACCAATTGAGGTCCAAATTAGGACCAATGTCTAAGAAAATCACTTAAAGGAAACTAAACAAAAGATTATATGATACTCATTAGAGCAAAGTTCTGCTTCGGCATTTTTCTTGCTAACACAAAGAAATTTTTGTAAGTCTCAAGTGCCGGCCAACTTTACGATGAAAACGGTGTATCAAATATCACAAAGAAATTTCCGTAAGTCTCAAGTCCCAACCTTCTTTCGATGAAACGGTATATCAAATACCACCGTAACTCGGGCCACCAAAAGAGATAAATAAACATATATCGAGCTTATCATAAAACTCAAAAGTTCAACCTTCAGTTCGGCTTAACATAGATCAAACATAACATGTAGAGACCTAGCATAATATTTTCCGGGGAATCATGACACTCGAGGATAAGGTAAATTAAAGGTTCATTTATGGAACTACTCACAAGGAATCATGACACTTGGTGAATGCATATTAGGAAAGGGACCCATCAATGCAAATGTCCAAAGAAGAGAGAGATCAAGCAAATGTCCAAAGAACAGAAAGCATCACCAGTCCACAACATAAGATACAGTTCAGGAGCTCACTTGAAAGGAAAATCCCATATCAATCAAATGAAGGATGACATTGGAGTTTAACGTAACCATATTCATTTTCTTCAGTAAAAAAAGTTCCAAAGATGGGAATTGTACCTTCTTTTTCAAAGCTCGGATCATTTTCTGAATATCTACACCTGAATTAGCTGTATCTGATACCTTACTAGCAGCCGCGGTTGTAGAAAGAGTTGTTGTAGATGTGTCCATGGATATGTATCTTGTGGGAAACCGGATGGTACTTCGTAGTATTACGCTTTCCCTACAAGAATTTTACAAAACCCTTTGGGATCGACAAGGTTCACGGTAAACTCTTGTGAGATGCGAAGAAGAAACTATGAAGTTTGGTTGATGACAAACTACATACACTACAATGTGTTTGAAGGTTGTGTTTTACAATGAACAAGGAGAGAAATCTAGAAATAAATCTCCTTAGGCAAGTATGTGAATGACTCTAACCCCATTCCATATGTGACAATTCCCTATATATACTAGAGAAGATTTACAGAAGAAAAGACTAAAATGATACACCATTTCACACGAAGAGACATGTATCATTTCACGAAACAAAGTGTCTCATCCGTATGGTGCGGGCGCACTATACAAACAGGTGCGGGCGCACCAAACTTCATGATCATCCAAGAGAATTGCAGAGGCAAATGTGTAGGCCACAAGTGCACGCGACGCAAGCAAGGTGCACCTCACGCAGCTCGCTGCGCTGCGCTGGTGCGCCCTACACGCACCTTGGTGCGCCACATACACGCACCTTGGTGCGCCACATACACGCACCTTGGTGCGCCACATACACGCACCTTGCATCGCTTTTCCTTCTATAATACTATGTCTCATCACACCACAACATCAAAACATAAGCATCACATAAAATCAACGGACACATTTAACTATAAATGTTCTAACAAGAGCTAGATGGCTGATCTGAGAAGCAACATACTCTAGATTATTTGACTTTAGACTTGGATCTGTAGCATCTATTTCCTCCTTATCCTCATCCATTGAATGTTCCAAGTTCGTAGCCCTTTGAAGGGCAGCTGGCCTATCAAGGTCAATGATAACTAATTAACCTTCTAAAAAAAACCAAAACAGTAGCCCAAATGTTATACTCAGATGTCAGGACAAATTAACAACCATAAACTACACTACAAAAACTAACAAGTAATAACCAACCAATACCATACACATGGTGAAATTAGTAGGTTGCCAAACGAGATCATTGCAAATTCGGGGTTCACGACAACTTATGAGGAAGGGAAATTTTACGCTCTCTCGGTTCTAAAGTGCTTGGGAGGAAAAGCGCGACAATTTAGAGCAATTTCGAGCAAGAAAAATGTAGCGATTTAGAGCAAAACCCAACTAGTGTGTGTAGCATTTACATTTTTAAAAAAATCATTAACAATCACATGAAAGTTGAGTGAAAATTCACAAACAATTAACCACATTGATAATCATATAAAAAAAGATATAATGTGCCTTTTTTCCTTGGGATTTGGAATTAATTTTCATAATACCTTAGGACAACATTTTCCGCTAACGCATAAATGCACGGCGGAAGACCCGTGGAAACTGGAGCTTGCGACCTCCTTGCCCTTCACTTGGGACATGAATAGCTCGATTCTCTTTATTCGACTTCACTACCAAGCGTAGCACACAAATTGCGAAAGAAGACAACCTAGAAATGATCAAAACTCTTAATCAAAGGAATCACATGTAGCACACAAAATTTCACAGTTATAATCACAAAATCAATTGATTAGGAAATTGAAATTCATGTTCAAGCAAATGCTAGGTCTAACAAATTAGCATAATTCTTCTTGGTAAGGCTGAATCCACGGGAATCAAACACGAGAGATCAAAATTGGCGAGAAAGAATTAGTAATAGGAGTGAATGATTAAATTTGGAACCAATGTGATTTGATGAAAAATGGGCATTGCGGTAGATAGACTTTGAAACCCTAATTGACAAACGGGACACTAGTAGAATAATTGCTTATTCTTTGTGGTTGAATTGCTGTGGTTTTACCCATACACAACAATAAACTAGGTCAAAAGGAAAAAAAATCGAAAATCAACCTATTGCTACGGTTCTAGGTGAAAACCGCGGCAATAGATGTCAATGAGTTTTCAAAATTCGTTGACTAGTTTTACCCAGATCTATTCTTTGCGGTTCCCACTCGGAAACCGCGGCAATATGTTAAAATATTAATTTTTAATTATATTTTAATATATTCTTTTGCGGTTGCTAGAAGAAACCGCGACAATAGGGCCATTAGGGTTTTGTATATATGAGAGGGCGTGAGCCTTGGCGCCGCTTTCATCGGTTTACACTTATCACTATCACGCTCACCATCCTTCCTCCTTTATCTCTCTATCACGCTCACCCTCCTTCATCCTCTATCTTTCCTCTATCTTTCCTCTACCTCTCTAGATCTCCTTCCTCCTCTCACTCCCTCTCCTTCATATTATTCTTCACTCACTCTCACGATTCTTGCCTCTCTCTATCGTCGGCCGTTCGAATGTGATTTCTTAGGTGGAAATCGAAAACCCTTTTCAATGGCTCGACACACTTCACCCTTAAGCCTGAGATCGCCGTCGCTCGTGGTCTTCATCTCTCTCACCGTTCCTCACCTCGGCCTCGCTCGCCGCTGCTCGTGGTCTGCGCCTTCGGCCTCGCTCGGCGCCGCTCGTGGTCTTCGCCTGCTCGGCCTCGCGCGCCACTCGTGGTCTTCGCCTTCGGCCTCGCTCACCGTCTCTCGCGTCGGCCTCGGCCTTCGCTTGAGTCGTCGCCCTTCGCCGTGCATCCGCTTTGACTCCTTCGTGCGGATGCGATTGCTTTTTTTTTCATTTTTAATTTTTTTTTTTTCATTTTCAATTTTTTGTACGTAATAACTTCTTCGCTTGAGGGACAAATGTACAGTCAATTTTTTCATTTTCATTTTTTCGTTTTCTTTGAATTCTTTTTTATTTAGTTTTTTGTACATTTTTTGTATGTAATTATGTTAAATTAGTTCTTTAGTTCTACTTTGATTTGCTCATTATAATCTTTTTATTTTATCTATTAGATATTGTAATTCTTTATTTTCATTATTTTTTATTTTTCAAATCAATGCATGAACTCAATATGTTGTACTAGTTCGTCTTAGTTACTTTTGCTTTAATTGCATTTTAAAAGGTTGAAAATTGTATGAAGACTTAAATTTCAATTTTTTTTTTTAAAACGTGCACTTATTCTTTGCGGTTTTGGCTAGGAACGGCAACAATAGGTGTGCGGTTTGTTCCGAGGAACCGCGGTAATATCTTGGCCTCTTTGCTGCAATTTTAAACCGCAACAATAGGTTAATTACCTATTGCTACGCCCTTAATTGCTTGCGGCCAAAACCGCCGCAATAGGCCACTTAATGACCGCAACAATAAGCATTTGTTCTACTAGTGAGGCGACAACCATAACTTCAGGCACAAACAATTCTCTCAAATAACTAATCGAATCCAACAATTCGTAAATCAAATAACCAAATCCAAGTGAAAATCACACTCTAGAAACCCTAAAATCTATCGCCAATAACCCCTCATAAAACATATAACTAGCAAAATTCAGCTTTTAAGAAGAAGAAAAAAAGTCCTCAAAGTGTCAACAAACACCAGCAACAAACCAAAACCATACTAAATTGGAATTTTAGGGCAATACAGCAGCAAAATCACGATATTAGTTGAATCACAAAATCACGACATTAGTTGAATAACAGTCAGAAAATGACATAATCATAGTCATAGTTCTAAGGATATACTATCATATCATAAAAATCAATTCAAGTACCCTAATTCTACTAATTCGAAAAATTCAAAAACATTGCAGAACTGAACATTCTTCAAATTCGAAGTACTAGTAATATCAATATAAACTCTCGGAAATTAATATCAAAAAATGCATCCAACAAAGCAATTCAGCAAATTAATCGAGTTCATGATTACTTCAAACAAGAAACATAAACCCTAGAATTTGATTCTCACACTACAAAAACTCACAAATCAAGAAATTGAGAAGAAGAGAGAGAAAATCGTACGATAGTGAAATCAAGAAAGGAGAGATCTATGGTGAAAACCTCGACGGCGACGGAGCGATTCCATTCTTGCTCGATGTTGGTTCTTGTGGGTGGCGTCGCATTGGTTGAGGAGGAGAATGCATCGAAGCGGCGGAGTAAGTGAGTAACGAAGACTCGTGGT